>VWZW01000012.1:130474-173487 GCA_013397115.1 Edolisoma coerulescens | reverse complement strand
GCGCCCCAGCCCGGGGGAGGCTCCGAACGCCGTCCCACCGAGGGGGGAGAGCACGGCCACGGGCAGCCTGTGCCCAGCCCGGCGAGGACAAGGGGCTGCTCTCTCCATCAGCAGCAGACCCTGGGCGGGGGCTGGGGCTCAGTGACCCCCAGCAGACAGGACATGCTGTTACCTGGGGCTGAGCAGCCACGGGGAGCTGGTGGCACAGCGTGGTGCTGGCCAGGGCAGGCTGGAGCCGGGCCACCCACCCTCGCTGCCCTCTGGCAGCCCCTGCCAAGCACCCGGCCCTGGCTCCTGCCCATCCATGCCCCTCTGCCTCCCACCACATGCCCTGGCGTGAGCTCTGCACTCCCGAGCTTCTTCTGCACCCGTGCATGGAAGGCAGCACAGGACACCTGTACAAACCAGGCACGCTGTGTCCTTAGTACAGGGGAAACCATTCAGAAGTATGAAAAAATGGTTTAAAATAGTTTGCGACGCATCCAGAGAAGGGTGTGAGCTTTTCCCACCAAACCAGCTCTCCACGATGCTAAGCCTCCTCCTCCTGTATTTCCATCCTGTATTTCTAATTAAGAGATTTAAAGAGCAGCCTGAACAGTAAATGTGTGTGTGCTCTGTGCTACTGTGCACCAAGGCCCAGACGGAACCACACCAAATCACTGATGGCAAAACCTCAGGGCCAAAACAAAAGCAGCCTTTCCTGACAGCTCCTGCCAAGCTGGCTGCAACAGGAGAGCTGCAGCTGCCCCAGCTGTGTTCTCCAGCTGCAGACACCATCCCCAACATGCACACAACTTCTTGGTGTCATACAAAGAAGTACAGAGGTGCAGGCAGGGGCACAGGCACAGGCACAGGCAGGGCTGTAGGGCTCAGCCCCACTTGCCCGAGGCACGAGCCCAAGCTCACGAGAGCCCCAGAGCACCTCATTCGGCTCTGGGGGCAGCTGCACTGCAGGTCCCGTGGCTCCCGGGCAGCAGGAGGGCACAGCCAGCTGGGAATGCCCAGCCCTGTGCCCGGTGCCTGGGCCTGGCAGGACGGCAGCAGCACCAAACCACCCAGTGCCTGCTGCAGTGAGCAGGAGAGCAGGGGCCTCCTGGGCTGGGGAAGCAATCTCTGCCTTGGGAAAGGTTTACAGCTTTCCTGTTCGTCTTGAAATGACTTTGATTAAAAAAACAGACCTGGACTAAATTTTCATTTTTGCTAATTTGATTGTCAGCCTTGATTTTCTCCATTTCCTGCATAGCTCATGACATGGCACAATTAGTTCTTTACTGCTAAGATCAAGCCACGAAAACACTTGAAAAAATACCCCTGGATTTGATTATTTTCTTTTTTAAATAAAGTGAAGGTTAAGTACTGCATGGTGACGCCTAAGGAGCACCTCCGCACTGTGACTCCATCAGCACCAGAGAACATGGAGAGACTTCAAACAAGCTCTTCAAATTGCAAGTGTTTAGGAGCTCTTGATTTTATTATTTTTTAATAAAATGTCCCCTTTGAAGTCTCTGCACCACACTAAACTTCAAAGATCACACCTTAGCATGTGCTGTTTCCAAGCCACAACCCTTAATTAATTAGAGCAGAGCAGATACAAACCAGGGCACTCGCGTGGGGCTGAGGCAGAGCCGGGACAGGGCCAGCTTAGTGATGGGGAGGTGAAGGCAAAGGCAAAGGCAGAGGCAGAGGCAGAGGCAGAGGCAGAGGCAAAGGCAGAGGCAGGCACTCCTCCAGCGTCCGCTCCCGGCTGCGTGCTAAAGAGAAACCCAGATGCTTTTCCATTCCCTTCAGCTCTGGCTGTAATGACAGGCTCCTTGGAAGTCATTAAACGTGTAATGTCTGTCTGCCACGGCGGCCGGGCAGCGCAGGCTGGAGCAGCAGTTGCAAAAAGCGTCTCGGGCAGCCCCACAATGGCCACAGTGTTCCCTGGCCCGCAGCTGTAAATTTCTGCTGCTTGATGAGAGAAACATCCACACGGCTTCCAGTGCTGCAGGGTAGGAGCAGGGGGTATTAAATCCACACGCTGCATATTGTTACAGTGTCTGGCCCCGGAAGCTTTTTCCTTTGCTGAGCCACGTATGGTGTGAGGTGGGATTTGCTGCCACCGTGACAGTCCTGGGCTCCCCACTCTCTGGACAGCAGCCAGGTCAGTGGGCAGATGCTCACACTTGCAATGACGCTGTGATCCTGCCCAGCAGCACCCCACACCCTCCAGCAGTGCACGGAGTGACCAACATCTGTCCCACAGGACTCCCAGGGGAGACAACAGTGCACGGTCCTCTCTTTACATGGTTTTGGTTTAAGGGACTAAAGTTATTTTTAACACACAGCAGCTTTGTGTTTCCAATAAAAGCAGGAGAAAGAAGCCGGATCAGCTGCCCTGACAACACCGTGCTCTCCATTCTCTAAGCATGCCTGCATGTTAGTGGCCAGAAACTCATCACGAGCACGGCTGGGAAGGATGTGGGGATACCCGTCTTCTGCCCTGGAGCTCACTGATGCACACAACAGGCTCCCACCATCCCATGGAACATTCACCCAGCCAGGAGAGCCTGGACACAGACCCAAAGCCAAGGCCTTCAGTGCTGGGGAGGCTGGCACAGGGCACGGGCACACAGCACTGCCCGGCAGCAGGGAGAGCCCCGGCGCCGCGGGCTGGGGGGTGAAAGGGCAGGGGAGGTGCCCTCCCCCCACAACAGCCCCACACAGAGCCACCGCCCCGCCGAGCCAAAAGCTCTTCTGCACGAGGAGATCCACTGTGCCACTCGGGATCCAGATCTTCTAATGGGATTTAATTTTTAAGTGCTCAAAATCATTACTGGAGCCACATATTTCTATCAGGTAAATTTCATTTGCATATGCAAATGATATCTAAATACACTGCACCATTAATATGATCAGTAATTACATAATAATAGTCACCAATCTCCACACACATCAAACTTACAGTTTTGTAGCTATTAAGGAAACTGTGCTTTGTAATTAAGATAATCCTCATTTCCAGATGCTAATTAACTATATAATAATTAGCTTCTTTTGCTAATGCAAATTAAGTATTTTCATCCTTATTGGTAAAAGAGTTGCTTATCACTTAAAAAAGAGACAACCTAGAAATAATCCCTCCTCCCCGCTAAAGGTGAAAAGGTAACTCCATTTTTATCAGTCTCATTTGTGAATGCAAATTAGCCCTGATTAATCAAATCACAGATTAATGTGCCCATCTTGTAGCACGGCCAGTGCCTGGCGTGGCCCCGCAGCCCTCGGGGGCTTCGGGCCGCTCGTGGCCCGCAGAAGCCGCCGGCTCCTCTCCGTCGGTGCTGGCACCGCAGAGCCGCCTGGCTCGGCCACCAGCCCCTCTCGGGGACACGGTGCCACCCTGCCGGGCCGAGGAGCGCCCGGAGCCGCCCGCCCGGGGCCGTGCCACCGAGCCGGGGTGGCAGCGAGTGGCGGCAGTGCTGCCAGCCTGCCCAGCCACCACGGCACGGCTCGGCCCCGGCGCAGCGCATTCATCATCTGCTAAACCAATCCGCCCACTCTGCACCACCATTTGTCATTAATTATGCTAATCAGCACACCATTACTCTCCGATGACACCACGGCACTTATTAGCCAGTTATGGTTTTTCAAAAGCACAGCTCATTGTGTATGTGAGTGCTGCGCCTGCATTAGCCTACAGGGAAGAAATGTCCAATTATGAAAAGAAGAAATTTGCTATTATCTCCCTCTAACAAACCAATTTAGTAATTATAAAAGTCTCTGAACTCAGAAGGATTTGTTAAGAAGAGCTGAGTGATGAAACCAGAGAATTTTCTTTGCAATAACTTTCTGAGTTGGAACCAAAGTGACAACAGAGAATGAGCAGTTTTTATTATCTTAATTACGACTCTTGCATCTTCACTTTAGACGATCAAAAAGCAGAATTTATCTAAACACGGGCCTGTATTTGGCTCTTCCCTTAAACTATGTGATTTGTTTATTTTAACAGATATGCAACCAAATGTGCTTAACATGTCACAGACACTGCGATGGGCCCAGGCAGCTCCCAGCTCTGGAGCGTGGCTGTGATGACACGGCAACGCAGAGCCCACGCAGAGCCCACGCAGAGCCCACGCAGAGCCCACGGCACGCGCCAGGAGCGGGGACACAGCCCCAGGAGCAGGGACACAGCCCCAGGAGCGGGGACACAGCCCCAGGAGCGGGGACACAGCTCCAGGAGCGGGGACACCGCCCCATGCTGACACAGCTAAAGGGATGGAGCCGGGCCCTGAAGAGTCTGTGGAAAACTGGCTTTGTTGGAGCATCCAATTCCTCCACAATTCCTATGTTGATTTGCTCACTGCAAGGGGACACCGCTAGTTTTAGAAGCTTAATATGTGTTAAGAGCTCATTAATATCATCAGAGTAAATGGGCCTATTAAAACATCTTTAAGCAATATCTGAACATACATCTCCCTAAACTATATTTAATGACTGTACTTAAGATACATTATATGAAAGTCTTAATGAGACATTAGATAGCATTTTGAAGATTAAAATTAGAGAATCCATATAAAGTCTGTCCACTTAATGTAGCCTTAAGCTACACTGATGAAATACATTACCACCAAATTATTACTTCATTAGAACAAATATTTTCTAATAATTTCTGATTTATGCCATTAGTTGTCTGCATGTATATTATATATTTGTATCTATATGTACATATAAAAGTATACACAAAACAATTTTCTAGTTCAAGAGGAGATGGGAGAAATCCTGAGCTTTCTAACAGCTGAGTTAATTACTTGTCTTTTCTCCTATTGAGTTAAAAATATGCACTCTTCATAAAAGTCCATTTACGGTGCCCCCACTTATCCATTAACCATAATGTCATTTTTTAAACATTTGCTGTTCTGCTTTTCAGGGATCAGTACGATGCCCTGGCCCCGAACGGCCCTTTGGGTGCTCCAGAGCGGCTGAGGCGTGGGGGCAGCGCAGCCCCCGGCTGGGTCCCAGCCCGAGGCCGAGCAGGACCCCTGCTCCGCGCCTTGCCTGGGGCCCGCCCAGGGACAGGACCTCCCAAACCAGCCAGGTCCTGGCAGTACTCCGCACGCACCTGCAGCAGTGCCCGTGGCACTGGCCCCTGCTCTGGCCGGAGCCCCTGCCCACAGCACACCCTCGGACGGGCACCCACCCTGGGCCAGCAGCACAGCCAGGGCAGCAAGGCCACGGGACACCTCCCCCAAACAACCCAGCCACTGCCAAAACAAATGGCAATAAACTTATTAGCAAGAGGGTTTTATGTGTGGTTTATTTTGTATAAACAGCTTTTCATTAGATAAATGAAGCCCAACAACCTTTACAAATGTTTTCAATTATGAAATGATGCCATTGAGATATCCGGATGGCGATAATCAGGGAAAACACCAGTGACATCTCCTGCTCGCAGCCGGAACGCGCTGCCTGGATGGCTGCTCCTCCCCGTACCATCCCACCCAGCCACACCAGGCATTTAAAAACTCCTGCTTTATTTGATGGAATCTGCAGCAACAAGATTATTTACATTTATTCTGCCCAAGCCTTCTATCCAAAAGAGCGAACATCTCATTGTAGCAATTTTGCATTTTTAACTGTGCAAATTAAGCATTCTTCATAAATAACAGCCTGGTTTGCTGCACTGCAACTCCTTTTTATTAGCAGCACAGAAACGCACAATGAGCAACGTGTTCTATTATTCTTTGTCAAATCACAGAATGCTACATTAGAATAACTCTGCTGGTCAATGTAATATAGTAGATTAAATTCAACTTCTGTGCAAAACCCACTGTAAAACAGCATGATAAGAAGGCTATAAAAAATTTAATTTTACTCCAAACTCCATCAAAAAAAAAAAATGGTGTGAAAAGTAATTTTGCATAATCAGTACACGCCATCTGGAACAATTAACCGATTTCTATAGAACTATGAGGATCAGTCATATCTGCTTATTAAAGATCAGAAATTATACAAGTAATAAATCCTTGAAAAAACTAAGCGTACTCCCGCCTGTCAATGCTATTTTAACTTCAAATACTGAAGAACGCCTGATAAGGCTGAAAAGAAGAGATTAATATATGCAAATTACATCCAGCATTTAAAATCCCCAACAACTGTCTCTGGTTTTCTGTCCCTTATTGCTGCCTTTATGTTTTATTCATACACCAACTCACCTGTCACTTCATAAGCTATAATATTATGGGGGGTATTATTAAACAGCATAAAGCCAAGCTTTAATTGGAAAGCTTCATTGCATTTTCCAATTATTTGGAGTAAATTAAAAGCAGATGCACATAGTTTAATAAGGAGTCTAATATCAGTTCCGGGAAATCAAAATTCATTGTCATTACTATGCTGTGATAGTTTTGCAAACTGTACTCAATTTTGGAGGTTTTGAAAAGAAAATCTGTCTCTGCAATCTGTTAATTGTCATTCGGTTAATAACTGTTTAAATATCCAAACCTCTGAGTGGCTTCGTATTTAAAAAAAATTAAACTCTGGCACTCGGCAAAGCAAAACAAACACAGCGCAGGCCACGCCAAGGTTGTGCTCCACAGAACGACGCCGGTCCCGCGAGCTCATCCTCCTGCCTCAGCCACCGGCCTCCACCCAGCGCTGCTGCGGGGCGAGGGCACCCCTGCCCGGGGCACCCGCCTCACCTCGCCACCGCCCTTCCCTCCATCGCCCCCGTGCCACCAGGGCACACCTGCTCACACATAATTCAAGGCTCCAGGGTCACAGACACACAATCCTGTCTCAGAGACCGAGCAGCCTCCTCGGAGGTGACGTGTGAGCTGAGGGACACGGGTGCAGCCCACGTGCCCGAGCAGGAGGGGACGCGGCTCCCTGCCCGCCTGCTGTGCCCACGGGAGCGGGACCAAGGCGAGGGCAGGGCAGCGGCCGGCCAGGGCCTCCACCTCCCACACCTGCACGTGGCAGCGAGGAGAGGAAAACAACAAACGGCACCTCAGGCGACAGCAGGTTCATCAAAAAATTGTCTGTCTTAAAAATGTCACCTGTGGGAGAACTCGTGGCTCCAGCATCCCCGTTCGGGGCTGCTGCCCCAGCACAGCCTGGGTAACATGTGGGGCACGCTGACACAGCACACCAAGGCTCTGTGCACCACGGATGGGCTAATTTAATAAGAAACATACTTTTTGAATCTCATTAAGTACAGTATTAAGTAACACACTTCCCTTTCTGAAATATGCAGCTGCAGCATTTTACATGAGACTCCAGCCTCCCTGAACTGCTGGATATTAATAGAGCCTTTCATAGCTGGAAGATTATCCAGGTCTCTTAGTCCAAAGACTGGAAATTGCAATAGGGTAAAGAACAGGCTGACTTTAATCTCGGCTTCAGTAAAGAGGCTTCAATGCAGAATAAAGCTTGTGTCACAACTTGTCTGGCTTTTGGACCATCCTGATTAAAATTCAGGGTCACAAAATATAAATTTAGTTCCACTTCTACTCTTAAGAAGCGCCAAGAACGTAAGTGAAGGGATGGGGATGGACACTAAGATGCAGCACAGGACCTTCCCCTCCGAGACCGGGGATCTCAAACCCCTTGAACATTGGAGGTGATTGCAGAACCACCAGGAACTGTGCTAGAAGATGAAGATAAAAGCAATCTTTGTGCACTGGTCCAAAAAATAGGATCTCCCTTTTTTTCAAATTTACCTGTTTTAGTAAAGCAGACATGCTGTGCCAAATACATAATTTAATTATCTAGAAAAAGGATGAAGCAAACCAGTAGTTTGTGAAAATAAATTATTAACCTCTGATTAAAACATCTGTCCTCCTACATATAGAAGAGAGCAACAGTGTCTTTTAAAAGGAAACAGACAGCTAAGGAAGTGGCACATGTGGCCAGATAACCTGGCATTTTGCAACAAGAAGGAAGTTGACATACGGGCATTGAAATGTAACAAAATCTAAATCCAGAAAGACCTCGGAAAGAGACTTCTTTTGTCACTACCGAAAAAAAAAGAAAAAAAAAAAGGGGGGTCTAGATTCCCCAAGG
The DNA here is from genome assembly GCA_013397115.1 of Edolisoma coerulescens. Lineage (NCBI taxonomy): Eukaryota > Metazoa > Chordata > Aves > Passeriformes > Campephagidae > Edolisoma > Edolisoma coerulescens. The sequence continues at coordinate 165,453 of VWZW01000012.1, read as the reverse complement.
CATTCCCAAGTTAGCTCCCCCTGAAGAGGAAGCAAACTGCTGTCTCGGGAGCAGTGTGTGAAGCAAACGCTTCCCACGCCACTGCCCAGACAGAGGACACCTGCCCCCCGCCGAGAGCCGCAGCCTGCGGATCGGAAAAGCAACTCTGTTTCCTTTTCAGAAATCCACCGGCTTTGATGTTTTTCCAGATCATTAACATCAGTTTCCACTCTCTCTGCTGCCTCCAGAGAGCTGGATTAGAAACCTGCGTGGAGCGAACGCCAAATGTCGCTGCAGTGCCTGCAGGAACAGCCCGTCCTCCTGCAGAGGAGCCCCAGCTCAGCTCGACCTCGTGCCACGGCCAGAGCCGGGCTCACCTCGCCCTGGCTGGGCTGCGCCAGGCTGAGACCCTCTGCCCCCTCCCCAGCCCTGGCTTCCTGCTGGGAACGCTCACCTGGGTGACCCAGCAAGTGGAATTTGGACCCGAGCCTCTGCCCACAAATGTTTCTCTCTCCATCCTCTCAGACTACAGTTTGCTCTAACCTTTCACAAAGTGTCTTAAAGAGGGCAATAAATATGTAAATATCATAAAAAACTATTTTTATATATATATATAAAATACCCATTTAAGTAAATATTTACCACCCTAAGGTAATAAAAATTGGTGCGTGATTCCAAAATAAACAAGCCGGAGCTGTGGAGAAACTGCACCAAGAGCTGCACACAGAAACCTCCTCCTCCGTGGCATGCTGGCACACACGCTCCAGCCAGCACTGCGCTGGCAGCCGGCCGCACCTCCCCTCCCTGATGCTCAGCCAGCTTCTCACACAAATGCTTCACACAACTAACTTGATACGTATTGACTGAAGTGGTTAGAGACAACCACAAAACCGCACCTTTAAGGTAAGAAATACGTGCAAAGGCATTTCAGCATCAAATGACTGCTCGAAAACCCATCGCTCCTCAGCAAAATGAGCAGCAGGTGCTGCGGCCTCGGTCACAGCATGGACGTCGCTTTATCAGAACATAAAGGGTGTGACCTTTTTTGGGATCTGACATCTAAGCTCCAACCCAGAGGACATGGCTTTTCTCCTCTTAAAGAGAATGAAAACCTTCACCTGCAGCTCAGCAAGGTCTTGAACTGAACTGAGAATGCTCCAAGTGGTGAGTATGTGCTTCTGGATCCTGTTTTATTTCTATGGATTAACACGACTTGAGGATGGATGCCCAAACTTATGGATGACATGTCAGTATGTCCAGCTAACATCATTCATTTCTGAAGGTACTTGCACAAATGTTTTAATTGTTTGGGGCTGACAGCTGGCAACTGTTATACACTACCAACAAACATTTATCAAAGTATGTTCTGCTTTTGTTCTACTGCTTTCCCAGCACAAGTTTCCATATTTAAGTGTTCAAAAGAGGAACCCTGGTCCTACCCAAGGGTAACTGATCATCTTGTTATCTCCAAATTTCTGCCAGAATAAATATCCTTGGAAAGGTTCATATGACTGGAGCTGGGTTTCTGGCTACACACTGCCAGCTGCAGCAGGATCTGGAAGTTCATACACTCATTTCCTGCACAAAACTGGTGCACAGAGGCTTTAACTGCTTTGTGCACACATTCTGATGGGGTTGTACAGACTCCATACAATATAATTTCCATCCTAATCTGAGAACAGGCCAAGAGAAGGGAAGAGATTGTCCCAGAGTTAAATTACATATGCTTGCCTGCTGCTGCCCCAAACCACATCTATCTGTAATGTAATGCTGAAGACAGCTACAGGGAAATTTCAGGGGGAGAAAAAAGGCAACCCTGCTCAGCAGAATGCAGAGATCATCAGCAGCAAGGGCTGGAACCCACTCCTTAGCAACTTAAGAGTGCTGCAGTGGTGTTAGAGCCCATCCAATTAGTGAGGCCTGCAGAATGTTTGCACTCCTACATCTCTTGGTTCCTGAAAGGGTTAAAGATTATTATTAGCATATAATTTACAGGTCCCTTCTCCCAGGAAAGAAATAATGCACAGTAAATGCCACATTCATTTTAATAATACATGTTACAGTCTGTGCCCAACATCTGCACAAAGGTAAAGCAGACAGATTTTTTTGACATGTCCCACTCTGCCATCGAAACACAGGCTTTTTGTTTTGTAAGTGACGGAAGGTTTAATCAAGAAAGCAGGCAATTCATCAATCGAAACAAGGCTGCTCACACTGCCCTGACAGCACACACATGGTTTTATACAGAAGAAACCTGGCCACCTGTCAGCGGCACCTTTTACATCAGGATATACAAATACACTGGGTGATCAATCCTCCAGCTCTTCCCATTCATTTCTTCATTTTCTTATTGTATTTTTCTTTATGCTAGATGTTGCCCTCATTCTCTGCAGGAATAGATGAGAGACAAGGCAAGCTATGGCTGTTTATACACTATCATAAAAATTTATATACCCTTAGAGTGACTTATTTCCCTTCTATTTGAGTACCGTTATTATAAATTATTATAAATAATTTTTCACTTCATTGAGGAATTTTCCCTGTATATTATTATCTGTGCCTGCCTGCGAGGGCTGCCTCTCCCTCACTGTGCTCGTGCCTCTGATAAGCCAAAGCAATATGCAGGCAGAAGATGCTCAAGTCTGAAATGAAGGCAGTATGTAGTCACAACAACATCTTAATTAAACTGAAGGCCATGAGGAAGGACTGCGCTGTGAAATACTGAGCCATGTCTGTCAACAGGTCTGCCTGGAGCCAGGCATTCTTCTTCCAGCAGCTGCCCGCCCCAGCAGGCACATTAAACCTGTCAGCTCCTCGGCACCCTGCTCCCAGCAGCACCCACAGACATTCTGCACATCAACCTGGAACTAATTCTGCCTTTTGGTCTGGGGTGCATGGCACGGGGGGGGGGGCCCAGGGAGGCTGTGGGGCACAGGGATGATGCCAGCAGTGCCAGTGCTGCGCTGCTGTGGCACGTGACAGGCTCCGGCCAGTGCTTCCCTATCTGCACCCTGCCAGGGACTCAGTTATCAGTCTACTGTGCCAAGAGAAGTCTCCTTAACTTTCTGGTCACCCAGCGTGTCATAGCCAAGACTGGCAATGGCAAAAGACTGATTAAAAACTGTAATTGCTGCTTACAGGACCATTTTTTCCTTGACTCCAGTTTCGTGCAAACAACTGCATCACACAGCCCAAGAGGTAATGGGCAGTTCCAGTGAGGATACCGTCACTCTGCCAAAACACATTTGCAATACAAAGTAGGATCGACAGCCAAAATTCATTTAACCTTCCACAAACATGCTAAACCACAGCTGGAAGTGCTGTTTTCATCGAATACTGAGAAAATCTTGGGTCTCTACAGAGAGCCCATGCTGCAGCTCTTCATTCTACCCCCATTACAGCCCTCCCTTCCCAAGCAGCTCCTCCCATGCCCACCACAGACTGAGGCCATACCAAAACTGGAAGAGACTGCTCATAATGGCTTTTGTTGTCCTCACCAGCCCCAGGAACCCCTTTTCTGACGTGGGAGCCAGGAGAGGGAGCCCACAGGCCTGTCCACACACGGAGAGGGACCCCGTGTTGCTGGAGGCCCGGCTGCCCTCGCCACGGCGGCCGCGCGCGTTCCCCGTGCCCCGGCAGCGCAGCTCAGCCCCGCTGGCAGCCTGCTCCCAGACCTCCTGCTGCCACGGCGAGTGCTGCAGGCAGGCCAGACCGAACAGGGAACTTGGGAACGGCTTCCAGAGCGCGTCTGGGGGCTGATCCACCCCGGCAAGGCTTAAGCACACAAAGAGAATTGTCACGGCACCTTCACTGCAGCTGCTGACAAGGCAGCCGTGGTCAGGAGCTGTGCACGAAAATCCTGTCAATGCAGAGCACGTGTCGTGTGACGAGACCCTTTCTCTGGAAAGAGCTCACAGCTGTAATAGCCATTACAACATATGCACAACTCATATAACAGTGTTTCTGGAGGAGAATGTGCCATTGGAGGAAAAATAAGAGTTATACACTTGAAAATGTGCTCAAGCAAACATGAAGAACTAATGCCCTGTCCAGTTCCACAGGCCTTGTTTTGTGCTTTGTCTGTGAGGATCTGGTAAAGCGTTCAGGCTCTTTGCAAAGCAGGCACCTCCTCGGGCTGCACCACGAGCAGAGGCCAGCACATCCTGCAGCCAGGTCAGCCCCAGTAACACCCACACAGAGCTGCTGCAGTCGGTGCATTTGGTGCTTTCCCAGGAGAGAAAGCACAGCTTCCCATCCCCACGCAGAACTGTCTCATGCGAACACAGGAACACACCTTCCCTTTCATTTCCAAATGTATTAGGGTAGGAGAGTAACAAGAAAAACGAGGACTGACAAGGATTATGCAATTGTTACATTCTACCTCTGTAGGAACCTGAAGCTGCAGTTTCAGGCAGAGATTACCTTTTAAATAACCCTTTGATTATGGTACGTGAATTAATGCCATGTTCCCATGTTACAAGTGTCACTCACTATTAATAGGAAGAACCTGTGAATGGTACATTTTCGCCATCTTCTCTTCCCTGATTATGCACAAGCAGTTTCAACTGCACAGCCCACTGAATCCACTGCTGGATTTCCAAACTGTCCTAAAATGTCCTTCAGCCAGATGAAGGGACTAGACTTTCATTAGGCTTTGACAGAGTCAGGTTTAGAGCCAGTATCTTTTTCCTCTTGCAAAAACAACATAACAGAGAGAAACTTGTGCTAAGTGTGATTCTACCATGCCTGTGACAATATTTGTTCAGGTGTAATAGTACTACACAAAAAATAAACTGGAAAAACTGTTGCACCCCAGCAGGAGGGAGCTGGAGCACGGAGCAAACCGGCCCCAGGAGAAGGGGGGGTTAACCGCGCTCCTGCGCCACCGCTGCGCCCAGCACCTTCCACTCCACAGAACCAGAACTGCCTCTGCTGTGCTCCACGAGCACCTCCCAGAGCACACAGCTCTGAGCACCTCCCAGAGCCCTTGAAGTACAGCTCTAAAGCATCCTGGCTTCTTGCTTCCAAAGCCCGTTCATCTTGGGCCCAGAGAACCTGGCTACGTTTCTTTTGAGCTCGCTCCTCCCTCAAGGAAGCGGGCGCTCAGAGCCAGGACCTCCTCCTGAAGAGCAGAGCTGCCACGGACAGCTCTCAGGGACCCCAACTCCAAACCAGCCCACTGTGCACTCCTGAGGCACAGTAACAGGTACCTCTGCCTGCATGGGGGAAGGAACAGGCTTGATCCTCCCCACTCTGCTTCAGTAAACAACTCCCTGAAGATCAGTACTAGTTAAAAACTGACTAAAATACTCATTGGCAGGTTTTTTCCATATTAACATCTGGAAATTATCACTGGCTCTAGCACTTGTATACTGGTTTGGAATGATGAACAGAGCAAAGGCTGCAGCTAGAGAGACCAAGTGTGCATGTGCAAGCACATGGTTCTCACAAATCGGTGCAGAACCCCCATTTTCTAACATCTAACTCCCAATTTTCCCTAACACTGGGAAACAAATACATATCCATAGCCACTATAGGGAATATGGAAATGAGAGGGAGTAAAGGTCTCATCTGTTTTCAGTATGTACGCTGAGGGCAGCAAAGACCACTGTGTTTGAAACTCATCCTTGCTGGGCAAGACTAAGCCTCCTGTGAAATGGGCAACGATGTCTCTTATGACTCACCTGGGAAGACCATGAGTAAGATCAGGAGCAAAGTATGTGTCAGCATTGCTTTCCATCAGAGCTCTCACCCAGCACCTTGGCAGGCAGCAGCACCTCTCCCTGGGGGCTGTGATCTCCCTGGGGATCAGCAACACTTGCTGCTGGGAACAAGTGTTCCTGGGCATTTCCTGGGGTCTCTCTGCACCTCAGCTGCTCTCAACTATTAAATGGCACTGATGAAAGCTGGATGTTGTTTCGTGGGTACCACACACCTGGCTGTTTGCACGCGCAGGTTTGCTGTGCCAGAGAAGCGCGGGCAGCTCACCTGAGATGGCGTAGAGGTTGGAGTGCTGGTGCTCCAAGTCCAGGCGGGTGCTGTGGCTCTTCCCCCGAAAGCTGGCTGGGAGCGTCAGCGAGATATGCCTGAGGGACAGAGGAGATGGGGAAGGGGTTACTACAGAGCGGAAAATGCTGCTCCTGTCAGCTCTCTCCAGCCTGACAACTCCAGTCAGGTGAAGCAGCAAACACTGATTTCAATATTGCTTCCGAAACCGTCTACAAACTGTCTACACCCAGTGTCAGCCCCCTCCAGCCCTCTGAGCACTGGGCTCGGCCAGCAACCGAGGACTGCAGCAGTGGCCATCCACCCCAGCAGGGCATTCAAAGGCACAGCAGCTCCACACGAGGCGGCACCCGTGAGCAGCCAGCACAGCTTTGCCCCTTTAATCCAAATCTGCATTTTTCTAATGCAGATCCCAGGTCTGTGTGAATTTTAATAAAATGTTGTCATTAATCTTCTGGACCGCATTGCCACATGTAATAAAGATGCATCAGGGGCTCAGCGCAGCATGAGGCAGAGGGAGCAGCTCCCACCTCACCTGAGTGAGAGCCCCTGAACATGGGCAGAGCTGAGCATCACCCTCCTGCCAGGAGAACCAGGCAGCCTTTGTGTCCCCCTGGGCGCCCTGTGTGTGAGACAGGGCCCGGTGTATTCTCCAGCAGTGCATCAAACCCACGGCCTCAGCCAGCAGGTTTTATCTACCACACGAATCATCTGGAAGTCATCTGCCTTTAAAAACAGGACACGTTTTGGGAAGAATAATGTATTTTTAGCTCTTGACGCAGATGATGGTGAACAGCAAAGATAAAATAAGAAAAAGCAAACATCAGACTGAGTTTGCTTGTGCTTTCCAAAGCTATTTTTAACCAAAAAAAGATGGTGTGAAAATGTATTTGAATTTGGCTATCAGTTTGCTGTTTAAAACACAATCCACATGAGAGTCTCTGGAGCAGAGGCAGGTTTGTTATGAATACAATTTAAACAGGAGACCACTGCCTGTGGGCATGACACGCTTCTCATTTGATTTTTAATAGAAGTATCCAAAAATATTTTCCAAGGCACCAAGGCAGCTAGTACAAAGACTGAATTTCTCTGCCCTCTATGGGGAACCGCTTTCTTCACAGCAGAAATTGTTCTGAAGGTAAATAAAGGAGGTCTACTTAAAAGGCCCGTTTCTTAGGAGAGTATTTTTTAGGAGTTTGTACCAACTGGTGCTGTAGGAGAGGCTGACCCCTGCCCTGCAGGGAAATGGCACGCGTGCCCTCAGCCAGGGGACTGAAGGGACCGGCCCGCAGCCGGCTCGAGGTGGGCACTGCCCGAGAAGCACCATGCAGCCCTCGGCTGCAGCAGGCCGGCAGCAGCAGCCTCCCAGCACGGCTCCAGGCCGTGTGCTTGCAGAGGAGCCGGCAGCGCGACCCCCGGCCCGGCAAGGAGGCGGCTCAGGGGGTGCCGGTGCCGGAGGGGCCGCGGGTGCCGCGCGCGCACCGAGAACGGGCAGCTCGCCCGCCGGGGACCGACCACGAGCACCAACGCCAGCCCGGCCCTCGCTGCCCCAGCTCCACGGGGAGCCCCGTCTGCCCTCCCTTTCGTGTACGGGCGCTAGGACACACAAGGGACGCGCCGGGGCAGGGGGATGACACGGGTGCCGTGCCGGTGCACACCTGCAGACCCACCCTCAGCGGGCAGCGCTCCCACCACGGCTTGCGGGGCGGGCAGGAGCGCCAGCCCCGTCTGACACCGGCGGCTGGAACGAGGGCCCGCGTGCCTGCTCCGGGCCACTCACACCCCTGGGGCAGCACAACTGGGCGTTCCAGCACTCCAGCTGCACGCAGACAGCCACAGAGACGTCTCCAAGAACATTAGCTGCAATACCACCAGACAGGGCAGTGACTGCTGGATGGAAATCAGCTCTCCCCTTCCCCCTTTCTTTTTATAAAAGATGACATTGTAGGGAGGAATGGGAAACAAAGCCTAATTTATTTTAAATTAATGTAAACTTTGGCCAAGATCAATATAGCTTATACCTACAAACTTGATTGCATAATGCATTTTCCTTATGTGTTGTGAGAGCCAAATCATTTTGCATTGTAGAAGACAAAAAAAAGAGGCTGCCATTGAAAAGCAAGAAAATCCCAATTACAAAGTCCCCAAGTTCCTAAACACATATCGTGAAAGTATGTGCAGTTCTGTGGCATATGGCAAATCAATTACTAGCTAAAATTTTAAAACAAAAACATGGTAAATGTGTTGCACAAATAATCAAGAACAACGGTTTGGTTTAGATTACAGCGGCCACTAGAGTTTTGAATACAATTAATCATCATTCCAGGCACCGGGAAGCCATATTGACACTTATTCCTAATTTGAATATTTAATTAGGGTGAAGTTCTTCATCAAATTATCACAGAACTGGGAGGAAAGCCTAAAAGATTTAAACAATTACTACTTTAACCCTTACCCAGCTGCTCACCTGTGAGCACAACAATCTTTTCCTGTTCTGCAGAGCTGGAACAGGACCAGGCAATGTGACAAGAGAGTATGTAAAATGCACTACAAGTATCCTGGGAAAGGGGAACACACACCCAGCATCCCAAAGGGCTCCTCTGGAGAGGCCAGGCTGGCACAGGCTTGTGCTTCCGACTGCTTGTGCTCCTTGACCTTTGCCAGAGCAAAGCTTTTGGGCCACATCTCTATTTTAGCATCAAGTGTGGTTCCTTCTAGGGCTTTTCTGGTTTGGGGTTTGTTGTTGGTTGGGTTGTTTTTAATTGAAGAACCTGTCCAGAACCATCTACCAGGCTCCTGCTGCCCACAGCTGACCTGGCACAGCCACTTGCTCCTGCCTGGGAGGTTTCCCAGCCCTGGCCCTGCACCAGGAGCTCACAGGATGGGGCTGGACCCCAGTGCTGCTCCAGACCTGCTGTACCTCCAGCACCCCATGGGCATCCTCCCTCTGCACAGCCCTGCCTCCAATCGCTCAAACACCCCTTTATGTGCTGTATTAATCCATATAAGAAAATCTCTTTTAATGAGGAGTGATATACTTATGAACTCTCTAGAGTCATAATTAGAGCAAACTAATTGAAGTTGTGTTTTGACACACTTTCCAAATTCACGGGTACTGCATGACATATTCACAACACTACTGCTGCACACCGTGGTGACAGCAAAATCATTAGGCTAATAACGCTTATTTGCATTCCGATCATGCCAGCAGCGGCCGTTAAACGCTGCCTCCACCAGCACTCGTTTACTCAGAAAGTTTCCACTGAAAGATATTAACAGTAATTATTAGTACTTTAATGAGTCTCTGATGTTGAGGAATGGCAACTCACAAAGACTGTCCCCATGCCAATTATCTCCCTTCTGAACTGTCCCCAGCTGCTTTCCTCCTCCCCAAAGACGAGCAACGAGGCAGCTGAGGACGGGCGGTCCTGGCACGGCCGGGCCCAGGGCTCCGGCCTTTCCCTCCACAGCTGGAGTCAAACCCACACTGCTCCAATACCAAACGTATTTTTCTCCAGCATACGATAATTTCAAGACAATTTAGAGCAAATTTAATCACCCTCTTCACTTCAGTTGCTCTTTTATTCAGCAAATCCACAGAACAAGTCAGCATGTGATGAGGAGATCCTTCATGTGCAGCGAAGGGGATTTGAGGTCTGTGCACATTATGGCCACTTTTTGAACATTTTTGGAGAGAAACTCACATGAAACAGGCCCAGGAATGCCCAACAGTTCCAAACCTGTTATTAAGAACTGTCTGCAGGAAGGTGATGAACTGCTTTTGAAGTGAGGGGGCAAGTACTCATAAAAAGGAACAGAGGATCACAAGGGGAAGTGCCAGATATCAAAGGATGCTTCATAATTCATACAAAAATATCAACAATGCACAGCAAAAGCCCAGTGGTAAAGCTGGGCCTTGGACGCAACAGTGACAGTCTGGGGTGGTACAAGTGTGACACCCACAGCAGCATCTGAACCGTCAGGCAGAAAAGGTTGATTTTTTCACAATGACCTTCAGAACAGTGCTGCAAAACCTGCAGTCTCATGGGAACACCTTTCAAAAAACAAAAAAAAAAGAACCTTACTTTCCATAATCAATGATCATGCAAAGATCATTTCTCATGAAAAACTGAGAACAGAACAATTAAATTTCAAGCTGTAGAAAGCTGAAAACACACCTAAAATGAGTTAATATCAGGCTGCAGCTCTCAAGAAATGTGATCCAATGTGAAAGCTTTGCTCATGGATATGGAAAAGGCACATTTCTAAGAAAGAAGCTGCTGGGGTTCTATGAACTGACATCAGAGGATTGGCAACCACCCCCTCAACCAGGAGGCATCTCCCAGGCTGCAGCTCGCAGCCACTGCCACAGCAGGTATCCGTGGTTCCAGCAGTGGCTGCATCCCAGCTACGGTATTTATTCACAGCCCTTAACTTTGACTGTGTTGGGGCACTGAGATGCCAGAACACCTACCTCATACTCCAAAGAACTGCAATGAAAACCTAAACTGCGAGGCAAGAATCACCTCGGGTAATGGACTTCATTCCAGACAATCTATTCTAATCGTGTAAACCAAATATTTAAATACTTTCTAAAACCTTCCTGACCCTTTCCCTAAAACAAGCAACATATGGGCTTTGCAAGCATTTCATCTCATTCCAAGCTACTAAAATATCCTGTTTCCTAAGAATCAATGAGAACTGGGGGTGCCAGATCCAGATTTTATAAAAGCCCAAACGCAGGAGAGAATGAAAAAGAGAGTGAGCGATTCTTTCCACATTCAGATCTCCCCATTTAACTTTCCCAGCTGCAGGAGAGGAGGAAGGCAGCGCACACTCCACGCACAGCCCAGAGGGTGCCTCTGCCAGCCCCCTCCCCAGCCCCTGCCCCACCACGGGGACGTGATGCTGCGCCCCTCTCTCGACCGAGAGCGGCCACAGCTGAACGCACAGCCCCGGTGATGCTCTCGATGACCTGCTGCAGAGCAGCTACCCAAAATGTAAGGCCTAATGCAGAATGAAGCTCCTGCAGCTTCCTCTACATGGAGATTAATTCAGATCAGAGCACTTGAGGAACTAGGACAGAGCAGCTGCCAAACAATAGAAAAAAAAACCCAACAAGTTTAATTTACGCCGCTTGGAAGTCTGAGCTGCAGCCCATTAAATCCTTCCAGGCAGAGGCTGCATCTCAGAACGGAGACCTCGCCCTGCAAGCACGAAGTGCTTGTGAAGAGGCTGTCTCAGCTGAGCAGCGCCGTGTCTCAGGAGGCTGCGGCGGCAAGCACGCGGCTTTCCCATCCTTCACGAGCTGCTCTCCAGAGTCAGGACTTTTCAGATAATGAAGCAGTAGGGAAAAATTGCCAAACAGCAGAAATACTCCAGAAAGATAAATTACACATGGTGTAAGCTTCCTTGGTTAGGATTTTAAATTCTGTCAAATTAATCAGCACAACGAAGCCCAGGCTCACAGGCCGGCCGCAAAGCCCCTCTCAGAGGAGCCCCCGGCTGCCCAGGCAGACCCCGCTGCCCCGAGCGCTGCAGGCACAGCCCGGCCCCCGGGAGCACCAGCACCTCCCCTGCAAAACCTGTTAAACAAATATTCCACATAAAGACTCATTTGGGAAGAGCACATTGTCAGCACTCTGCCAGTAATAAATAATGACAGTCCAAACACTTTACTAAAAGCAATAAACTCAAGAAGTGTTTTGGAAAATGGTGAAAGTGATTGATTTAAAGGAAATATCTGAACACAACCACATGCACTTCAGGGTGAAAGCACAGATTACAAATCAGCAGTGGCAGAGATCACATTAAATAGCAGACAACACACAACTTTTAGGGAAAAAAGCTCAGTTTCCCTGCAGGGCTTATTTAACAACCCAGAGCACAGCTTCTCCAAATGGATACCTCCGGTTTGGACTTAACAACCCCATGCTATGCCCCAAAGAAAACATGCCTCCAGAAATACTGCTACAGCAGGAACAGCGCTCTGTACAAAGAAAAATGACTCTGAGAAGATTGAAGCCTCTTCACTCAGAGCACTCCACAAATTTTTCAATGCATCCTCAAAGTCAGCCAAATCCATCAGGCTCCTTCTAATTACAGTTCATGGCTTTCCTTCTTAGCTGCTGCAACAGACTCTTGTGCCTGGAAACCAACTGTATTGTTTAAACATTTTTTCCTAATCATCATTTTCTACCACTAAAACATACTGGACTGTGACCAATTTTTGCACGTCTTCATCCAGCTGAGCTGGACGCGAGCCACGCGGTCAGTGCCGTTTCATAACAAATCCTTTATGGGAACCAGACTCTGGAGAAACACGTGCCAGCCCCCCTTACCCACCCAAACCACCATGTTCAGATCAGCACAGCCTATACCATCACGGGCATTTCATCCTTACGTTTTGTTTCTTACCATCCCCACCAGAGAGGATCCATGGAAACCCTCCCTCCAGCCTTCAACTTACTGTTTCAGTCTCACAGGTTTTTAATCCATTGCTGCTGCGATGTGACCTCAGCCCTTTTGACATCCCTGGCTTCTGGTAAGTATGTAATTTAAAAACTAGGAATACTGTGCTGTGTTTCATGATTCAAGTGATTTGAGCATTCAAGCCACATAATATTTTCAAAATATAATCATTAATAACTACTTTTTTTACTTGATCTTATAGCTATTTTCCAGCAAAAAAGATTCTACGATTAGTTGCAAATCAGAAGGTGGTTTTACTTTAGAGCTCTCCTGATGAAACAGATCAAAAAACGCAACTCCATCAAGAAAGCAGCACTTTGCAGAAAGGATATCACTGGCAACATTTCTCAGAACAGTTTCCAGTCATACCAGAAATATCCATCCCTAAGTACTCCTTATCTGGCAGCATTTGGTTCAGATGAGGGATTTAAGGCAGACCCCCACTGCTCTGTGGAAGCGTCCTGGCCCTCACGCCAGCAGCGGTGGCTGCCCCTGTGCAATGGCAGCTTTCTCAGGACTTGGCTTCTCTCTACACCAGAGCAGAATAGCACTGAAGCCCTGGAACCTTTTCCCTTACAGATGCTTCATAAAAATCTATTTTAAATGACTTAAGGAAAAAATTATTATAGCTATTTCTAAATAATAGGGTAGCTACTTAAAAAACAGGAAAGGCAGAAGGCTTCCCTTCCATTACCACACTGCACAGAGCCAGGCTGGCGCATCCCAGCCCCAGCCTGGGTCTCCACACTGGCTTGCTGGCGTTGCTTTATGACCTGCCTCAGTTGCACATCATCAGCCTGCAGCAGAAAGCCACAGAGTGATCCCTTCCCAAGCTTACACCACCGATTTCAAACACCGTTAATAAATCAATTTGGAAAATCAGACTTCTCTGCCTAGCAAAGAAATTCCTACATTCCTCAACATGAAGCTCCACTGGGAGCGGAGAACAGGAACAAATTGTTTCCTTTTCCTAAGGAGGGGCCAGCCTAACTAGTGAAAAGGTAACTCAGACGGAGTTCAGAGAAAAAGGGAGCTCAGAAGGAAAATTCACACATCTTGCTCTTACTCCAGGCGTCTCAGCAGAGCAATTGCTATCTGTGAATCAAAGCCAGAGCTGCCCTTCCCTGGGGTAGTGCTCTGCCAGCGCAGCACTCGGAGCCCTGAGCACTCGGTAGCACACACCGACCTGCTCCGAGCAGGGAGGGACCCACAGCTGCCAGGGCTGAGCTGCAGCAAAAACGAGCTGTTCCTGTCGGTTTTCAGCCACGTGGGTCAGGCCAGAGCCACAGGCTGGCCCCAGGTCTGGTATGGCACAGCCGCTCTGCAGGGCCTGGGCCCAGGACGGGGCAGGACCAGGGACAGGAGCGCGCCGCTCTGTCCCGGCCGTCGTGCCGGGCTGGGGCAGCCCAGAGGGACCAGCACCTCCCCTGGGAGCGGCCGGCACGGGGCCCTGTGGCCACGCAGGAGCTGCTGTGCCCTCCTGAACCTGCACACCCACTGCTGTGCCAACACACGGCAGGAATGCAAGTGGATTGCAGCCAGATCTTCCCTCTCCAGGTAAATCATTAACCTGCCGGATGACAGCCTCGCAAACCGAATGACTGAACGATTCCCAGGGTCAGTGCGAATCTTTCCAAAACCTCACATCAACAAGTGAAAGTTGTGTCTGAATCCCGGTCTCTCCAAGAGGAAAATTAAATGCCTGTGAAACATCATCTGCAATCAGAGTGCTCCTTTCCCCGAAGTATCCGTCACAGATTGATAACATCCTCGCAGAAAGTTAAGTGCAATTATGTCTGTCACTGTAAAACACACTCCGACAGCACTGACTGACATCTTGCTTGCAGCTGACAAACTCTGAGCGGGCTGTTGGAGTGACAGTGGCACAGGCTCCTGCTGCACCTCGGGAAGGGGTGTGGAACGTGCTCCCAAGCCACAGCAGCCACCCGGGCTCACAGAGCACCACAGCGGGGACGGAGCCTGCGAGGCAGAACGGCTCGCGGCTCACCCTGCGCCTGCTCACGGCAGCCAAGGACTGCTCCCAAAGCGCTGGGACCAGACTCCAACAGGAGAACGTCACCCACAAATCCTGCTCCAGCCCCCTCCAACAGAGCCTGAGGCACGGCAGAGCTGAGACACTGCTCAAACACTCGTGACATGCGCTGTTCTGCAAGTCCCCAGCCCATGGCAATCCTGGATGCACAGGCTGGGTGAAGCGAGGGTGTGCCAAAGGTCAGGTGAGTTACCTGTAACCACCGCCTCTTTTGGGGGAGGATTACCTCCCTGCTCCCCAAAATGATGGCTGCCATGCAGCACGAGCCTTGTGCACAGAGCAGAAGTACTGAGGGAAGCTACATCAAGCTCCCTCATGGAACTCGAGCCTACAAAAGCCATCCTTCAGCAGCAGGATGGGAACCTGCAAAGCATTTCCTCAGACTGCCATTAGTGCCTAGAAGCTGTTGCAGGAGGTGGAGAGAACAGGCAGTAAAGGAGCTCGATGACCTGCACAATGGCACGGCCATGCTCCATGGCACAGCCTGCCACCCTCATCGGGACGTGCCAGGGCTGCTGTTAGAAAACACGAAGGAGAAATGGCTGAAAAATACCATATGCAGTCCTGCACAACTATCAAACAAAGCCTCTCCTTGTGCAGCCCTGACTGTGAGCCATAGCCCTGTGACACGAGCAGCAGAAGCAGCACTGCTGATGTGCACCAAAACACGACAACGCTCTGATGGGCCACCATCCACTGCCAGCAGCACCTTACACCATGGAGCAGAGGCGCTAGTGCAGAAATAAATATGTCCCACAGTAAAAAGTCCTTCCATTTTAGAAGGTTTAGTTGTACAGAAGGGTTTGGTTTATATCCAATGTTAGCAGTTGTTCCGAAGCCTCCCCTTGATTCAGAACTATTCTGCAATGCAGACAGCAAGTGAAGAGAGCAGCTGAGCTATCTGACCAGCCCAACAGCAGGCTCCCCACAGCGCTCCATGCAGCACTGCTCCCTCACTCCTGAGGCAGCTTCAGAACAACTCACTGCTATTCCTGTCAGGATAGATCCACATGGAATAAAATAGCAAACTGGCTGTCAGTGTAATCTCCTCTCTCTGTGGTGACATGAAAATAAGAGATTACTTGTGACTACAATCTTCCACAAACACTGTGCTGAGTAACTCACCACATTGCTGATAGTGTTAGAAGAGGCCTTCAAGTTGTCTGTGTTCCTTGTAATAATTAAATATTTGCAGTATGCACCTTTATATACATTTCTATTTCTTTAAAAATATATTGGATAATAAATAACCAGAGTAAAAAAACAGACATGAAAGATGCTTTGAATGATCAGACTGGTGGTGTAAAAGTTACCTGTAAATCACACACGGGGTGTGAGAGTGGAGCTGGCTACCGACAGGTGGGTTTTACTACAAGGCATTAATGTAACATTCAATTATTCCACTGCATACTGGCTGGTTTAACTCAGCCAAATTAGAATACATTTTATATTGACTATTTTGACATTTGCTTTATTTGGCAAGTAAAACAAAACTGATCCAATTTCCTTGCAGCCATTGTAAACCATAAACTGCACAACAAGAGGTTATAAAATATATAAGCCTTGTAAACACTTCTTTTCAGACTGTCACTGATGCTTTGAGCTCTAATTTTGGCCCTGTTCCCAACAGCTCTGACGCTGCTCTGCAGCCTTCCCTGGTCACCCGTAAAGTGACCCTTCCACACTCGGTGATTAAGCACTGCCATTGACATTCTCTTGCTATGATAATTTTTTTTTTTTTTTTCTGTGGAAATCTGCCCAGACAGAATTTCTTGCAGAAAGAAAATGAAGATCTGTGCTCTAAAATCAAGACATCTTTCTCTCTGATCTCACATGGCCTGGGCTGGCATCTAGCTTATGTCCAGCAGAGCTTTGAAACAACATCTCACGTCCTAGTGGGACAGGCTGGAATCTCCAAAAAATTGCTGGCTTTTCATCTCTTTTGCCTCCATCTCTGAGAAGCATGACAGCACCTCTGCCTGCAGCACACCTGACAGTACAGGACAGCAAGCACTGCGCCAGGGCATGGCAGGTGACCAAGCAAAACTCTCCGTGAAAGAAACACCCAAACGCTTTGGAGAGCTCCAAGAGCCACCAGAGGACAGTGGATTTCAGTCTGGGTCACGGGTGAAGGCTCAGAGTACACACCTGCCTTAAGGAGGTACCTGATAGCTTTCTGGGGAACACGTTGCAGCAGTTTAAAAGCGTAACTCTGAAATGACCTGTAAATCAAGAATCCAAGGGATGTGAGCAACCTCCACCCATGTGATACAATGACCTTTGTACACAAACTGGACCCTGGAATTCCTCTCTGCTGTCTCCTTCGAAATTCTAGCCCTCACTAGTTACTGTAATAGCATAAAGGTATCTGCAGTGTAGAAAATGCCTGGTGCAAAAATACACAGACACTTTCATAGGCAAAAGCCCAAAGGGACCCAGGGAGAACGTGCTGTCCCCTGGCAACAGCCTGGCCCAGTCTGCAAGCCTCAGCAGCAGGAGCACAATTCACACTGGGTGCTGTGCTTTCAGAGTGATATCAGGAGGGCAAAGAGCTCGGTTTAATCACTGTCTGGGCTGGTTTGTTGCTTAACAACACTTGGTTTTGTCCAGAGTATTCAGCAAGTAAGCTGCCAGTACAGGACTACTGGTATATGAAAGGGTAGGCACCAGCACATCTGTTTATAGACACACACAAATACCGTCTGTAACACAGGGAGAACAGCCAGGACAGACACCACTGCCCAGCAGTGCTGCTGCCATCAGTCCCTGCAAGAAGAGCAGGCTGCTGTGCACGCTTGCGTCAGCTGCACAACTGGAGCTCAGCAACTGGGTTCAAAAAAATAAAAAAACAACAACCAGTACTTCAAACCATGAATGGACTGATCCTAGAGATGAGCAAAACCTGTTTCCTTTCTGAAGTCTGTAGAGACACTTCTCCCTCCCTCTGGTCAAGGAGAACAATCGGCCTGGCTGCAGCTCTGGCTCACCCTCCTGAGCTGACCCACATGTATGAGTTGGAAACCACAACATCCTGCACAGTTCGAAGCAAAGGAAAGGTACAGTTTGCTGTTTACCTTCTTCTGCAGGCTTTTTCTTTCTTCCGGCTTCTTCACCCATTTTTCTTTACAAAACAACAGGCAAAGGGACTTCCAGCAGGCAAATATTTCAACAAACAGCACAATCCCTCATCAGAGTGTGACACAATCGTTCCGTACCAATGCAGCACCTGGTCTCGGTTTCCCAGGCAAGGTTAGTAACCACAAGACATGCAGCATCAAGCAGAAAGAGCTGGAATGCAGAAATCCTACCTTGGCAGGTTGGGAGCGGGCGTCGAAGCCGGTGCTGGGGCGGGAGGAGCCGCAGGCTGCGCGGAGTCGTGATTGCGGGGCACTCTGCCCATCCGATACCAAATCCCCATGCTGTTCAGCTCCCTGGGGAACCAACACAGGGCATCAGTGCTGCAAACACGCACGAGCAGCAGGCACTGACGTGTTTCACAAACACCTTGGTCAGTGAGAACAAGTGTCATTAAAAAAAAAGGGGGGGTGAGTTAATTCCTACAGCAAACTCAGGAACACTTGTACTTACTTGGACTTTTCTAATGATAAGCCCCAGCTCTTACAAGCTACTCCTTGGTAATTACAGGAGCATTGGGTGCCTTGCTTTGGTATAACTGCATTCCTGCCAACAGCTTCGGAGTGAGGGGCACTCACCCTATGAACGTGTACTGAGGAGGGGCTTGCTTGGACCTCCCCAGGATTCGGATGTCACAGATCGCTGCCTCTGTAGAATCTCGAGGGATGAATTTAATGCACAGCCTCTTCTTTCTGAAAGCTATTTCTTCTGCAAAAACAACCCAGAATACAGGGTGGGTTTTATGCAAGATTGGAGTATAAGTGTTATTTATAGTCTCTCCAGATATTAGGCAGATAATTACGGCAGAACTGGTGCCAAAGAACAGACATATGTCAACAAAGCAGTCAGTGCAGTGCCATTCAGTGAGGAATATTCTATCAGATGTGTTACTGGCACTGCAATAACCCAGTCTGCTCCTGCCTGCTGCAGAGATCAGCTCCCACGTGTGCCCTGGTGCTACCCCACAGCACAGAACAGCAGGGGACTCTGCCAGCTCCACATGCCTCTCGCACTCCCTTGCTCTTTCCCAGGCAATGTTTGCCTCACTGGCCTGGACAACCATATCTAAACATTCCTCCCACAAGCACTGCCTCTAGGAATGTACCTGGAAGCTTCTGACACAACCGCTCAGTTCATTCTGCTACGTGCTTCCAGCCAGCCACTTCCAGCCCACTGTGAGGAGGAGCAGGCAGAGCCTGCCGTGCAGACAGGCTGGGTGTAAGAGCTGTCTGTCCCAATCTCACACATCCCAAGTGTTAGTGACATCTCCTGATCAAGTCAGCAGGCACAGAAATGATACTCCCAGCATGTTTGCCCTGGTTCTTTGTAAGGACAAACCAGATTCACAAGGCAGTAACTGCCAGGACCTCCCATGAGGCAGCTGCGCTGCTCTGACCTGTGCTCTGTGGGTGGATGAACGCGCTGCTCAGCCCTTTCTGCCATGTGTCACAGAGCAATTCCACTTGTTTCCATGTTATCCATCACGGAAAACTCAAGCCCATCAGAGTTAAGGCTTATCTGTTTAATGAATTCACAGATCTTCAGGCTGTTTACCAGCACGCAGACAGTCCACAGCTGGCTCTGGTGCTGTCTGTGACCACAGCTGGCACTGGCACACAGACACAGATTTGCTGTGCTTGGAGAACAATGCTCCGTCTCACCCTAAGGCTCAGGGGGAGCCAGGTGAGGTTCCTGTTTGGATGCAGGCACTTGGAAAGCAGGACAGAAGCCTACTGATACACCGAAAATCTAAAGAGCAGACGCTGAATGAAAATCTGGAAACAACCGGCAACTACAAACAAGTGCCTGCAAAATAAAAAACCCTTCATCTTAATATGAATAAATATCTTCCAACTTAAAATATGCTGTCACTTCAACAGATGGTAAGCAGCCCTGTCTCTATAGGCTCCTCCTGTTTCGTAATCCGCACCTCGGGAAACAGCAATCCATCCCAGCCTCTGGAATGTGCTGCTGCACTAGCACCACTAACCTACAGACAGTGTGAGGTGTGCCAAGAGAGCATCTGTGCATGCAGCTTGCAGTTGCAGTGCTGTTTTTAGAGATGGTAAATACCTGCATCCCTGAAGTCTAGTCTTCTCCTGCTTTGAAAAAGTAGGGTTTCTGTTTGAAGTGCCTAAAACTGATTTTAGGAGTCTAGGATTTAAGGCTTCTGAAAATCTTCTCAGGACCTAGTAAGGAGTACTGTATTACATGTATTAGTTGCTTGGAGAGGAGCACAGAGACACCCACATCCACAAAGCAGTGCCTCCTGTTTGACTTTCTCTGCAAGTACAAAGCTGACTATTTGCTTTTGTCTATGCTCTCTTTCACACTGCTTCCTTAGTACAGGCAGTGCCTCTGCTTTAAAGACTGTCACAGTCACAACCCAATGCATTTCAAATTAATGACAAAGCCCCCTTCCACCTTTCCACCAGGACTTTCACAGAAATTGAAGCAGCACACAGTAAGGTCCAGCACTACCAAGGGTGAGCAGGGTAAGCCAACAATTCTACCTCATACCACATGTGCCCAAGATTTTTCCAGAAGCAGAGGGTGACCTGAGGGAATGGGCTTCAGAGTCTTTCACTTCCAGGCCACAGGTTCCAATCAGAACCAGATCACAGTGACTGAAAAACCATCCTCATGTGCTGCAGCCCCAGATGAATGATTCCCTGCAAAGCAGGTTCCTGTGACTCCTTTCTGCTCATTCCTAGGCTGGATTTCATCACTGACACGCACTGGGACCAGCCCTCCTGTGATCAGCAGCTGCACACTGAGCACCAGCACCAGTCCTGCCATCCTCTCACGCTCCACTCCCATGGGGTTTGTCCCCTGCCAGCCCAATGCCCTCTGTGCCTGCTGCACAGCACAGGGCTGCCACCAGACATGGCTCCAGCTGCTGCTGGCACGAGTCCCAGGGGAGCTGAACACACTGTCTGGGAACTGCTCGCTTAAATGCTGCAGTGAAGCAATTCTACCTTGCAGAGATGAGGATGATATTCCCCCTGGACACCACACTCATGCCTCGTCTCAGCAAGCACAAACATACCTGACCCCCTCAGCCCTCCCCAGCAGGACAAGAGCCCCCTCATACCCGACCCCCTCAGCCCTATCTGGCAGGACAAGAGCCCCAGTTCATTCACAGCAGGAGATGTACAGTGGTGGGCAGAAAGCCGGCACCATGAGCACACCCCCTTCCTTTCAGTGCATTTGTGAACACCCCCTGGCACAGCAGCTCTGCTCCTGCTAGGCCCAGTCTATCCTTCAAAATGAAAAATTAAACTCTCTCTTCCTGCCCCGGAGCCATGGGACTCTAGCAGGTGAGTGGAGACAGACAGGCAGCCCCATTAAACAGCCTGAGGAGGACAAGAAAACCAAAGGTTGTTTTACTGCAGCCCCTAAATGTGCACGTGCCACCCCAGAGAGCAGCAGTGCCAAGAGTGACCCTCCACGGCCTGGGACGCAGCCCTCCTCTGCCTGACCACACAGGCACTGGCAGAGTGGGACTGAGGAGGAGATGCCAACTTACGTGTATCAATGGTCTCCTGGATGGGGATGAAGCCTACAGGTAAAGTGTCCTTGATATCAATGAGCTTCATATCAACCAAGACATTGCCTAAATGACTCTGGAGAGAGAAAAGAAACAGCTGATTATGACAATGTCACCAAATTAAACCCCAGATCTTCCCCCCGCTGAACCCTGAGATGCCTTGTCATTGTATCTGACCACAACTCTAGGAATGGTGAGAACACACCAAGCCAACCCTTGCAAGTGTCCTCTCTGCAGGAACCAAACCATGACTGACTAGGAGATACCCGACAACTTTCAGCATTCTAAATTGCAACACCTCATCCACTGCCATACTTCCAGATCCTCGGAAGCACAACCAAATTCCTCCCTGTGAAAGCACAGCAGCTGGAAGTACTACCTTCACCAACTCACCGAGCAGGTCCCCTCAGCTCTTACACACTCTACATCTACAACGGCAACGTGACATTTCCGCGACAGCAACAGCAGAAAGCATTACAGGATGATGGCTTATGCACACACAGCCAAAGTTATGACATGCATTAGCTAATTAGTACTGAATAGACAGGGTTCTAGCTCCAAATGCAGTGCGCTCCAGAAGCACAGGCCATTTGGAATGACTAACTTCATTTGGAGTCCATATGAATTCTGAACTCATGCCTTGTCCTATTAATCAAGGCTTGAAGAGCTCAGAGCTCAATTCAGAGTGACAGCCTCCACAATGGTTTAGAGACCAGATTTTCTTTGCAGTTTTCAATGAAACCAGCACTGCTGCCAATAGTCTGGGTTCACATATGAAAGATTTTCACGTTTTAGGTACTGCACAGCCTTTATAAACAGGAACACAGTACAGAACAATTAAAATTTCATCTCAAGCCATCAAACCATGTCAGTGAGTTTTACGGTTACTGGTTGCTAAGTACCTCCTTTAGTTTTTATCTGGCAAGAGTTTTTCAGACAAACCTGTACTCTCTGATTATTTCACTGAACTACTTACAAAACATTTAAATTTGCAGGCTCTGAAACAAGGAGAGGTCAGGTCTCAGTTTATTTTTGGGAGGTTCTGCATTTTATGGTCAGCTCCTCACCAGAAGGGTCAGCACGCCGGCAGCCCTGTCCCACCAGACACAAGTGTGGCACACATCCTCTGCTCACACGAAGAGGTCCAAGCTGGGCAGCCCCCACATGCCTCTGACCCCCCACATCCAGGACATCTTGGAGCAAGCAGTGCTGGATGCTGCCAAGCCCAAATGTGTCAGTTCACACAGTCCTGGCACAGCAAACAGCAGACAAAGTAGTTGCTGCTGATTCATCTCTCATGTTTTATTTATTTAAGCTGTCTGTGTGTTACATCAGTGGCAACTTTCTGCTGAACCACGGATCACTCCTGCATCAGCAGCAGACCGGTAGGAGAGGTGCCTCCAGTGAGTTCATCAGCTGCTGGAACCCTGGGAGTCAGCTCTGCCATGTGCACAGGAGAACAGGGGACAAAGCCCCCCCTTTATGAGAGCCACCATCCAGGGCCCCCACACTCAGATACACCAATGTCCTTACAGATGTCAGACACTGTAAACTGTTGAGAATGATGATTCTGCTAAGCAGGCACTGCAGACTGACTCTGCTCTAACCCAGATATCTGAAGTGCATTAACTCTCCTAACTACAACATGCTCTTCAGGAGAAAAGAGTTCCCAGTGTTTTGCTAAACACAAAAGAAACCCCTGAATGGTAAAACGTCCAACCTGAATTGCAGCAACACATCAGCATCCCAGGGAGAGAGAGCAGCCTCTCACCTCCCTTCCTCCTGGAAGAGGGAACCGAGGCCCCTTAGCCCTCAGATGCTTCCAACAGGGAAGCACATCATACATCCCATGTGGCCAAGAGGATTGCGGGAAGGGGAAGCTTTTGCTTTAACTCATGCCTCATCAGTATGAAGAAGGTAGTCCCAAACCATGCCCAGCCCAGGGTTCCTGCCAAAAGTCCCACAGGCACCAGCTGAGGGTATTTACACCACCAGCACCTGCTACTGTCCTGTAATTATTTCTGACAACTTCACATTTCAGGCAGCCACAGATAAACCTAATATTCAAATCAGCACAAACCTATTTAATAGCCTCCCTGCCTATTCCAGGGCCGCTATTCCTGCAACTGCACATACTCTGGGATGAAAAGCACAATTATTGTCCATCCACCCCAGGAAGTGACATTTCCCATGGCTCTGAAGCTCTACTTTAATCTAGAGGCAGGCAGGGAAGTGGATGGAATAAAGGTCAAATGCTGGGAACTGGCAACCCCCAGCTCTCCTGCCAGGACCCGTGAGCAGCCCCTGAAGCTGCCGTCACTTTTCTGTTCCCGTCATGGTGAAAGCACAAGTACAAAATGGGACTTCCAGACCCTGCCAACTGAGTCGCCGCGAACATCCAAAGCGCGACCAAAAGCAGGATTACCCACTAGATGGAGTGCATTCATTGCAGAAGTCAACAGTTCCTCCAGAAAAAAGAAAGTTTTCACAGTAGCCTCTACCAACCACAGCAGAATGCATGAAGCTCTTGCTGCACAGTCTCCTCCACAGAAAGTGTGGGCAGACAACTGCTGCTAATCACAAAGTAATTTATACTTAATAGTCAGACCAGATTACAAGAATGTGGTAGCATATGCACAAGGTGGGCACATTTTCAAGAATCAGCACCAAAACCAACAAAGAAAGCAAGCTAATCCTGCAATAAAATATCTGTGATGCCCCTGGATTCAGAAACCAACATTTCCTTCACCAACACTACCTGCATTGTTTGATTTCTAACCCAAATTCCTCAAGAAACAATCAGGACCATGAGTGTGCAGCACCCATTGCTGCAGCAGGAGACCAGTGTGAGAGGCTGCTGAAATGCAAATGTTCCCTTTTCTGCTTCTTTTATTGCAGAAGATTTTGTCAGCAATTTCTTTCCATGAGAAACACAGACAAAATGCAAATATCTTGCCATTGCAGTTTGCCTCCTTACTCACCCAAACTCAGCGAAACGCCTGCTTGAATTATAATTGGCTCCATAAAATGAATCATCTTATGGGTAAGAGCATACCAGGCACAGATGCAAATCATGCAGACACTCAGCAAACGGACTTACATTTTCTTTTGAAAATGATCTGGTGAAGCACAGGTACCGTGTGACCTTGGATTTAAATAAGCCATCTTTCCACAGGTCAGCATCCACGCCATCTGCTGTTTGTGCAACCTGCAAAGAAGAAACGGAGGGAGAGAGGAGACATGTGAGCCAAGATAAAGTTAATACATGTGCAGTACTTCTTCCTCAGACCTCTCCTAATTAACAGCAGCCCAAACTTTCACAGCATCTTGTTAGTTTCTTCACAAGGTGCAGTGCAAAGAACTTTCAAGAGGAGGTATAAAAAGAAGTTCTAAAAATGCTGTCTCTCAGGAGACCCTTGATTAAAGATGCTCTGACAAAGGCTACTCTAATGAGGAAACTGCAACTTTGGTTACAGTCTCCAAACAATAGTTTGGAAAAGTCAGCACATTGAGGCATTCATTACCACCCTACACCGGGCACGCTGGGAGGGTCCGTGAAGACAGAGCACAGACACTGATCCATCTCGGGACTATTTTCATGGAAAGCCATCAAGGAATTCTGGCTCCCAGGCCAAAAAGCTGCTTCTAGCAGGTGGGGAAATCCCTGGTCACCGGTGGATTTTAGCAGCAGAGCCGCATGCGAGGACACACCCTGCGAATGTCCCTTTCCAATGCAACCCCACAACCAGCCGAACTGATGGCACACAACGGTGGTGGGTAAGGAAACAGACCCTGGACCCTCCACAGAAGAGACAGCATGATGTGCAGGAGAAAATCTCACTTCAAGCTGATTCAAGGAGTGGGCAGGAGGCAGCACCACGCACTGGGGAAGGGCTCTACTCTCAGCAGCTCAGCACTCACCACGCACAGAGCAAGCTGGTAAGAGCCCGGGCCCCAAAACGTTTGTTGTTGAGCAAGAGAGGAGGCAAGAAGGCAAACACAAGGAGAAGGGTAGCAGAAACAAGATTACCCCATCAGACTAACCCCCAACTGACGTCTCCAGCAGGAGACTCCAGCGCAGTCTGAAGCTCCACAGAAGCACAGCTGAACTTCTAATGCCTCTCAGAGGGGGCAAAGTGCTCCACTGCGGCTCTCGTGAGCCTAATCACACCGAGCGAGCCCCTGGCCCCAGAGCAGCCTGATAACAAAGAGCTGACACTTGTCACCATTTGCACCCGTGTTTGGTTGAGCTGAGACTGCGCAGGGCGCAGGAGCTGTGTGCTGACAGGGCCTCCGATTACGCCGAGTGCAGCACAGAGACAAGCGATCAAAGCAGCAAAGTGCACCGACTGCTCCCCAAATTTTGGCAACTGCTGTTCACAAGCCCCAGCTCAGCTCAGGCCATTGTACAACACACACAGCTTCTGTGTTCAGGCCTCTGCAGAGAGACATGCCTGAAACAGCCACATTTTAGAACAGGATTTTGGTGAAATTTTTTGCTTTTTTCAATTCCTTGAATTCCAATCTTTCTGGAACTGCTAGTTTAGGAATATGCAAAATCCACATGCATCTCCCTCCCTGACAGGTAAGTCAGCCCTGGTGAAAAGATATTCAGGAAACAGTCTGCTTGGGGAAACTGCTGGCATACAGGGATGGTCAGCTTGAACTCCAGACCTCGTGAGAAACAGTTAGAAGGACAAAACCCAGGTTTCATCACTTTGTTAATTGATATGATTCAAGTTTTGTGCTAGCCAGCTATGTTAAGATGCCCAAAAATCAACAGGCAGCAACAGATCCAACTGCAAAACTGGTGCTACAACTTGCTATCAATGCACTTTTTATCTAACCTCTGAAAGCTTAAGGAACTTCATGATTTACAAAAGTACCACATTTTTGAGTTGGATGCACATCACTGAAGCTGGTATCATCTTCTCTACCACTCACTGACAGGGCACAGCTGGATCACAGCTGAGGCATCTGAAGAGCCCCCACGCTGGCACTGCTGCCCCTCTGGAGGGAGGCCTGGCACAGCCACCTAACAAGGAAAACACCTCCAAACCTCCAACCAGACCCTTTTTTATGAAAAGCCCTGCCATTCTAATGCATTAAATACCTAATTCTAGTTTCCAAACTGCAACAGTTGCAGGCAACATCCCCAGCAAGGCACCCTGAGTGCTCTGCTCTGCCTTCACATGGTCCTGCTGAAGATTTTTTCCAAGCCTGGAGAATGTAAGCATGAATGAACTTGTCAGAAAACTCATGGGGAAAGAAAACAGAGCAATATAAACAGGAAACTTCTTGCATCACCTGCTGGGCTCCTGCAAGCAAGGAGAAGTCTCAGCGGCTCTGGAAGCAGAGCCGTGCCTGATCAGCGTGCCCTCAGGACAGGAGCCAAGTGGGAGAGGCTGCAGCAGACCTGGCCAGCAGGACAGGCACTCTGCAGCCCCAGCTTGCCCAGTCCCTCCTTGGCTGAGAGGCGAGGAAAGTGCGAGACAGAGGGCACGGTGCCTGGCACCGAGCACGCGGCGCCCCAGGCACAAGAAATGGTCCTCTCCTGAAGCTGGGGGAGACACTCTTCACCCGTGTGCCACAACCAGATGGACCTGACAGTGACACCCGCTAAGGAAGTGACGCCCCGTAAGTACAGGGTGATCTGCCTGCTGCACAGCACTCAAACGGGGTCACTGCTACCACACCCAGCTCTTTGGCAAGCAGGTCCTTCAAGCCTCCTGCCCCACAGGGTGATCTGCCCCTCCGGCAGAGCCAGGGCTGCTCCTGCTGGGCGAGCAGCTCGCTCGGGCGCTGCCCCAGAGCAAACCCACCACGGAGCTGGTGTTCAGCCTGCAGCAAAGAACACGGCTGCACGGGAACCACACCTCTCTCCTATCCCAGGCTCCTGCCTCCCACTTCTCCTCCCCACCCAGACACTCAGTCTTGCCACTTTGGTTGGATTTTCAGGAATCTAAGTTCAGACACAATCTGTATATTTTGGCAAAATCAAGTCTTTGGTGCTTCAGCTGTGAAAGGCCTGGCCAGTCATTACAAGTGCCAGTAATGCATTTGTTTTCTAAGTAGACACAAAGGCAATAGAGATCATGGAGTAACTAAAGAACTACAGAGGAAAAAAGACCTCTGGCCCATTTGCCAAGACAATCCCCCAGGCACTGCCGCCTGCCAGCTCCAGATGAGCAGCAGGCCGAGCCCTGGGGCTCCATGTGAACCTGGGAAATGGACCCGAACATCTCTAGGCATTTAATTTACACCTGGGATGAAGCACCCATGCTTCTGGAGATTTCTTTTAAAGAGAACGAAAGGGTAAAGGATGCTCATTGGAGAAGGCTACAGAGGGAACTGGTAAAGCCTATAAATAACATAGGTGTCTCAGAAAGAGTTGGTTACTTCATTACAAAACTTGAAACCGTCAGTGAAACTACGTAAGGAAATACTTTCCCATGCAACTCTGAATCCACCTGTAGAACTGAATGCTGCAGGATGCTGTAGTGACACACAAAGCCACTGGATCCCTAAGGGGACTACAACACCCCAAGAAACACTGCTGTTAATGCATCCCAAAAGATGAGAGTGGTTCTCCTCTCCAGGGTGCAGCATGCACCTCTAACTATGAGGGCTTCAGGGGGCACGCTTCTGGGATGCAGCTGTCACAGCTGCCTTCCTCAAGGCTTTACAGCAATCAGCTGTCAGCGTCTCATTAAGGAAATTGCATATCTGCAGAAACACACATCCCAAGACCACCCAGGTCTGCACATTGCCCACGTCTCAGAACACAATTTCTCTGCTGTGCGGAGCACTGCACTTGTGTGCATTTGGCTTCACATTTTCAGCTGGGCCAGAGCAGGTTCCAGAGACGTCGTGGAGAAGTGGCAACCGGGCATACCACCCACTGCTCCAGCACGCTGACTCACAGACAAGCCGCCTTCACAAACACCCAGGCAAGAGCAGCACAGTCCTGCATGCCACTGTCCCGTCACACCAGCGTGGCACCCAGCACGGCCCCTCGGCAGCGGGTGCTGCACAGGGGCAGGACACCAAGGGCGGCTGGCAGCAGCCAGGCGCGCCGCGGTAAGCGCGTGGCAGCCGCGCTCGGGGAAGGACAGCAGGCACTGCCCCACGGCCTGCCCCAAGGGCAGACAGTGCTCCTTCTGAACAGACACGGAGGCAGCAGAACCAGAGCAAAGGCAGCTCCTCACTGTGCCCTGAGGAGAGAGCGACCCACATTCCCCAGCATTACTCCACCACTGGAATTGGATTAAGCCACAGGAAGACTCTTTTATCATGTTTAGTTTAAACTGCGCTAGCGCTGCAACTCCCCATTAAGCCACAGACAGGCTATCTGGGGTGAGCGCGCTCTCTGCCCAGCCATTTAGCCAAAATGCAATTCTGTTATCACAAGTCTCACACTGTCCCGTGCTTCTTTATCAGGGCAAGCAGCTAATTAGACAGCCTGGCTCACACAGGTAATGAGCACTTGGAAAAACACAGTAAATGCAAAAACCTCCCAGGTCTTTAAGGAGCCTTTTCACAATTCCCCCCCCTTGTGTCCTTACTTCAGCCTGATCCATTTTACTCCTTCACACTAAACAAGGTATGCAATGATCCAGAGCTGAGGAGGTGTGAGCAAAGCCTCAGTCAGCTGGCTTCCACTCCCACCACACAAGCTGTGCGGCTGTGGAAACCCAAGGTGTGATGTAGCACAGTTGGAGCAGGACACACAGAAAGGGGAGCAGATGAACTACGGGCCAAATCTTTCTCTGTAGAGCTCTGCAAGGCCAGTATTTTATATGTCACAGTTTGGGACACTAATCTATGAGGAGAAACATCCTGCTGTTGGTTACACAGCAACTAATCCAAGGAACAAACAGCTGTTGAACAGTGACTTCCCTTTATCTACCCACACATTCATCTCTGCTGTATCCAGCTGCCTTTTCCTGCTGCCAGTCTCCTGCCAAACCTTAGAGGTTTGCATTCTGCCCATCAAAATCATCCTTGCAATTTCAGCTGGATGCAAAACTCTTTGATTCCCATTCTGGAGCATCATCATTGTGCAGTGCTGATATGTGGGATTAAACAGCTGATGCGGGATCCATTTATCTAGAGATATAATTTGTACAATACTTAGGACTCCTTCAGGATGAATGTTACTAGGATTATTAAATTTGCTTGCCACCGTGGCCAGCTCTTTCTGTAAACCCCTCCTCCAGGAAGTTAGGCTCCTCTGGAGTGGCAAAGATGAAGTGGCACACTTGCACCCACAACCCTCTGCTGAAGGAAAGCACTAAGTGCTGTGGGCTGAAAGGTGGGCAGCTGGCTACCAAATGACTCCTCACAGCACAGCTCCAAGGCAAGTTCTCTCTGGAACTTGCTGTTCCCAACAAAATAAAGCTGTGTTAGTGCAGAACCAAAGCATCAGCTGCAGCAGCAGCTCAAACAGCTCTACTTACCACATCATATCCAGTGGGTGCTCGGCTCCGGGACGCGACCACGCCAACGCCCGTGATGGGATCCATCGGCAGGTCGGGCAAGGCATCGGTGAGGTCTCGCACCTCCGGCATTATGGACTGATCCTGGAAGAAAGGAGCAGAATTAAAGGGCTGCCGGGCAGCACACCCCAGCAGCAGCCAGAGAACCAAGAGCACGCATGCATGCCACAGTGCCTGTGCTGACACACCAGACGGCCAAGGTAAACACAGGATTAGGCCAGACACACCTTCTGCACTTTCATTTGCTTTTGATAAGAGTATACACTTGTGCAATGCCAAATAGGTTTGGAATTTGGGCTGGCAGCCTCTGAGACTTATTTTGTTGCTTCCATGGGCTGGTCTCCATCTAGCAATGACAGGAAAACCAAAGCTCAATCCCTTCCCTCCCAAAAAGAGAACAAATTTCATCCCCAAGTCAGGCTGGTTGAAGCAGCTCTGTCATTTTAAACAGTGAGAAATCTGCTCCTAATGGCTTTAGAGGGAGGTTCCCCATCCACTGTGGGTGTTAAGACATGCTGGGGGTTCCCCCACGAGTCTTCAGTCCCATCACACCCCCCTCAGCCAGACCGTTTTCAAGGAGCAGCACAGATGTCTCTGGCGCTGGATGCAGAACCGCGCTGGCTGCAGGGAGCCTCAACACCAGGGAACACAGAGGAAGCAGAGGGTGGGCTGGTGCAAAGCAGAGAGGCCTTGAGGAGGCCCGAGCATCTTCCAGAAGAGACACATCACCAAGAACGTCAGGGGAGGGAGATATGCAAAAGGGACAGAAGCAGGTATGACCAACTAATTTCGGAGGATGCCGCTGCAGGAAGCAGGAGGAGAGGACAAGAAAGGGGCTGAAACAACCGAGGTGGAGGATGGGGAAAGGTGTCACTGCCTCAGCATGTGGTCTCCTGCAGAGGCAGCCAGTTAAAGCAAGTCTTCTCTGGCTTTCAGGCAGGAATGCCCCAGCAAACCGCCCCCCACGAACCCCAAGACAAAAGGGCAGTGCTTTGTGTAAACAAGCATCACTGCTGCACAGCCAGACAAGCCGTGAACCAGAGCTGTCTAATTCAATTCCCTCCTCAGAGCAATCAAACCCCAGCATTTCTAGGCCATTTAGATGGCTGGTTACTTACTGCTTCTAGAAAAGGCAGAGGTGAGTACTGGTGCCAGTGGGACCTGGGTTTACACTTCACAATGCCCAGTCTGAACAAACATCGTGCTGCAGGCAATAAAAAAGAGCAAGTCTGGGCCCTATGTAAATAATAATAATGTCAAATGAACAGCCAGACCATTTGAGGAGTCCAAAACAACAGATGCTAATGACCAGTAACGGCGCAAACACTACTGCTGATGAACCAAAGAGAGAAGAGAGCTCTGCTTTAGCACTGGGACACGCATGCAGCACACAGAGAGCAAAGTGAACCCTCTTCGCTCCCAAAGCAGCTCAAACCTTCAAAGCATGATGGTAAGCGCAGCCTGAGCCACAGGGGCTCGCCCTCCTCTCCCTGGAGCGCTGGAGGCACTGGCACAGCCATGACAGACCCCGTGCCACTGCCCGTGCCACCCCACAGCTCACCCGGCTGCCTCGCAAATAATGCAGAGCCCCAAACACAGAGCACGGAACAAACATAACGTGAATTTAACGAAGAGCTTACAATCTGTTCTTCATGAACGTTTTCTGAAACTTTTTCAAGTCACTCTCAACAGTGTGGTGACTTGTTACCACGCACTGGGAGGAGCTGGGAGATAATGAATGCTGACATAAGCTCCTCTTAGGCCATTTTGAACTGAAATCCAGGTAAATGATGGTATTCCCCAGCGTGCTAAGAACACCACACGGCAGGGTCCAACACAGCTGCGGCTTCACTGCAGGGAAGCAGATCTGCTCACACGGTGCCACCAGCCTCCACCAAATGCGTCCTCATCAAGTGCCTGCTGCTGAACGCTGCCCAAGTCCTGTCTCACCGTGCTGGGGCCTGCTGCGGGGAGGCCCAGCAGCCCAGCAGGAACTGGAGCAGCTCCCAGGTCAGCCTGGGCAAGGCTGAGGACGAGGGGGTCCCCGGCACCAGCACAGACAGGGAGGTGGGTGCTCCAACCCACAGCGTGGTGCCGCAGAGCGGTCCCCTCAGCCCACCAGCACCCCGTCCTCAGCGAAGGAAGAAGGGCACCTTTGTGGGAGCCATTTGCAGCCCTGCTCGGCCCGGGAGGGGGAGGGGAGACGGCATCAATCCTCACTTTGTGCCGGCTCACACAAAGCCCCTCTATGGCGGCAGCGCTGGGCGTGGGGCTTTCCGTGCGCGGGCACCACGGGGTAACGCGGCGCAGCACCGGCGCAGCACCTGCTGCAGCAAGGGCCACCGAGCCCCGTGCCAGCGAGCCCGGTACCTCCCTCTGCCCCGCGCCTGCAGCCGACAGCGACGGCGGGCACAGCGCCTGCCCAGCGAGCCAACCTGTGCCCGGCCAGGCCCTGCCACACCAGGCCAGTCACTCTGGGCAGCTTCCGGCCGTGTGAGTGGCACCGAGGATCCCTCTGGAACAGACATGGAGCAGCAGCAGTCTTTGCACGCTGGGATAAATGTTTCTGTGAACTCTGCACCAGTCAGAGGGGAGTCTCTGGCTGGGCAATCTCACAGACACTGCACTTCTTCACAAGGGTGTCAAGAAAGTTTGGTTTCTTTTCTGTTGTGTCTTTTAACTTAAAAATGGCAAAACAGGAGATTAACTTAGGGAGCAGAATTCTACAAATATCCCTATTAGGCAGCCTGTTATTTTAATTCTCTTCAGCAACGTGAGTCTGACCTGCACGCCCACCTACCATCACAGTGGCCGAGCACTCAGCCCAGGATACGGCCCGTCAGCATCCTGCAGTAAGCTGCCTGTGCCAAACCACTCACTGCAGGGTTATTCTGGGAGCAGGCCAAACAATGAGAAGAACATTTTTCCCATTAGTTGGGAGCATGCTCCCTGGAAGTCGTTCTCAGCTGTGGGGCCACATCCAGTCCCCAGCACACCCCAGCAGCCAAGGGAAGCCGGATGTGAGCTCTGGGGCAGGAAGAAGTTTCAGAACACTGTGGGGATGCCCAGACAAAGCCAGTGGGGAAAGAATGTGTCTTTAACAGAAAAAGTCCCTGTGCATCCTGCCAGCACCAGCCCCAAGCAGCATGCAGCAGAGCAGGGTGGGATGGTTGCAGGACGAGATGGACAGGATGCACTCTTGGACAAGCACCACCACGCTGCTGGCTCTATCCCGAACGCTTCCCAACCCTCAAACCAGACATGCCTCGAGGCAGGAGGCGTAGCACCCCAGGGATCTTGATGCCCAGCTGTAGGAGAGGCCTTCTGGGACTGCCAGTTTCTGGCACAGCCTTCTTCCCACAGCCCATGCCCACAGACACACACACCTCCCCTTCTGCCAGCACTCCCAAGTTTGTCTGTTTATATCCTTTTTGCTTGTTCTCTCCCATTTCCTTGTTAGCTCATCTGCCTTTATTAGTTTATCCTAGGCATACTTTTCTGCTGGCTCCACTGAGGTGACTGACCACACACACTGCTGGGCTCTGGCTGGGACACATATACAGAAGAACCTCCTTTCAGAAATGAATGCATCATTGTGAGCTTCTAGACCATCTTTTTACTCTCAGTGCTCCTTTTCAACAAGTTCAGCAAGTTCAAGAGCTGGTCGGTACATGACCAGATCAGGCCTTTCAATGTATTTGCTACAGAAACATCATGCTGCCAGCAAAGCGGGTCAAGCTCTGAAGTTAAATAGCCAGGGACTTGGAGGGAGAATGGGCTTATTGTTTCTTCCTCCAACTACAAGCCCTGCACTTTGACACTGCCTTGCTCTTCCCACAGGCAGGAAAGTATGAGCTAAGGCAAAACTGGAAAAAAAAAATCAACTACCTCACTGAGTGCCTGCAGTCTGTGGGAAATAGTCCCATAAACCAAGGCAGACACGCTGCCCAAAGCCCCGTCCCCCCGCTCGGCCTGTCACTCCATCCCTCTGCGAAGGCAAGGCTGGCACCACGCTGCTGCGCTCCTACAGCCCCAGCCAACCTCCCATTTCTGCTCAGGGAACAGGACACAGTTTCAATCGGAAAAACAGGAGCCCGCAGGGGCAATCGGCATCAGGGCCTTGGAGGCCACCATCACAAACAGGAAGAATTTCAGTGTCACATTTCACCCCCATCGAAAGCACGCCTGGAATCACCCCTGCACACTGGCTCCCATAGGAGACAGCTGCCCTGCACCAGCTGCAAAATCTACACTTTGTGACTGAATGGGATGGAAACAGGAACTTAAGTGACAAAATGAGCAAAACTGAGACCCTGTATTGCTTCACAGCACTTCTAACTATGGACACACATTTCTGAAGAGTGTCCTGTTTCAAACCAAAATAGGTTTCTAAACACAGATGACCTTGCAACAGGGCAGCAAAATTGAAATGAAATTCACTTCAGTTATTTCTGTCTTGGCAGAGGTATGATCAGGTCCCTGGGGGCTACCGGCACCCTTGAGCCTGGGATTCGCTTTGTCAGAGAAGCAGGTGGCACAAGAGTGAGACGTTGTCTGTTTCATTTCACACCTCCAGAAGCTCAAGCTACGCCTTCGTCTAGTAGGGAAGACCATCTCAGCTAAAAATTATAGGGATGACACTGCCAACCTGCCACACAACACACAGTCTCCCTAAAGAACAGATGAGCTTATTCTCACAGTTAAAATGAAACAAAAAATGGAGAAACCCAAGCTTTAGCCCGAGCAGTTACGCACCTGCTTACACCCGACCTCTCTGGTTTCAGTGTTCCTGTGACCAGGCTGAGAATGCCCCAGCTCTGGGAACGTGCAGAGAACACCGAAGCTTGGCGGCCCTTTGAAAATCTCTCCAGAAACCTCAGAGAAAGCTTGCAAGCCTCGGCGATGCAAGGCGCGAGTACTTAGACACAGGCAACTCTGCATCGCTGCTCCGGCCAGGCTGTAAGAAGTCAGCCAGTGTCACACCTCCAGCCGCGCACTGAGCACAGGTGAAAAACGGGCAGTCAGGTAGGCCCATGCTGCTAATGCAGCAAAAGACCACACGAAACAGAAAGGTT
Organism: Edolisoma coerulescens; assembly: GCA_013397115.1. Classification (NCBI taxonomy): domain Eukaryota; kingdom Metazoa; phylum Chordata; class Aves; order Passeriformes; family Campephagidae; genus Edolisoma; species Edolisoma coerulescens. The sequence goes on along the minus strand of VWZW01000012.1, from coordinate 130,686 downwards.
TTTGTTATTTTCTCTAACCGTCACCAAGAAACATTTACAGTAAATTCCAGAACAGGTCGAGGTCACCAGGGCTCTACCCCAGGCCGGTCCCCGAGGCCGCTCCTGCAGCTACCCCAGCCTCGGAGGAGCCGCCGGGTCCCACGGAGGCCACCGGGGCGCTCCAGCCCGGGCCCAGCCGCGAGGTGCCCGCGACGGCCGGCCCCGGCGGCCCC
>VWZW01000012.1:117314-130198 GCA_013397115.1 Edolisoma coerulescens | reverse complement strand
CCCGCGCCCCCGGGCAGCGGGGCTCGGCCCCGTCACGGCCCCGCGGGGCCCGGGCCGACGCCTCGCGAAATCCTCCCTTCCCCGGGAACAGGGCGATGCCCGGCCCAGCTCCCCAGCGTGCTCCCAACAGCCCCCCGGCCCCGACCCCGGAGCACCGGGAGGTGCCAGGTGGAAATGACTGAATAGCTGCAATTTGGTCAATGTAACCTCCTTCTTCCTTCAGAAACAGGCTGCATCCAGAAGATGGGCAGCATCTGCTGTGGGCTGCTGTGGGCTGAGAAAGGGCAAATGGTGTCAAATAAGTTGGTTATTTTCTCAAAAAGTCCTTGGGGTTGGGGGGATGAGCAGTTTCAGGAGCTACCTTGAATCCACTAAGATATTTGATGCTCTGTCTCACCATGGCCTGAAAAACAAATTAACCAGATATGGTCCAAAGCGGTCAGGGTTTGCCTGGCTGGCTGGGTGACCAGCAGCCTTCAGGTCCACTCATAGCACAGAAGACGTCCCGAATGGAGGGTCTGCAAAGGTCTGGTTCTGCTCGACCTTATCACATGCCAGTGTTGAAACTGACAGGGCACTCATTGAATTAGCAGATGATGTGAATCGCAGCATATCGTGGGGCAGGAGCATGGTTCATAGCCGTCATTACATGAACCGATCCTGCAGCTGTCCTGCATTGGATTTTGAGCCCCTTATCTGAAGCAAAGTCAACAATAAATGTGTGGAGAGCAGCAAGATGGGTGTAGGGGCTGACATCAGCAGCCTTTGGGGCAAGACAGGGAGTTGGAGCTGCTAATCCAAAGCAAAATAAAAATCCTGGGGTGAAGAGTGAAATAAGGGAGAGAAGGAAACATGTTGATGTGTATGTGAATTAAAGAGAAGGGCAGAAACCTGTTACCCTTTGTGAGGGGCTGAGAAGTGATGTGTGTGAAGTGCAGCAAGAGATTCTGTGAAGATAAGGTGAAAAACTACAATACCAAAGAGTTAAGAACAGCTTGGAGAATTTTTGTTACTGGTCAAGTCGAAAGCTCTCCCAAAAGCTCTTATCAGACATTATTCAGTCATTCCCTCGGAGCAGGCAGTCTCCCCCATCCTTTGCAGAGCTGGTTTACTCTATTTTCCATGATGGCAGGGTTTTCTTTGTGTAGGGAACCTGGCCTTTGTGGCTTAGAAGAGAAGGATCTCGCTCAGACACCCAAATTTCCTCCCATTGACAAACTCAGGTACCAAGTGGCAGGGTGGTGCATTTATCAGAGGGTCCATCTCTATGGTCACAGGGTGTTTCTTTGACTGGTATTCTGCCTTTAACGAAGATGCTAATTACCCCTTTTTTCCCCCCTCTCCTGTTGCCTTTTTCCTTGATTTGGCCATCTTTTGAGGAGTTCTGTTCAGCCTGTTCTTTTCTCACCTAGATAATGGTTTGTGTCTTCCACCCTATTTGCACTGTCTCTACATTGCTTTAGCCAGTCTGAGCCGAGCGGGAGTGGTTGACCCTCCAGCCCTTCTCTTTCCTTTCGTGGGTGTCTCCAGGCTGGTTTTGCACCTCTCTGGCTGTCCCTGAGGTCGGCAGGAGCTCAGGCGTTTCCAGTGGCCCAGCCATGACCGGGCTGTAGGTGCTGATGTGCCTGCAGAGCTGAGGACCAGGGGAGCTCCTGGGTTTGATCCTCGGGGCTGTTCCAGCTCCTTGCTCTTCATCCTGGTGTGGTCAGACTTACTACCAAGCAAAACACTATGAGCTTTGATTAGTCAGTGTTTGAGAGGTTTGTCTGGAAGGCAACATACACATTAGTGGTTTTGTGTTCCTGTCCATAAAGCCAACGACAGAAACCGGTGTCCCGCTTCGTCCTGGACACAACCCTGGGCTGGGACCAAACCTTCCCCCTGTCCTGACTGGTGCTTCTCTCCAGTAGAGCACTTTAGACTGGTGCTTGCTGAACCATGGTGATAACTGAGTGTTTTGAGCAGCAGCTCCGTTCCCTCCCTGTTTGACCAAGGCTCTCTGGCTCCTGTTGAGCACAGCCCTGATGGCTGTTAGTGGCTTCTGCATCCAAAGATTAAAAAAAAAATATATATATATATATTTTGAGCGATAAGGAATACAATGCATTTTTTTGATTTGGAGAGTAATTTAGAGAGAAGAAAAGATGATGCCTGGTGGAAATGAGAAATATATGTCCCATACATAATATATGCCCCAAATGTCCTATTACAAATACAAGAAGATTTCCTGAACTGGAGAAGTTGTTACACATTACAGTGTGCTAATGCTCCCCCACGGAGATGCTGATACTGAGAGAGTCTTTAGTGTAATAATATTAAAAATCCGAGAGTTTCAATAAGATACTCCCTGCTACCACGGTGGTAGGAAATGAATTGATTCCAAAGGAAGACTCTAATTGCTGCTTAGTATCCACAAAATATTCAAAGATTCACTGCCAGCGTGTATCCCAGTGTGTCTGTGGCATGATCTGCAATCACATGTTTTCCAAAGAGACGGTCACTCCCAGCAGGTTTAGCTGCTGCCCTCGGAGCCACTGCGGCCAGACAGCAGCACAGCTCAGGGTGAGTGCTGGCACCTCTGCCCACGGGCACCTTTAAACCTCGGCAGGTTTGGAGGCTGGGAAAAGCCCCATTGTGCTCTTCCACAGGGCACGGTTCCGGCTCTGAATCAGCAAATCCTGGGTATTGGGTGCATGAATCATAGCTACACTGGAGCTGGTTAATCTATCTGTGTGAAGTTACTCAAAAGCATAAATATTTGCAAGTATAATGCTTTCCTATGAATATTTTACATCCATCTTTTTCAAGATGCATTTATTTACTCCTCTTTATTCAGAGCATGTCTTTTCTCACAAGTTCTGCAGCCTGTATGTGCTGTCCAGTTCATACCGGGGTCGTCTTTTCAGGACACCTAATGGGGGAATTTCGGTCAGTCTTGGCTCCGATGCTGGGGCTGTGGCTGAACAAACATGGCTTGCTCATCCCTGAGTGGATGGCTGCCAGAACTCAGATCCCTTGGAACACTGATCCAAAGAATGGTGCGTGCAGGCCGGGTTTGCCAGCTGTGCCACCCTGCTCCGCGCGACTGCCACAGTCCGGCGTGGCTGCAGGGATGGCGACTGCTGGTGCCACTCCTCAGGGTTTAACCCTGGCGACAGCACTGCTTTGCACCTCGCAGTGGTTTGCTGGCTGCATTGGAGGGGGTGGAGAAGGTGCCTGGGGAGCCAATCCCACAGCCATTCCCGAGGAAGCCCAGCGCTGTGGCCAGAGACCTCATTGCTGCCGGTGCCGGCTGTGGCGAGGTCCTGCCCGCCGCACCGCAGCTCGTGCTCTCCATGGGGAAAGCCAGCGAGGAAGGGGCTGTGGCTGGCTGGGCAGGAGGGCAGGGCCCCTGTCCTGGCATCTCCAGCCCGGAGCACCTCGGGTGAGCAGCCAAATCTGCTCCTCAGTCAGACGCTGGACCAAGATAGGAGACAGTGGTCGATCCCCACCACCCTCTTTGCATTTCAAGCATTTTGTAACAGCAAAATCTGTCTGTTCCCAGACACCACCTCTGAAGAATAACAGTGCACAGGTTTCTACACTTTCAGCTGAGAAGAGACAAAATACAGAATCCTGTGGCTAGCACAAGGACAGTGGCCCAGTGCTGCTGCACGTGCTACTCCCAAGGGCAGCAGGAACTCCCAGTAAGCCCTGGTCAGCCTTCACCACCAAAAAGGATCCCAGTTTGCAGGGGGAAACAAGCTGTAAAGGATCTGGCATCCTCATCCTGCCTGTAAGCTAAAGTCCTTTAAAATCCTTTGTGCTGCAGGAATTCATCTCTCCATAGCCACATTTAGCACAGTAGTGCAGTACTGCTGCACATTCTGTGTTTTCCGTGCTTGTCTTTGGAGGAAAATCAGCCCAGAGTTTCATTTCATGCTGGAGTTGCTGCAGGTCACAGCTCAGCTGCTGCCTGGTTTTAAGGTTTCTTGAAGGTAGGTTTAACCTGCTGCCTCTAATTTGGTGCACCAAATACTTCTTTGCAGCCAGAACTTCCCTTCTGTATTTCTAGTTTATGCCTTGATTATTCTAAAAAAAGTGAGGAGGTCCTAATCTCCTTTAACCCAGGCACCCACTCTGAAACAGATGAAGTGAATTGGAAAAAGCAGTTTCTTGATCTATTTCCCATTAACTTTCCTATCCCATAGTTGTTACTAAGCACTAGATAAGTTGTCACATTTATATTTCAGTTATGATGTGCAGGACACCAATATACAGCAATCCTACCAGGGATAACTGATTTATGTAGCACCCAATGGTGGTTTTTGCAAGGACAGGGTTTCAGCCCCTAAAGAAGTTCAGGGCATCCCTCACCTGAAGGTGGGACTGTCACCAGCTGCCTCCACAAGCAGGGCCCAAAGCATCCCATGACCTGCCAGGGTCACAGGGAGCCTCTGGCCCGGGGTGCACAGGCACTGGCACTGTATAGTGGTACAGGGATGAAATCTGGCCTCGTGAGTCCTGTTTCAAGGCCCCACAGCCAGGACCAGCCCTGCTGTTCTGTGGAGACACCCCGGGACTAAGGCACAACTGCTGTTCACCAAATGGAGGGCAGAGAGAACGCCATGCGGCTAATTACCAAGGAGAGCCACGCATCCACATCCTCAGATTATGAGTAATGGCCACAGCACGATGGAAACCTTTGCTTGAATAATTTTGAATGATGAACACATTTGAGGAAATAATGTTTTCTTTGCAGGCCTCCTCTGATGAAATGCAACTGCTTGCTTTGCTTTCTCACTTAGGGAGGGTGCTGTGCCCTCAGTGCCCGGCCACCCGCTGCTGCCGGTGGGGCCGAGGGAGCCAGATGGAGCAGCTCGCTGCCCACCGCCCGGCCGTGGCTTTCCCCGTGGGTATGCACGGGGGAACCCTCGGATGTGGCTATCAGGGTGCAAAGCTGCTGCCCCAGGAACGTGCTGGCAGCAGACAGCATTCCAGTGCCGGGTGTTTGCACAAAGGAATGCCGGGGAGTCAGTTAATAGGTGACCATTTGGCAGTGGTACTGGGAAGGTCGACACAGTTCAGCTGCCTTTGCAAGACTTTGGGTGCAGCCCTTTCTCCATTTAGCCATGCAGGACCCCAAAAACACAGCTCTGGTCTTCCAGCTCCTGAAAGCAGGGCCACAGGCAGCACCCCTTGTTCCTCTTAAAGCAAAAGAAGTAGTCACACACTGGGGTTAAACTGCAGCAGCCAGGGATTTTGCACCCCTATGCAGCCCCAAGCTGTCCCCCTGTGCAGCAGCCACCAGGGAATGCCACAGGCCCCATCCCGTCCTTCAAGAGCACATCAGCTCCCTCCATGACAATTCCCAGGCCAGCTGGCAGTTTTAGACACTGCTGCTTGGCTCCTTGGCTACTGCAGCTTGTGCATATTAGCACCCCAGCAAGCTTCCCATCCACCTGACAGGACCCGGTGTGGATAATGACACCAAAGTCGGTCATAACTGGACAATTACCATATCACTGGGAGACCAGAAAAGTTGCAATCCCAACATCCTTAATGAAGGGTCATTGGGAGCAGCAAGACATTCCCCATTCTCACCTGGCTGTCCCCAAACAGAAGGTCACTGACCCAAGGGCATCACAACACCCTTGGGCAAGGGCAGGAACCAGCCAGCACAATCCCAGAGCCGAGCTTTGCTTTCGGGATGTGTGCGTGCCTCAGTAACCAATAATGAGCTGGCATTAGCTGGAGAGGGGCTATTCCAGCTCCTTGCTACCCCAAGGACACTTGTGCCAAGTGCAGCTTCCATATGGAAAGTTTAAATGTAAATGTTTCGAGGGTGGTGATTTGTGAGAGAGAACAAAAATCTCACCTGAGTTGAGCAGGAAGGTCTGCTCACAGAGATTCTTTTTTGCTGTTATAGATCTCATTGTAGGATTCCCTACTCTCTCCATCTCTTGGTAGCTGTGCAATTTATTACACAGTTTATTAATGTATTTATTAACTTGTCTGGTATTTCATTTCTGGGCTGTTCCATGTCTCCTGTTGGTCCCACCCTCCCAGGAGGGAAGGAATCAGTGCCTCAGCCATGCCCGGAGCTTAAATGAGCTCCTGGGCCCGTGGGGAAGGGGTGCGGGTGATGGGTGGTGTGTGGAGCTGGTCAGGGCCATTAGGGCAGTTGTTGCCCTCGGTTCTGGCTGCAGCTGCCCAGAAGCCCTGCACCTCCCACAGGTGATGGCCTGTGCCTGTTCTCAGCAGGACAGAGGCCACTGCTGTGGCAGGTCACTGAAGGAGAAACGCCTTGTCCCGTCCAGCCCCACGTATTGCTCTCTTCATCTCATAAGTGGCAGAAAACACCATCCATATTGCAGTGACACTGGCAGAAAAGCTGCCATGGGTTTGCCTCCTGCTTTATGCTTTTCAGGCAGAGGCCGGCAGCAAGAGATCAAAACCTGTTTTTCTGCTGCTGCAGAGCCGTGTGGGCTCAATGAGCCAACAAACGCTGCGGCGCCGCGGCCGCGCTGCTTCGCGCCCGAGCGCTGAATTCCTGACCGCGTGCTGCGGGCGGACCTGCAGTGCTCCTGACCCACACACTGCCATCGCTAAACCTGCGAGACACGGACCTCCAAAATGCCAGATTTGCTGAAATATTCGTGTTGCAAATACAGATGGTATAAAAAGCTCCAGTGAGGTTACATCCTGCGCACTGCCGTGTGTCAGCTCCAGCACCGCGAGCGGATGAGTCAGAGCCGCTTTATTCAATTCACAGGCAACGGCAAAGAGGGGAGCGTTGAATGGGCTTTAGGTCACACCAGCTCCCTGCATACATTACTGATTGCAAGAAAAACCTCTCCCTGCTCTGGCTCAGCATTAACTCTGCTCCCACCATTGCCCTGCTGGAAGCCAGTCAAGGCTGTAGCATCATTTCCACGACAGACGGTGCAACAAGCAAACGGGCATTAATCCTGAATAACAGATCCAGCGGTGCCAGGGACAGGCCTCTCCTGTTCTGGAGAATGCAGAACCCCAGAGAAGGCAGGAGGGCCCTGGCCACAGCAGCATTTGGAGCAGTGCAGCAGAACTGTCCTTTGCAAGAGTTAAATTCTGCTCCACAGTGGGAGAAGAGCCCCCGTCCCAGGAGGATGGGTGGGAGGAAAGGCTCCTGCAGGACGCTGCTCCCTGCCAGTTTCTGAACCTGCTTCTTGAGCCCCTGCAGTTGCCTCTCAGTTTGGAGTCCCACAAGCTGAGGCAGCAGTGCACAGAGCAGCAGGGCTCTTTCCCTGCACCCCAAAATGTGCAGAGATACAACTCTCTCAGTGACCAGACTCCCATGATGAGCCAGAAACCTTCCATTTATGTGAAAGCAAAATTTTCCCTAAACCCATAATCATCTGACAAAATGGGGGAGCAAATTTCAAACTTGCCTTGCTTAGATCCAAGGCAGTGGATCCCTTCCTGCTGACTGAGTATTTGGGCAGGAGAAACAGTGCATTCAACCCAGATCTGTTGCAGTGAGTTGGAGCTGGGCCAGTCCCAGCTGGCACAGAACTGAGGCTGTTCTGTGCAAGACCAAACTACCTCTTCCTACAGGCAGAAATGCCTCCAATGCAGAGAATCCTGGAGAGGTTTGGGTTAGAAGGGACCTTGAAGACCATACATCTCCAACCACCTGCCAGGAGCAGGGACCTTCCACTAGACCAGGTTGCTCCAAGCCGCATCCAGCCTGGCCTTGCATACCTCCAGGCCAGATTGTCACCCCACAGTGACTTAACTCTTTAAGAACTCCATAGCAAGGATGAACCTCCACGTGCTGTGAGACAAGGCTCACCCACTTCCTACTGCAGTGTTACCTAGCCAGAGGAATGATCACAGAGTCACAATCATTTAGGTTGGAAAAGACCTCCATGATCATCAAGTCCAACCACTTAACAACCCCTTTCTGTGACGAAATTCCTTCTGATGTCCAACCTGAACCTCCCCTGGTGCAGTCTGAGGCCATGCAATCTTGTCATGTCCCTGGTTGCTTGGGAGAAGAGGCTGACACCCACCTTGCTACGACCTCCTCTCAAACAGTTGTAGAGACTGAAGGTCTTTCCTGAGCCTCCTTTTCTCCAGGATCCCGTCCATGAGAAAAATCAGGTTCATTCCCCACAACACCTCAGTGAGCTGAAAAAGTCACCAATTCCCAAGAGAATTTTGTTTGATGGAAATTTTTGTTTGATGGAAACAACGAGTGGCAAACTGAAGATACTTCCACCGAATGGGTTCCCAGGTTTAGCGAGGATGCTTGAGGTGCATCCACCCGCCAGGAGGGATCTCCTTGCACGTGGGCTGCCTCGTTCACCCCTGTGGTGTTTGTGGGGGTGAGCGGGCCAGCCCAAGTGCACAACTTGGATTCATAGGGGGCATGGCAGCTCCAGCTGCCTGTGCCTCACTGCCCTTGTGCAGTTGTCTGCCAGTTGTGTGTGCCGATTGCTATGAATGCCACCATCTGGTGTGCCACGTGGACATCATAATCTTTTCTTAATTACATTAGCAGTGCAATCAGTTACTGCATTACAAGGCCGGCGATGAGCTTTTAAATCTTGGTGGAAATCATAAATAATTGCACTAAGTACCAGGCGCCAGATGTGAGTGCCAACTTCAGTTGCTCTAGATAAATAGTAACCTTACAACAGTGTTAGATAACAGTCCAGTCGCTGCTTTTCATGGCTTAACAGTGGCTGCACACCCATTTTTTTTCAGGCAGGATCTATCCCCAGTGGTAGATTAAAAAAAAATAGAAAAAACACAAACCATAAACAGGATTTTTCAAAATGTTAAAAATAAGAGCCATGTGGAAGAAAAATATGTTTTGGTTTAACATGTTGGAGTGGATGGGTGTCAGGCAGCCCCCCTCACTGAGAGCCCCTCATGACACTGCTGGAGTGTGATGAGGGTCGGCCAAAATCCAGCAGAACTGAGGGATGCCTGGATGTTCAGACAAGGCAGCAGCTGCAGTGAGAATGGCCCCAGTGGATCATCCTGGGGTGAGATGGGCTCCATGGGCAGGGCTGCTCAGGCTCACCCTGGCTCAGCTGTTCCCCAAAGCCTTCTCCTTTCAGGAAAATTTGGGATTTTTTTTGTAAAAAGAGGAGTCTTGAATCACTGACAAACATTTTGCCAGTTTCTTTGGAGCCAGGTAATTCACTGAAATTCATTGAAATGATCCTGCCCATAACCAGTTGGACCCAAAGGAAGAGCCTTCATCACACAAGCAGAAAGGCCTCACACAAGCTCCTCTGTCCCAAAAGGGCCACCACGCCACTGTCCTGCTGCTGGGAAAGCACACGGATGCCAGCTGGCAGCCAAGGGCAGCTCTGCCGTGGCCGTGGGTGCCCACTGCCAGGAAGGAGCCCAGGGCAGCCCAGCTGCGGGCTCAGCCCTGTGCCCCGCGGCCACGCCGGAGCCACCGGGGCCTGGGGCACCCCCAGGAGCTGCCGGCCCCGCGCCAGCCCTGCTCGCACCAGCGCCGTGCCCGCTGAGGCCGGGCAGCTGCCGCCTTTGTAGCGTCACTCGGAGGGGACACAAACGTCAGGGCATGGCTGTGACAGCGCTGTCAGGGTGACACAGCCTGGCCCCAGGGGCTGCCATCCCCCGGGAAGCTGGCGCAGGTGAGATGCTCACCCCTTCGTTACATCCTGGGGGCCACAGGGCAGAGCGTCCGGCAGCACGTCAGGATCCATTTGGAAGGAGAACAGGAGCTGGTACCCTTGCAGTGTTTAAATAAGCAAAGTTTTTGTGCAAAGCAGAGGTTAATGTACTTTATTGTTCAATGTCATGTTTATAGTGGATTGTTGGAGGAAAAAAATGTGATTAATTGCCCAGAAACCCACGGATCTACAATTATTTGGTTGTTGTGAACAAATAAAGGGCTACAGTATTCATCATATTCAAATGAGGCAGTAAAATAAATGATGGCATGCCGTTTATGAACAAAACCTCGCCATGTTCCCTCACAATCTGAAAATGTACTCGAAAAATTGTAAATGAGATACAGCCATTGTCGAGGGCTCACTGGTGATTTGTCTTTGTGTAATGTTTTGCAGTGCTGACCCATCACTTGCCTGTTTTAATTTATGTCACAATATGCACCTTCATTATGCACTTTATGAAAACGAAGTGCCAATTTGTAATAAAGACTTGTTTTCAATGAAATCTCCTCTTTTTGGTAGGTGTTCTGCTTTTCATTAGCACCCATTTCACCAGGCCTAGTTAAAGAGCACAGGTACAGACTAAATATGTCCGATCATTCATCATAATTTTGCTTTCCACTTTGTCACAGCTTGGGTATTTAAGGAAGATAGATGATACAAGATGTTGTCTCCTTTTCAGAGTCTTTATGCTCTGGTAAGTGTGTCCGATGCAGAATTATTTTGCCACTTTATTATTTTCTAGTGAGTGTTTGTCACAGCCCGCTCTGCCTCTGGTGCGGTGCTGGTGTTTGCTGTCATTCACCGCCGGCCGAGCCGGGCTCGGGCAGCTGCTGCTCGCTGCCGGCGGCTCCGCGTGGGGCTCAGCCCGGCTCTGCACAGCCTGGCCGTGGCTGGAGCCAAAACCTTGGTGCTCGTTCCTTGGGGACCTGTTTCTCCTCACCTTGGGCAGCCACGTGCAGGTGACGGTAATGCCCTTGGGCAGCTCTGCTTGACACGAGTGTTTCATGGTGCTGGGGCTGCCTGTCGACCCCATGGACATCCCAGCCCCTTTGCTGCCCAATGTCCTTCCCAGCTGCCCTTTGCTGTCCATTCCTTCGTGCTTCCCTCGGACCCCGCGCTGCCCCGGCTGTCACAGCTGGGGGGATTGCTGGTGGTCATTGCTCTCTCCGAGGGTGGCCAGGTGCCAGGTGCTGGGATTTGCAGTTTGGGATTGGTGGGGCCCAGAAGACAGCTCAGTTTCAGGCACCAGTGCTGGATCGTGGGGGTCAGAGCAGCCCCAGCCACAGGCCAGCGCCCTCACGCCAGCCCCCGCCACTGCCCAGCAGTGCCAATGAGTGAACAAATGTCTCACTGGGTCTGGTAAGGAGCAGCGCCCCTGAGCCAGAGCCCGGCTCCCCCTGCCCACCCTGCTCCCTGGCTCTGGCCTCACGGGTGCCACAGCACAGGGAAGGGCACAGCCAGGGATGCCGCCCTCCAAAAGCTCTCCCATCCTCTCCGACCGGCAAAAGCTCCTGGCCTCAGCTGCCAGGCAGAGTCTGGTGCCTCGCAAGAGCCCGGCAGGACGGCGGCGGCGGCTGCTGCTCGAGGCAGGGCTGGCTCTCCCCACGGCTGGCACCAGCAGTGGTGGCACAGATGTGCGAGCGCAGATAGGGCTGTAGCGCAGAGGTGCCAGGAGGTGGCCGTGCCAGGGCTCGTTGTGCTGCAGTGGAGGCAGCCTGGGACACGTCGGGTGAGCAGCCACAGCCTGCTCAGGGCAGCAGAGCTGCTCTGCACAGCGCGGCTCGGGCGGCTTTGTGCCTTTAATCTGCTTGTTGCCACATTCCTGTCTGGCCCTTCCCAGCCGCTGCTTCCCTGGCACGTGGGCACAAGCTTATTAGGACTCATGATGCAGCACCAGCTATTTTCACCCATCCCTCCTATCACCATAGCCTCTTCTTTCACTTCGCATGTGCAGGGGCTCTCCCCAATCAGCAGAGGCAGAAGGGGAGAGAGCCAGGGCTCCCCAAAGGATTCTCCTCGTATCTGGAGCCCTCCTTAATATTTAGACATTCCCCAGCAGATGCACAGGCAGTGCCCCGGGCAGGGAACAGCGTTTACTTCGTGGCAGAAAGGAGAAGGAATTCATTCAGCCATTGCCTATGGTTACTTGGTTGGCAAAACCAGAAGATTGGTATTTGACCTCCCGAGTCTGCCAAGGGTGATCCGATACAGCCCTGCCAGCCCGGGCAGGGCCCTGCAGCCAGGGACACTTCGGGATCGTGGGGCTGGGGGTTTGTTGCCATATTTGCACAGCCCTGAGCAGAGAGCATGGGCTGCAGGGATAGGGGGGCAGCTGGGGGGACGGTCTGCAAAGGCCAGAACTAAGGACCCCCCAACCCCATCTGTGCAGCAGAACATGGCTCTTTTTAAGGTGATGCTTTGAGCTGGATGGGTGTCACCCAGGGAGAGGGGCAGGTGCCAGCCTCCAGGATAGGTTGGCTCCTCCAGCTCTGGCAGGTCCGCCAGTTCCTTGGTAAGGGAGTACCAACTGTGTGAACATATTAATTCCATTTCTAAAACTCTGAGGAAAAACCACCAGTAGCACAGCTCCCAGTTCTGCTCTTTAAGTATCATATAATTTAGATTAACAGATATTTTGCAGATGCCACCAAACTTGACAAGATATAATTATTTTCAACAAGAAAAAGTTGGTTTTTTGGCTGCTTTATGAATGTGGGGCTGTTCCCAAACAGTGATCCTGCAGCGCACTGTGCTGAGCTGTGGTGGCTCCTTCCCCATTTGCATGTGTTGTTTGTGCTGATATTTGCAGCTTCGAGAATGTCCTTGAACAGACCCTGCTGTCATCGTGGGGCAACACCTTCACGGGTCCGAAGTGGTGCTCTCGGGCAGCCGTGGGTTGTTCAGGATGGAGCAGGCTGGGCACGGGGACAGTGACTGCTCACAGTGACCCTGGAGAGAGGGCAGGAGCTGGGGGAGGCTCGGCACAGCGGGGAAGAGGAGGTGTAAAAAGAAGGGAAAGGGGAAGTGCCACCCTGCAGCGCGTCCCATCCACGTGAGCCTTCCCTCGCGGGTTTGGCCTCTCTCTGTCCCACGCGTGGCCTGTCCATGTCCATGGGCCACAAATCCCCCCCGAGGTCACAGTGCCTCTCCTGTCCCTGGTGCCCCCCAGCCGAGCGTCGCCCTCCTCCCCCCATGTCCCCAGTG
>VWZW01000012.1:106661-116936 GCA_013397115.1 Edolisoma coerulescens | reverse complement strand
CGGAGCCCCCAGCCCGCAGGGAGAGGGGCCCACAGGGAGCGGAGCCCCCAGCCCGGAGCCCCCAGCCCCGCGGCGCCACAGCAGCAGAGCTCTCCTTCTTCTCTTTTCTTTTTTTCCTCCAAGGAGCAGTTTTCCGTGGCGGGAAGCGTTTCCATTGGAATGGGAACGCTGGCGGGTGTCAGCTTCGATGACACCTTTGATGGGAGAAAGATTAAATAATTTTTTTCCTTTTAATATTTGGTTTATAAGGTGAAATATAGAAAATAAATACAGTCACTGATCTTACTTTAATTACTTTTGCTTAAATTGCGTATAATACTAAATATTTCACATTATAATCTGTATTATGCTGTATTTGATAATATATTTTTATACACAAACAATTTGATCGTCTCAAGAAGGCAGTTCAGATGCTTCTAAATTAAAGTTTGTTTGGTTTTTTCCTGTATGGTGAATATTAAAGATTTGTTCTTTAATACTGTGAGGAAAATGCACGCAGCGGTGCTGGTGTGTCCCACAGATCAGGAGCACGGGTGTCTGGCCTTTCCAAACCACAGCTTTCAGTGCGGGTTTTAGGCTGACGTGGGTCCTGAGGCCAGCCCAGCCCCAGGCAGTGGCACATCCCCATGCCAGGGCGTGCTCTGCCCCCATCTCGCCTCCCCAGACTCAGGATGTTATATGGAATGGTCTCAAACATCACTTATTAATAATCACATATTATGTGAGATGCCCAGTATTGATTTAAACCCAGGGGCAATTTGGGAAGAGCAGGTTTAATTTATAGAAACTCTGATGTCTGGTAGCAATAAATAATTAGGCGATCGCAAGAAAAGGGATCAGAGGGCTCTACCCTCCGACTCCAGCTGGCTGCTGATGTCCTGCTAATAAATTGGTTAATAAAAGGAGAAAGAAGGCCTGGAATCTGGGGTTATGAAAACAAATGACATTTTTATGTTTAGTGGACAGGAGGAACTGGGAAGGCAGAGAAGTCAGGCGGGTGCACTGGGAATCACTCCACCTTCACCGTCTGAATTTCCTAATGACATTCTCATTAAAAGTTCTTGCTGCCAAGTGCTGTTTGCTGTTGCTCTCAGAACTGGCTGCATTAATTAAAGTACCTTGCTCGGAAGTTATTTACCGGGGCACGCGCGGGCCGGGCCGGGCCGGGCGCGGCGGAGGCTCGGCCCTCAGGGAGCGGCACCGGCCGCCTCCCACGGGGCATTCGGGGCAGCCGAGCTGTCAGCGAGGCCGTCGGGGCAGAGAATCGAGTGCCCCGCAGTCATGGCAGGGGCCGGGCACGGACAGACCTCGGTGTAAATGTCCAGAAATGACAGAAGTGAGTCCCGGACAGCCTGCGGGCAGCCGGGGCTGCAGCAGCAGCCGGGTCTGCCAGAAGGGCCCAGCGGTGTCACTGAGAGCGGCTCCACCTGGGGCTCCTACATCCCTTCCCGATATTATCGTGTGGTATTATGAATGTTATTATTTACATTACAGTAAACATAGCAAACCCCAGGGGAATAGAAGACCCTTTCACCAGGCAACAAACCAGTCCAGAAGCAGAAGCCAGCCCTCACTGTGGAGACCTGCGAAGCCAGGGCTGGGAGAGGAACATGCCCTGAACAGGAGGTGAGACCATTCCAGAATCTTCTATGGAACAAATTTGTGTGAAAAGTTGAATTTCAGGTCAACAGAAAGGACTTGCTTCAGGAAAAATTAAACATTTAATTTCAAATTTTCATTTTATTTGCATTCTTAGTACAAAATTGAAATGAAACTGAAGTGGAAAATTGAAACATTCTGCTCTGAAAAGGTTGAGGCTGAATGCTCTGACCTTATCAGGAAAACTTGCCCCACAACCCCAATTTTTCTTTCAAAACAAATTTTTGTCAAAAGCCACACATTCCTACAAACAATCTTGTTTCTGTCCTGCAGAGCAGCACAGAAACACCCTGAGGGTCACCCATTGCCAGTCACGTCCCCATCAGTGGTGGCTCTGTGGGCTTGGATGTGCCAGAGCATCACCAGACTCCTGCAGGGAGAACATTGGCCATCCCATGTTGCTCCAGAGCAGCACCCCAAACCCAGGACATTTTATTCAAGCATTCACTTGGCAGCTTTCACCCTTCCCTGCCCAGCCGAGAGCAGGTGGAGCCCAGTGCCCCACTGGTGCTGGGTCTGAGAACCCGTTCCCGGTGCTGTGCCTGGCAGGGCCCCAGCGGCACCAGCACGGGCCCCGACTCACCCACAGCCACGCTGGGCTCCTCTGCCACAGGCTCCCTGTGACAGTCACCTGTCAAACCTGCTCCAGCAGATGTTTGGGAGGTTAATTCCCGGTAAATTTTGATGCATTGTGTTTACTCGAGGTCTGACGGGCAGAGCCGTGCCCATCCCTGCGGGCGCACTCCTGCACCACCTCCCCCTGCACGGCCGCAGCTGAGCGCTGTCGGTGCCTCCCTGCTGCCGAGCCGAGCCGGCCTTAGCCATTTCAGCTTCCTCGGTGATGCCGTCGCTCCTCCACGGTGTCGCGGTCAGTGCCAAGGCCCAGCGCCGTGCAAACAGCCAGCCATCACTAACGCGTGGCCCTGGGCACCCGGGGCTCCCCCACGGCCGTGCCCTGGCCCCTGCAGCAGTCGCCACGTGCAGGGGGCCCTGGCAGCCGTCGGTGGGTGCCGGTGCCGGGAAGACGCCAGGCTGGCAGCGGGTCTGGGCAGACAGCCACAGTGGGTGCAGGGCCCCGCGAGTGCCGGCGGGCAGCCCACGAGTGCTGCCATGCACGGGCGGGCGCCGGCGGGCACAGCCCTGCAGCCGGCCTGGCCTCCCCAGGCGCGCTGGCAAACTGACCGCCCGCCTGCCCGCCCAGCACCCCGGCTCGGCCCCAGCCCTCGGCCTTCCCCCTCCGCCAGGAAAGCTGCGCGTGAAGGCCCGTAAGGGATCGCCTGGCTGCAGTGAAAGATTTTCAGGGCAAGAAATCAAATAAAATCTTCATAGTGATGAAGTGAAAAATAAAACATGGTTTAAGAAAATGGTCCTTTTCTTTGCCGCCGGGGGGGAGGAGGGGTCCAGAAGGGGAACACAGACAAAGGTGCTGAAGGTCTCAATCATCTCTCTGCTTAATTATTCTATCTCTCAGAAGGCATCTCCAGTCAATTAGAATAATCATTCATGCCTGTGCTTTACAGGGACTCTCGCATCCTTCCCGTGAAGCATCAGAGCTGGATTGTAATATTTTTTTTAAACTTTAACAGTGACCTGCAACTAAAGGAAAAATAAAAGTTTTTTGAAATATTAGTTTAATAAGACATGAGAATAATATTAAGGATATGAGCCTCTCTTATTTATTATTTATATGTATAGTGTGATTTAGAGATGCACTTGAACCAAGCAAGTCACTACCAAAGAGTGGATCTATCCCTCTCTATATATATTAAAAAAACCTACAATATTCGCCTGGAGATTCTGTCCACATATTCGGAGATTGTGATTTAACATACACAGTTTATCAAGGCTGGTGTGCTGCACACAGAGGCTGGGGTTTTATGTAAGGGTATAAATAATCAATGCACATAGCAACTTTAAATTACTGCTAATGTGTTTTACTTATGTTCCCACTAGAACGATATGTGAAATAACAGGGAGTTGCTAGGCACACACTTGACAAATAATATCCATGCGTTTCCATTTTTATTATTTTTATACATTTCTTATTAAGCCGAGTGGTGCAGTTCAGGCCCACGCAGCCGCCCGGCCCTCGCTGCCATGTCACAGTGGTGTGGGCTGGAGGGGAATGCAGGGCTGGGCTGCGGCACCAGCACCGGCACCGGGCACCGCGGGGCTGGCTGCCGGCACGTGGGCCTGGAAATCCTCCGGCAGTGGCCGGCTCTGGCCACAGCAGTGACCGGCTCTGCCCGCAGCAGTGGCCGGCTCTGGCCGCAGCAGTGACCGGCTCTGGCCACAGCAGTGACCGGCTCTGGCCGCAGCAGTGGCCGGCTCTGCCTGCAGCAGTGACCGGCTCTGCCCGCAGCAGTGACCGGCTCTGCCCGCAGCAGTGACCGGCTCTGGCCGCAGCAGTGACCGGCTCTGCCCGCAGCAGTGGCCGGCTCTGGCCGCAGCAGTGACCGGCTCTGGCCGCAGCAGTGGCCGGCTCTGGCCGCAGCAGTGGCCGGCTCTGCCCGCAGCAGTGGCCGGCTCTGCCCGCAGCAGTGACCGGCTCTGGCCGCAGCAGTGACCAGCTCTGCCCACAGCAGTGCATGCTCACAGTGGCAAAGGGCTCCTGCTCTCCTGCACCTCTGCAGGTTTCCCCATTTTCTGCTCCCGTCCATCGGGGTATTGGCACAAGAGGGTCACTTGTAGACCTGCTCCATGAGCTGCTACAATCAAACCATAACTCACCTTTTCTGTCACTTACCTTATACAGTGTCTGTAAACATCTTTGCTGGGCCAAAACACGGGCCCCCAGGAAGGGATTCTGAAAGGGTCCAAGCCACAGCAGCTCCCTGGGACACGGCACGGTGCAGGCAGGAAGGCTGGCACCGGGGGCGGGCAGCCCTGCGCCAGGCAGGCTGTGCCAGCACTGTGCAGGGACGGGGCAGGAGGGCCGGATCCCTCCAGCGGCATCTGTTTGGGCAGCTGATGTGCACACACACCCTTGGTGGAAGTGCAGCCTCACCTGGCCTGCTCGAAAGATGCCACCCACAGAAATCCCAGTATTAAACATGGCACTAGCAGGAAAGGCACTTGACTGGAAAGGAGGACAGATTTGCTCTAAAGCGTGCAATGATCTCATCTGTGTGCACTAGAGCTCTCACAAAACCTTCTCTGCACTTAAGCAATGGGTACGTGAGGAGCAGGGAGCACTGCTCAGGGCCTGCCCCCCGCATCCACAGCCCTGCACTAAACCCCAGCAGGGAGCTTTCCATTAAAACTACTTAGCAGACAATAACTATTTCTTTGTAAACAAGTCTTTGAGTGTTTATTACTATGTCACCATCAAAACCATACAGCTTTGTACTGTGTTTAATGGAAGAAAATTAACAGAGTGTTTTGAAACCCACTCCACATAGAAATGCAAATGGATTTCCCGGGGCGCGCAGAGTGGGGCTGCCCCTGGGACTCTCAGGTGCCCCCTGGACATTGCCACGACCTCCATTCTGGTGATACAAACCCCCTTCACTGCATATAGGAGCAATAAAGAACCAGCAGCCTTTGCACAAATGTCCTCACAACCCAAATGTCATTTCTCGCAGCGAGAGCAGAGTCCAGCTACACACTATTAATGTTAACTGAAAAACTTACCTCAGCCTCCGTGAGAGCTCAGGTGGCCCCAAAAACGAGACCCCAATGAAATGAGTGTCATATGGGACTGGCAGCTCACAGGACCTTTTTGTTGGGGATGAAATAACAGCTGCCAATGAAAAGTGTAGCTGTGTTATGGAGAATATTAATTTGGTCAATGTGATGATAAAATGTGTTTCCAAAGAGTGGGCAGCTGTGACTGCCCGGGACAGCAGCAAGGGGCCACCGAGGGCTGGGCCAGGCCAGCACCACCAGTGGTGCCATTGTCCCTGCCAGGCTCACTGCCCGGGGCCAGCACGAGCCACCACCCGGCACACGCACTCATCCGCACACAGAGGGAAGGCACATCATCCCTCAGCACAGGGGCTGGAACCGGGGGAAAACACCCCATTCCAGTGAAAAGCAGCTTTGGATCTTTAATTAAAAAACAGGGTTCACAGCACCGGGGCATTGACTTCCACCAGTTAATCTCCATCACTTCATTTCACCACCAACTTCCATACTCTACAAAACTGCTGGAGACAATTTTTATTGATTGCTCTTCAAGCCGTCAAAAGCGTCCCTGGCTGATCATATGTTACCCCCAGACACCTTGTGCATTTCAGATAATAACTTGGTGCTCTAGAGAAGAAATGAATTGGATGTGCAGTCAGTAACTGTCCAAGTGAATCATGTTACTATATGTCAGCGGCCCAGGCTCTGACTATCATTTTAACAGAGAGAAATCCGCTATTTTCATGGCTGTTTGAAATTATTTTCCAGATGAATAAGATATAACAACAACTACTTACAGTAAAGAATAATATGGGGAATCTGTTTGCTACTTGGAAACAAATCTTTCCCGTGTAATGCTGTTTAATATTATTTAATCTGTAACTATGAACATGAAATTTTGAAACTAGCTTTCATGTAGTACAGAAAGCTTGTGATGTGGGAGAGTGGGAAGCTGGAGTTGGTATGGGTGATGGGTAGTATTTGCTCTCTCATAACTGCAAATACAGTAATTCATACAGAAAATGGAACATTGCTAAAATGAGGTTGACAAAGATGCATCCTGATGCCAATCATCGGCAGCGATGGTTTATTTTGCATAAACAATTACCATGTGCCAGGATTATTTCCTTTTTCCGGGGTGCTGGGAGCGTGTGTTTTGTTTGAAATTGCTGCAAATAACTGCAAATGGATTTTGTGAGGTTGAAAAGAAGCAAGTAATTTAGAAGCTCTTACCAACCTGGGAACTCTCTATTTATACAAGCCTTGTTTTTTTTGCAGAGCTGGCTCAGCGCGTTCCTCAGGCCGCAGCGCCCCGTGCCAGCTCTGTGTGCCCGGTGTCCCGGAGCCGAGGGGCGGGCGGTGGGACACAGCCCCGGGCTCCGGGCACTGCTGGGGCTCGGGGCAGAGCCCCTCTGGCCGGGCACAGCCCCTGTGAGCGCGGCCGCCGGCGGAGCAGGGCCCCGGGACCCCTCCCGTGGGAAAGTCCTCTGGCACTGACAGATCTGCTGCAGGAAACCCCCACCCACTGCCCAGCGAGGGAGCAGCTGTCCCTTTCACTGCCTTATCTCCTGCTTTACAGAAGACTAATGAGAGGGATTATTTGACTGATATCAGCCTGCTTTCCCAGTCCATCACACGCGGTTTCCCCTCTAAGAGTTTCAGACTCCGTAAGTGGCTTTATAGCCCCACCTCAGGCAGATGCCTGCTGCTCCTGACCACTCCATTCCACCCGGGCTTTTTGTAAGAAAGGGCCCAAAAAGGACATTTCCTCGGGAGACAACTCTCCAGACACTTCTGCAGAGCCTCCCAGAGGCTGAGCCCACAGGCAGGAATAGGACCCCCGATGCCTGGCTCAGCCCTGGAAGTCTCCAGAGTGTCCCAGAATGAGGTGGCACCATCCTGGGAGAGAGTGGCCGGCTCCTCACATACACAGGTCTTCTGAGAGCTGTGCCGCAGCTGTGTGTTAAAGCAGGCAAAATGATGGAAATAAAGGAAAGGAGGTTTGGTGACACGGAGAAGGTCTGGGGATGCCTGCAGCTTGGTTTGTCAGGGACAGGGGTCCCAGCCACGCTGTACTGCAGCTCATCATCTCTGTACAGTGGAGTCCTTTTACTGAAAGGGTTAAATACGTCATGAGCCAAAACTGCTGCAAAATAGCAATTTACTCCTTGGGTGGGTGAAAGGAGGTTGAGGCAAACCATATTTATTCTGATGAGTCCTGGTGTTTTTCCGAGTCCAGAGGCAGGACATATTTGCATACAGATTTGCATGCATTACGTGACCACAGCCATCCCAGCTGGGTACTGGGAGCAGTTTGCCACCCCTTACTGGAGTGGTCCAAGACCAGCTCAAGAGCCAGTACCCTGGAGAGGTGATCCCACCCAAACGTGGCTGCAGGGCACCCCAAGCAGATGGACCTTTTCCACGAGTCTCCCTTTTCCTGCAGAGCCTGTCCCAGCCCGGGCTGGGGGCAAGGAGCAGCCCCCACCCGGTGGGATGGGGGTGGGATGGGCCAGGCATGTGCCAGAAGTGTTTTGGATTTGGCACGATGGAACGCCACCAACTTCCCTCCCTCCCTCACTGCCTCCCTCCACCCTCCCTCAATCTGTTCCTCAGCTTCTCAGCTTCCCGCACTGGTCCCTGATGTTCTGTCACAGGCTCCCGGTGGGAGCTGGAAGCAGAAAATGGTCCTGCCACTCGCGTCGGCTCAGCCTGCTCATGTTCCAGCTGGTAAGTCATAAAGAAATGGTAAAACACAACCCCCTCAGGGCTGCTGGGAGCTGGATCGAGTTTTTCCATCTCTCCCCAGAGACAGCTCTTTATTCTCACTCTGACAAAACTAATGGCCTCGCTGGGTCTGACAGTGACAAAGCGGCCAACGGCGTCAGCCCCACCAGCGCGGTGTCACGCGTGACGGGCCGGACCCCCGTCCCGGTCTGGGGACAGCTCTCAGCCTCCCGTGCTGGTGCAGGCCCAGGCTTCTCGCAGCCAGAGACCATGTTTGCAGATAAATATTTAATTTTTAAGAATGAAATCTTAATTACTGCACTGGCTGGCACAGTGAGACTGTAATGCAGCCTCCCCGCACTGGGGCAGGTGCAGGCGGTCGGGGTCTGTGCACCCGCCTGGCCCCACTGCAGAGGGGGCTCCCCTCACAGGCAGCCCCTGTGGCTCGCTCTGTTGTTTGGGGTCCGCACCGTGGAGGTCCAAGAAGAGCCCCGCAGCTGCTGCTGCCAGGTGAGGCAGTGGCGAGAGGGGGCTGCGCAGCCCCTCCCGAGGCTCCCGCCCCGGCCGGGCGGGTCCGTGCTGGTGCTGCTTGCTGAGGTGAGGCTGGGCCGGTGGATGCCTGCACACGTGTTCCTCCATCATTTAATCTGGAGTGATGCATATAGAAATTTAGATCAGGCAGCTTGACATTCCTGACTGCTGAGGCTGTGAATCGATGGCCTCTCTACTCCCTGCTGGGGAGATCGATTCCCCAAGCACAATGGATTGGTTTCATCACTTTGGTTTCACCTTGTCAAAGTCATGTCTGATTTACTTTAGTCTGGAGGGCAGCTTTTAAGTATTTCATTGCATTTTGTAATCTGGCTGTGTGCCTTTGCTAACCACACTGCCCTCTGTGAGGCTGGGGTGTGCCTGGCACCAGGCTGGACAGCACTTCCCACAACACACAACCAGCTTGGCCTGGGCAGGGCCGGCTCAGAGCATCCCAGTGTCGGCAGTGAAACATTGCCAGGACTCAGAAGCAGCTGGGGAAGCGTCCCTGGGATCGTTGTGTTCTGGAGGAGTCCTGGGGCCGTCCCGAGTGGGAGGAGGCTCAGTCCAGCTGCAGCATTCAGGCTGGTTGAGAAAACAAAGTTTTGCAGTTTTGCATCCTTCACCAAAAGGCATGAAAATGGAATATGTTACTGGAGCTGGCATGGCTATAGCTCTCGCGGGAGTGATGCAGCCGGTCCTGCAAGCTTCCTGGTGTCTGGTTGTTAGCAAAATCGTTTTCCTGGTGCTCGGTTTGGCCCAAGTTCTGCTTTGTCCAATTATACTCCTGGGTGAGTTTCCTGAATGCAAGTATTGATCACTCTTCAGACAGGTTTTCTGTCTGGTCTCTACATTACCTCTGCTCTTCTTCAGGCAATCAATTATATTTTTATAGCCATGGGTATTATTAATCAATATACAGTAGCTATCTAATTGATTTGTCCAAGGCTTTCTGTCTGCAGCCATTGGTGATCAGGAGGGTCAGGGCTGTGTGTGCAGTCGGGGAGCAGGCGTGAGGTCCCCACGAGGTGAGGGGCAGCTCCAGGCCCCTTCCAAACACCTCCATCACACTCCTCCAGTGGTGCCTGCAGTGTCATACTCTGACCCCCTCCCTGCTGCTCATTACCATTATTTATCTCTCACGGATGCATCTGGAGGCCACAGGAAGGGTCAGGGAACATTTGTATGGAGAATTAGCAGTAATTTTTCAAGGGAGAAATATATATCTCGTGCTTTATGCGGAGCTCGGTGGGGTAAGTGGGCTGGGAGCCGAGCTCCCCGCTCCTCCCTCCACCTGCTCCATCTGTCACCGCCACGGCTCCCACACCGCCAGCGCGGGATCGACACTGCTGAGATGGATGCCCTGAAGTTTTGATACTCTCATGGGCAGCAATAAATGTTTGTGATTGGAAAGGCCCCTCGGGATGCTCCAGCACTCCCGTGGTGGTGGGAGGGCGCACGTTCTGTGCATCAGAACAGGGAGCCCAGCCCAGCCCCACTGCAGCCTACACCAGCCAAGCAAGGCAGGGGTGGCTGGCAGCACCCAGCTGGGCCAGCACCAGGCTGGAGCCACGTGGGCACACAAGGGTTAATTTGGGAAGATCTGTGTTGATAATAAAGCTGCTTTTTTCCTGGCGATGATATGATCCGAGCAGGGTTGCTATGGCAACAGTGGCTCTAGAAACCCCCCGACCGCTGGTGGCTGCTCCCAAGCCAGGATGTGCCCACCCA
>VWZW01000012.1:94171-106616 GCA_013397115.1 Edolisoma coerulescens | reverse complement strand
CATGCTGCACCCACTGCTCCATCCCCTGTGCCCCTCCCGTCTCACCCACACACCCTGACCTGCACCCTGCCCCGCCCGCTCCCACCACCCCGGGCCCTGCTTGCCTCCCAGGGGTGCCCAGGGTTCCAGACAGCCGTGGTGGGGTGGGACAGATCCCTCAGTGCAGCCCTGTGTTGGCCCCTTCCCGCCTGCCCCTGGAGCTGCCCTCTGGGCACCGCAATTCTCAGGCCCTTTTCCCACTGCTAAGTCCAGGCTTTGCTGTGTCCCCCACCTGCAGCCACCACCGGCAGGGTGCCCACAGGCTGCCCTGCTGGCCCTGGCTTTGAGGGGAGCTGGCCAGGAGCACCAGTCCCGCGTGGCACGAGGCTCGGGCCCGTGGCCGGGGGGTGCCCGCCGGAGGCCGCAGCCAGGGGCTGGCCGGGGCCTGTGCCCACTCCCACCCTGGGTCCGGCTGCGGCCGTGCTGACAGGACACATGACACGATGCTCACTAAACCGCGCACCCTCCTTCCTCCTCTCCCTCCCTCCCTCACCCATTAATGAAATGAAATAAATTTTCCATTTTTAAACATGAAGTTTTAAAAAAGGGCTGCAATTCTGCGCACATGCAATTCCCAGCGGGAGGGGAGAGCGGAAGCGGGCCCTTGTGCTAAATACAGAACAAAGCCTTCTGTCTGAAAATACCTATGAGGAGCTAACAAATGCTAATGACAAAATAATGTATGGGGGGTTTAACGCTGGATGCTTTTTATCAGCAAATTAGCACAGTTATTATGCTGCAAATGCATTTAACAATAATTTGTTTCAATAACTGTAGAACTGGTATTTTAAAAAATATACACCATATTTAGAACACTTCATCCATGAAGGACCATTATTGTTTTTTCCTCCCCAGAGAGTTATAAAGGTCTCTCTTACAAGTGAAAGAAATACAATCATCACCCTTCACAGCTCAGTTACTCTCTTTTATTTTATTCAGAGCCATTTAAAGTTTGTGTTTTTAAAGGAAAAAGAGCGAGTGTCTTTAAAGGGTCAGGGCTGGAGAGTGCTCGGGGACCCATGTGCGAGCTAGCATTTGGCTGGGATTGCAGGTCTGGTGGATGGGTGAGCCCCCAGCATGGCATGAGCAGGCTGCTGGCACAGGGCAGAGGGCAGGTGATGCTGCCAGTGCCTTGGGTACCCCACGGGCACTCTGCCTCCACCACGGCTCACCCGGCACCGCTCATCCGCTACAGCAGCCCCGGCACGGGCTCCTGCTGGAGCTCCAGGGCCCAGGAGTGCCGTGGGAACAGCGGTTTCTGGCCGGGCAGATGGGCACAGGGCCTGCCCAGGGGCTCTGCCCGCAGGGTGGCCTTGGCCAGCGCAGGCAGCGCTGCTCTGCGCAGCAGCCACTTGTTTACAGCCCAGCTCTTCAGTCACAAACCACTAAGGAGGAGAAACAGCTACATCGACACTCGCCCGAAGTGGATTCATGTGTAAATCAGCTGCTTTTAAAATTTCACTGAGCATGAAAGTTCACCTTTAAAATCGACATAAACCACAGCTGTTCCCAGGGCATCCAAGGCGCAGTCCTGCAATCCCACGGGAGAGGATACGTTTAAATGTGTAACACACGCACAGGGCTGTCAGAAAGTTGAGGCTGCATCTGTGCCTTCAAACCCTTCCTTGCACCAGGCAGTCAGGAGTGGCACCCAGCACAGGCACTCGTGTGCTGCTGCCTCCAGAGCTGCTGCTCGGCGCTGCCGGTGCCGGCCGGGACAGTGGGCCAGTTGGTCAGCTGGCCGTGTGCCACACGAGTGCGTGGGACGGCTGCACCGTGGTCTGGAAGCAGCCAGAAAATGCTGCACAGGTTGGCTTTCTGGGCTATGTGGGAACAGGATCCTTGTTTGGGATGGGCTGCAGCCCAGCCAAGTGTGAGCTGCTCCGTTCAGCAAGGCCATGCTGGGAATTGCCGGGAAGTGCCAGTGTGGCATTTCTTCAGGCCTCTGGTGAGTTCTGGCTGCTGCTGGGGAGCCAGCTCTGCTCTCAGCTCACCCAGCGAGCGCTGCTGGCTGATAAAATCAAACAATAACTTCCAGGACAGTCTACTCACACCATAAACAGCTGAAAGAAAATCCATCTCTTCTCCATGCAAAACCACTGATGAGTTCATGAACTGTGCCGGGCAATAAATCACTTGCGCTTATGCAGGAGAGCCGAGGTTTTTGGGTTCCTAATAGGCACTCTGACAACGTGATTGCTCCATATTTCTTTGTAGCTGTCACCTTTGCAGGCCTGTCAATGCTCCTAATCTTTTTTCATTGCAATGTCAAGTTTTGGTAAGTGAAGAGGTGGAAGGTGGGATGGGATGTGAACAATCCTGGGACCAGCTTCCTGAGCCCCTGCTGGAGCCCTGTCCCTCCCAACAGGAGCACCCCATGGGCTGCTGCCCCGCTGAGGTGGCAGAGGGGCTGGCACCAGCATGTCGGGACAGCCACCAGCTCCCAGCTCCCCTCCCTGCTCCCTGTCATCCTTCCCCTCTCCCTGCCCTCTCTCCCAACACCATCCTCTGCCTTTTCCTCCCACCAGACCCGCTGATGCAGAGGTTCTGTTCCCACGGGAAGAAGCCAGCGCTGAGCCACCAACGCAGACCAGAAAACACACTTTTAATATTCAGCATCTGGATAGACAATAAAAACTGGGACAAATAATCTAGTTGAGGCAATTACCTTAGCATAAATGTATATATTATTTATAAATGGCTTTGAATATATAAATAATATTGATAAAATTTGCATGAGTAAAAAGAGACATAATTACCAAATGATGCCTCAGAGCAGCGTATCCTGCTGGCTGCTTGCTGCCCTGATTCTCATCCACGGGCCCTGCCCCAGTCCTCTTCTCCTGCTAAAAATATGACATACGCATTTAACTGAGCTAAAATAATAGAGCCTAGAACAAGGACACCAGTTTAGAAAAGTCAGCACTGCCCGAGCAGCCTTGGCTGGGTTTTGAGTGGGATTTTAGAATGCAGTGTTTCTGGGGATGTCATTCAGGACAGGTTTCAGAGATCTGCAGAGACAAAAGTGCATTACCCAGCAGCCAGGGCCCATGGGACTGTGACCCTCAGGAATGCCGGGATGTCCCTGCCCCGCTGCCAGCACTCACCACTGTCCCTGGGTGCCACAGCCCCGACCTGCCCTTCTCCTCCTCATGAAAGGGCCAGGAAACTCTACGGGCTTTTACTAAAACCACGAGTGGCTTTTGTAAAGTTAAATTCAGCAGCAAAGGGAACACATAAGCAGTGGAGCATTAACAGGAGCAGTGAGCTGAGCACTTGCTGGTGCCTGAGCCTGGTGAATGAAGTTGTCTGAGCCTGGTGCGTCCCACATGCAGCTCTTTAATAAAACTGGCTGAGATTTGTTGATAAGCCTGAAGCAAAGTCAATGTGAAGTGTCAATCCCGCCTGTTCACGGGAGCCTTTGGGGGTCAAGCTGCTTCCTCGCTGTGATGGTGGTATCACAGATATGTCAGCCCTGTTACTGTTGTCGTGTGGATGGCGCCCAGATTGCACACGAGATGCAGACAAGGCAAAGCAGGAGGGCTGGGGCCGAGCTGTGCCCTGCTGTTCTGTGCTGTGCCAGCCCAGGCTCACACAGCCCTGCGGGGCCTTGGCAGTCTGTCCTGCAGCCACGCTGGCCAGGCCCGGGTGCCTGGGTGGCACTGACACACCGAGTGGGGAGCCACAGGCACTAAATCCCACTCAGCCCGTGGGTTCCACCACGCGTGCCAGGCTGTGCCACGTGGGATGAGCATCCAATGCTGCACAGCCTGCACTAAGTGAAGCTGGGAGAGAAGAAATCAAAAGAAGTGGGGTTTAATTAAGTATCAACCAAGATTTATGCAACTTTCTCTCTCCATCATAAATATTAATAAGGAGCAAGTGGTGGCTCTGTGTGGCAGGCACTGTCGAGCCATGAAGGGATGTTAATTCCAGGCTCTTTGAGATGGACTAAGCGTGACACAGAGCCTCTTTGATTTGGAATATTCCTTGGGTTTAAAAGTTAGATAACATGAAGGGGGATTTAGTGGGTAGTAAACCATTAGTGAGGCTGGGATTTAGACTCCAGTACGCATGTCGTGTATTTCACGATTGCCAAACTGATTAATGGAAGCATTGCCAGAGGAGCTCCTTTGACAATACTGGGTGCCCCTGGCAGGATCTCAAAGGCTGGACTGGCAGTGCTGGGATGTGGGGCTCCACTGGAGCATGAGTGCCATGGGGGCTGCAGAGGGGGCCCCAGGGATGGGGAGCAGGAGCAGGGACACCCAGGGCCACCCCCCTGTCTCGCACAGCCCGCAGGCAGTTATTAAAGGTGACACAGCCAGCCTGAGGAAGGACTTGCAGAGCCCACTAAATCTCCAGCCATCCCTTAAATAAAACTTTATGCTGGATAATAAATTTTAATGGCCCTTGTCAGTGCTTGATAACTGCAATCATTTACCAGAGGAGGAGCAGCCCCGGTGCTGGAGCTCGGCTGTGCCATGTGTGGTGCCCGCCACGCCCGCTGTGCTGCCCTCTGCACTGCTGCTTGCCGTGTCCCCACAGAAACAGCAAATCCTGCCAGCTCCCTCTCTCCCGGTGGCAAACCATCCCTTCCTGGTGTGCACTGAGGAACAGGCCTCTTCTAGGGCTGGAAAACAACTGCAGCCCGAGGAGAGAAGCAAAGGGCTCTGCGGGTGACGTTCACATTGCAACTCAATGACAGCACCACGGCGTGGCACAGCTCAGTGTTCCAGGGGAACCCCTATGGGTCAGGTTTGGTTTCCTCATCCTCAGGCCACTGCCTGGTGCAGCTCTGGGTCTGCTGGCAGCCCTGGCCACTACGTGGCACAAACCTGCAATTTCAGCCCTGTGTGCAGCTGAGGTGAGGAAGTGTCAGACGTGTTTGTGAGGCAGTGGGCTGTCCCCCAGCAGAACGGGCACAGGGGGCTCTGGCCTTTGGCTGTGGCTTCTCAGCCACGTTGCAGTAATTAATAATGGTAATAATTATTACAGGAGCATCATGAATTTCCTATAAAATTAAATCACAATAATTTTCATGTTTTATTAAGTAAAAGCCTCTCTCTGAGGAGGTTTGTTGGTGCCACAGTGTCTTTGGTTTGCCATAGCAGGGCATGGTGACATACTCAAGCACAAGCCCGCTCTGGAGGGATGGGGGCCCTCGCTTCTCTCTCTGCTGGCCCACATCCAACTGTACTTGGGGTTGGCACAGACTGTGGATGGGCACAGAGATGCTGTGGGACCCCTGGGCAGAGCCAAATGGACCCTTCCCTCCCCTCCCAGCTGCTTCCAGGGGGTTCTGCAGGGCAGTTTGGGGAGCTCAGGTGGGAAAAGGGGGTTTGTCCCCATGCCAGCAGCCAGAGCCATCACCTCCAGTTAAGCCTGGATTCCAGAGGCTCCATACGCAGCAGGAGTGGGGTTGAGCCCTGCCTGGGAAATCCGCATCTCATTAGCACAGCTTTACACTGGCCTGAATTAGCACAGGTTAAGATCACTCATCCTCTGGCCATCTATTTTTAGGAACTATATAAGACTGGGAAAAAATACCCCTATGTGGCCTCCAAGTTGAGCCACCAACATGTCAGCATCTTCCCCTCACTGAAGGTCTCACAATCCTCCACAAGCCCCGTGGGCTGCAGGGGCAAGGGGACAAACCTCAGCTGGGTGGGCCAGTGGTGACCTGACTCAGTCCCTTGCAGTGCCAGCCTGGTGCTTGGATCCGGCCACTTGGGCAAATAATTGGGGTTTTTAAATTTGCTGGTTGAACAGAGAGTGAGGAGACTAAAAAGCAATTCATGCTATCTCAAACCTGTAATTTTCAGTGTGTTTGGGGACGGAAAATAAAAGCTTTTGCTTTTGGAACAATGCAATGTCATGTTTGGGATTTGGGGGGAAATTATAAAGAATAATCAAAAAGTTTTCGATTTTCAAAAATTGCTTTTGAGGCCAAGTTTCCCAACAATCCAAGTTTCTTGGATTTCATGAAAAAAAATCAGTAGTCTAGGAACTGTGTTTTTCATCACCAATTCAAAACACTTTTCAAACTTTACTCAGGACCCCGAGCCAGGATTAACACCAGAGTTTATAAGTTTATCCGACTGCAGCATCTCTCAGCAGCCTCCCGCGGATGTCAGAGCGCACTGAGGCTGCTGGGCTGAGGCAGCGCCTGCTGCTGGAGCAGCGGGACCCCGTGCCCTGTGCGGACCCTGCCGAGGGACGGGCACACCCCGGGGTGCGGGGGGTTGGTGCCCTGCGCAGGCAGCAGCGGTCAGGGCTGAGCGCTGCCCTGTCCTGCCCGGCACGAGCAGGACAGAGCAGCTGCCTCCGAAGGTGGCACGAGGGAACAGACTGGGTTTAACTTGCGGGACAGGGGAGCATCGTGCAAGCAGCGGATCCTGTGGAAGGGATCAGCTCGCTCTGCGTAATAGCATTTCCTTCCTCCGCTCCCTCGCCCGCTGCCGTGCAGCACGGCTGCACACTGAGATTTCATGTAATTTTGTTTTAGTGCAGAATTTAATGTTAAGTTTAAATATGTAATTATCTTTAATTGAAATTACATCCATGCTTTTCATTAACAAGATGCACAGAGTGAGCAGCGTAAGGCAGCGCCGTGCGGGAGCGGGGCTGATGCGGGGCTGTCCCGGCCGAGTCCCGCAGCTCCCGCTCCGAGCGGGCGTGGGGGAGCCGGGGGAGCCGGGGCTGGGGTACCCTGCCTGCGCCCCTCCCCGGCCCTTCCGCCGGCCGCTGGGCACGGGGTGTCTCTGCCGCCGCCGCGGACGGCCCGGGGACCGCGGATGGCGCTGCCCCGTGCCCGGCCCGGAGCCGCGCGGAGCCGCCGCGCCGGTCACCNCTCCGCCCGCTCCCCCGGCACGCCGGGTCCCGCCGCTCCTCCCGCTCCCCCGGCACGCCGGGTCCCGCCGCTCCTCCCGCTCCCCCGGCACGCCGGGTGCCGCCGGCTGCCCCTCTCCGGCCCTCTGCCCGTTTCCCCGCACCACCCGCAGCTCCCGTTCCCCTCCCTCCTGCTGCGTCCCCTGGCAACGCCCGGGTTTTGCCCGTCCCAGGGCCCAGCCATCGGTTTCTTTTCCAAAGCATTTCGATAAGTGATCCTAAAATCGCATTTCCATAAGTGAACCTAAACCCGTATTTCACTGCGGGCCCGACCCCCGCTGTCACGTCGCATAGGAAAAACCATCCGTTCCCAGGTTCGGTCCTTTTCAGACCGTAAGGTCAGTGATTCAAGTGGACGTTAAACTAATCCAGAGAGACAACGTGGTTATGACTGTCTGGTGGCTCTTCGGGAAACCTCCATATCCTTTCAAATTCCTCACGGAGATCCCCCCTCCGGCGGCTCCGCTCCCTGGCGCCGCAGGGGAACGCCAGGACACCTCAATCTGCGTCTGGTCCAGGATGTGTTCTGCATCTCCACAGTTCCGACTGCATCATCTGCCCCTCACCCTGACACGGGTTGGAGGGGCACGCCGGTGGCTCAGCCCCGTCCCGGCAGAGGGACTCCGGGCACTGGCCGTAGTCCTTGGGAACCCTGGTCTGTGTGGAACAGCATGGGCAGAGCTGTGACCCCGCAGCTGGCACTTGACACGGACCCTGGTTCTACATTTTTGTTGTAATGTTTCCCAATGTTTCACCCAACAACCCATAAATTTCACCAGAACAAGCCCATAAGGGGTTGGTTTGAGGAGAAAAGGACAGATTGCCCCAGGTTGTAACTACAGCGAGAGGCCTTAAAGAAGCTCTTGATAAGCAGCAGACTGGCACTGTGTGGGCACAGGACCATCATCGGGCATGGGGCTCACCCACCCACTGAGGGCTGAAGCCTGTGTTCCCCCCTGGCTGCTCCCCCAGACCTTCCTCCCCCACCCAGGGCACAGAACAGGGACGGGTCCTCCATCTGCCCCAATGCTGCGCCTGGATCATTCATGTCCTGGGGACAACCAGGGCAGGGCAAACCTGGCACCAGTGCTCCAGAGCAGCTTTCCAAGAGTGCAGAGTCCAGTGAGTCCAGTGCCATGCTGGGACAGGCAAATGAAGACACCCCCAGTTATCAGCTAAATAAAAATTTCTCTCAAAAATTACTTAAAAAGCAAGGAGAAGGACCTTGCTGAGGGCGACTGATCACCGCGCTCCATGAACTCAGGTCTTTGCTGCCTCCAAAGCAGTTGCTGCATCTTTTGCAAGCATGAATCCTATGGATTTATACTAAATGTTCTTCAGCCTTGTTAGCAACAGCCAGTGAGACAATCAGCGTGTGCTAAAGTCCTGCTCTGACAGTGCAATCAATTAAATATCAATTAATCATTTAATCAGTACAGAGGATACACACAACAATGCTATGATGGCCAGTTTCTAACCCTGGGTGTTTCATGCCAGTCCCACATATGCAGCTTGACGGGAATGTTATTGTCTTGCGAGGGGGTTTCAGACTGGGATTTCCAAGCTGGGGGCAGAGCTGGGCCAGCACTGCCAGGGCATTCCCACACGAACACAGCTAAAGAGCTTCCTTCCTCCACATCTCCTGTGTTTGCACTTTCTACCATGCTCATTTTCAGACAGAAAATCACAGAGAATTTGGAGAAAAAAGTGTTCAAGAATTTTGGAATTTGCTTCTGAAAAGGACAAAACTAAATCTGCCATGGAAGCTGTCTCAAATTCCTCTCCCAGCTGTGGCAGTAGGACAGATGCCAAAACCCTGGTGTCCCAGACCTTGCTCTAAGGGTTCTGTCTCCAGAGCACTCCTTGTTCTTCCTGCCTTTCTCCTTTGCTCCGTGACCTCTCACACTAGGACATCTCCCCATCTGTGTCCTTTCACCCTGGGAACCCCTGAACGCTTGTCCCAGTAAAGCCAGGACAGGTGGCCCCAGAGACCTTTTCACCTCGGGTATGTCCTGCCTGTGCCTTAACCTGATTTGGATGTGTCTGTGCTGTGAGTGATACACCTACCCAGAGCCCGAGACCTCCAGAAGCCACTGCTCGTTTCCATAGACCCCCATAAATGGATAACTGGCTCTTTTAATCTTGTTACTAAATTGTAATGGAATTATCCCTCTAATCCTTTGGAGCAAGAGCAGAACTCAGCCACCAATATAAAATAAAATTAAAAAAAACAACCCTACAGTAATCATAGATTTTAAAAGTATTTATTTCATGCTGCTCTCAGATAGGCTGTATGTAAAATTTTATTTCAGAGGAATAATGTCACATAGTGCACATTGTGGCTGCTCTGTGATTAAGTCCTTTTTAATCTGCCATGTGTGTGGAGGTGCAGTGCTTTCCCATCACAGCTCCCTCCTGCCAGACTCCCCGTTAATGGCGTTACCGGATTATCAGAAAGAGGCGGAATTACCCAGCTACAGGAGGTTTTTGCTCTGATCTGCTTAGCAGCCCAGGCCATTCCAGGGCAGGAGGGCTCAGGGATGTAAGCCTGTTTCCTTCTCAGGACCATGTGCTCCTCACTGCTCTATTTTCTCACAAGAAACTTTCTAGCTGGTAAATCTGTTTAGAGTGATTGGTTCCTGCTGCTGCTCTGTCTGTCTGTCTGTCTGCTTCCTCACAGGTAGGAGCTGCCAGGTTGGGCAGTTGGCGCTGCTGGCAGCGGGATGAGAGACAAAGATGGAGCCAGCAGACAGGGCAGCAATGCTGGGAGCTGGGGCTGCCTGGGCGTTGTCACAGCAAGCACAGCAAAAGCACGTTTGATCCGGAAACCACTGGCACTAGGACGGGGAAGCGCAGTTGGCTCTGGAGCCTGCGGTGCCTGGTGCCATGAAGAAAAGGCAGCTGGTGCTGCCACGGTCAGTGCACGGGGCCACCCTGCTGTCACCCCACACAGTGCTGCCTCCTCACCAGCACTCTGCACCAACAGCTTCTGCCCATTCCTGTCCAGCCACGGCTCCCAGAGCTCAGCTCCGAGGGAAGGTGCTGACACAGAGATGGGCACTGTGGATCGGAGGCTGTGGCCAGGCCAGGCAGGGCACAGCGAGAAGGGCTTTGCTTCCCACACCACAACCCTGATGGTGTGGGAGCACGAAATCATCTGGTTGATGCAGGAACATCCTCTGGAAACAGATGGGGCCCGGCCAGAAACACGTCCCCAGCGCGAGGGCTCGCGGGGGCGTTCGTGTGACCTGGAGGAGGAAACGTCGGCGAGGGAGCTCCAGTCCTGGCACGTGGGCGAGGCAGGGAGAGGGAGAGGAGAGGGTTAGGGATGTGCCAGCGTCCTGTCACAAAGCATTTGCTGACCTTTCCATAAATATTTCTCAGAAAGGCTAAGTGCCCGGGTCAGTTCAGAGGGTGCCGTGCTGTGCTCAGCGCTTTGCCGGGGGCCGCGGCGGCTTTGACAAATGGCAGCTGACCCGAGCACTGCGGGCGCACGGCGAGCGCGGCCCAGCCGCCGGCGGGGGCTGCTGCGGCCGTGGCTGCCTGCCTGGGCAGGTGAGGCTTTAGGGAAATGAACGCAATTTTGCCCTCAAAGAAGTGAACGCTGCGGAACACAAGGCATTTATGAAACGCTGCTTCTCACTGGATGGCTTTGCCTGGATTTTCTAACCCCGAATTAAAGAGGTCTTATCTGTTCCCATTGAAAACACCGGATATGAAGTGGAAAGAGTTTAGTGGAAGGTCACATCACCTGACTTAAAACAACATTACATGAAGGGGAAAAAAGGGCTTCACCGGGATGATTTTAAATGTGAAGTGCATTCCCTCTTTTTTTGCCATTTGATGGCAAAGTTAAAACATGGAAACGAAAGCCTGGAGATTGATACAGTGAATCTAATAGCTCAGGCCCTGAAAAAACTGTGCTGCTACATACAGTCACCCCATAGCACAGTCAGGAGGATGTACTGTGGCTGGCATGTACTTCACCAGTTCTACCAGTCTGCAAAAAATCTGGTGGTTTCTTACATCAGCTTAGCTCTGGGTCACACTGGACCAGCTTGCATTGGTGAAAATGAAGCTGATTCGATAGCACCTGGTGACAAATCTGCATGAGAGTGTCTGAGCACAGGAGGCTGCAGGCTGCACTAGATGAGTTGGGCTGGAGTGGAGCAGCTGCAGACGCTGCTCCGGGTCCTCGCACGCTGCCCTGGCCACATCTGTGAGCAAGCAGTCCGTGGGGAGGGAGGAAGGGAGAGCCTTGCTGCACGGCGAGCCTTCAGCATGCCCCTTTCCATGCCAAGCACCTGGCACGCCAGTGCTGAGCTCTGTTCTGCTCCCACTCTGACTCAAACGCTGTCTGCGGCTGCTCCCTGCTTGGCTCACCTCTGGCTCTTACCCCCTCCTGCTTCCTGGAGATGCTGGCACAGAGTGGATTTGCCAAAGGTGGTGTCAGAAGTTCAACACCCCCACAGCATCCAAACTGCTTGGGAAGTGCTCAGGAGGCTGGCACATGTGCCAGGGCCCGGCGTGCCCCCCGTGCTGACACACCCGGGCAGGGGGTTCACGGCTGTTCCATGACGTGGGAGCGCAGGAATGCTGTGCGTGGGAATGCCTTGGGCCCCAGCCTGCAGAGATTTATGTACGTGCTTAACTCTTAGCAGATGAGAAATCCCATTGAGACTATGCATATGCTACAGGTTAAAGACAGGCATAAAGCTTTGAAGAGTCTAAATCTTGGATTATAAAGATTATAAATTTCCAGAGGACAAGGACAGCCTCTGTCTGGATGGCAGCAGGGTCCTGGAGGTGAGGGTCAGCTCCTGCCTGCAGCTGCACCACCTCACCTTCCTCCCCTGGTGAGTACCTGCAGGGCAGGACTGCCTCGGTGTGCAGCCCCTCTGGATGCCTGGCATGGCTGAGGAGGGGCTGGGCAGGCTGGTGCTCATGGTGTGGTGTCAGGGAATGCATTTCTCAGTGCACTGGCTTCAGCAACTCAGAGGAAAGGGAATGCAATGAGAAACAGATGATATATCCATTCCTGGAGCTCCTAAGCTCATAATCAGGACTGTGGAGCAAGTAGCAGGCAGCTGGTGACCAGGAGAACCCATGGGTGCAGCACTTCGTGTGGGCATCGGCCCCTCGCCTGCTGCTCTAGCAAGACCATGGGGAGCTGATGCAGCAAGAACTGAATACAAAAACGGGGAATGTGCCTGAGCTTTGCCAGAGCAGCCACGCTCAGGTCGGGCTGGGGCCAGGCAGCAAAGCCCAGGTGCAGGTCCGGTGTTCCGGGGTCCCAGCTGGGCCCCGGTGGCCCAGCCCCGTCACAGGGAATGCCACAGCATGAGGGTGGCACCAGCCACCCAGCTTTGCTTCCAAAAGACGGGGCAAGGGGAAACTATTTCCTGCTACTCTGTACTTTTAATTCATGTTTTCACAGCTCTGCCTGTCCTAAATCCCAAGCAGATGGTGCAACTCAGCCCAGCTCCTCAGTTTGATGATCCCTGGGGCCTTCCTG
>VWZW01000012.1:45000-89679 GCA_013397115.1 Edolisoma coerulescens | reverse complement strand
CCCCTGCTCCCTCTGCTTCCCCTGCTCCCCCCTTCTCCTCGCGGCCGTCGGGGGGGTTTCCCTCACGGAGGGACTCGGGAAGCAGGCGAGGAGGGAGCACATCTTCCACCTGGCGTCCTCTTGTCTGCCACCATTTGGGGCTGCTGTAGGATTGTAGCAAAAAGTGTTTCATTAAAAATGAATCGGAATCCCAGCCGTTGTGGGAGAATATCCAGCACAGCCTGCAGTCCCCAGTGCCCATGTCGGATTCCTGCTTCAGTCTCCAGGCCACCGAAACTCCCACCTGCCTGCCAATATTGCCACGTTTTCTTAACGATTCGCATAGGGAATCTGCACCTTTGCAGTCACACCAGCCACAGGCACAGGGCAGGCTCAGGCTCACAAGCACCCAGCTCACCACAACCTGCTATGAATGCTTTCCGAACGGTTTTGTATTTCTGGGAGGTGGGAATTATCATTGCATCCCTGTAAAATCGAGTACAAACCAGGAGCAGCATGCGGTGCGCTCCACACGAGAGCTCACAGTGCCAGGCTGGTGTCAGCCACTGTCGCTGTCACCCACGCCTCTCGTGTGCCAGGACACATCCCCGAGCTCCAGGTTCCCGTGCTCCTGGCATGCTCCTCCTGGGAGGCTTTAAAAGCCACCACCGAGCCCAGCTGCTGTGGGTGAACAAAGCAACAAGCAAAGCTGAGGATGAGGAATGAAAGGTTTTACTTGGGGGAAGAGTGGAGTAACCCAATGAAACAAACTTAAAAATGGACAGGAAAAAGATTTGCTTTGGAA
Organism: Edolisoma coerulescens; assembly: GCA_013397115.1. NCBI lineage: Eukaryota > Metazoa > Chordata > Aves > Passeriformes > Campephagidae > Edolisoma > Edolisoma coerulescens. The sequence continues at coordinate 88,895 of VWZW01000012.1, read as the reverse complement.
TTTCTCTTAGGAAAAGTCATTAATTCCCTTTAAAATTTTTCATTTCAAAATTTGTTTTCATTACTTTTACATTATTTTATGACATCAGTAGTAGTGCATAATGTGACCTGTCATATCATGTCAAGTCATGTCATAATATGCATAATAGTAGAGAAGTGCATAATATTACATGTCATATTGACATAATCAGAATATTCTATTATTATTGACTTCATCAAACTAATTATAAAAAAGACATGAAATACTTTGCTGTAGAAAATAAGATTAAGAAGGTGCAACCTATAAAAAATTACTTATTTCCCTTTGCAGCCACGTTTTTAGGTATTTTCGATGTATTTGTTGAAAATATTTACATTAGCATATACATCATGTTATGCACTGCTGTATGTAACTCCATGGAAAAATGGAATAAGATAAATTAAAACAGTCCAAGTCAAATTTTCTGTTTAAAACTATTTCAATTTTTATTTCATAATAGACAATTCTCAAAATAAAAATCAGCAAAATCTTCTATATATGAAATCTAGAAGTCCCTCTTATGAAACCCCTACCTGAGAGCAGCAGCTGTAAACAACACTCTGCGTGCCCAGAGTCAGGCAGTGGAGCTGGGGAAGGGTCTGGAGCACGAGGAGGCGCTGAGGGAGTTGTGGGAGGCTCAGCCTGGAGCAAAGGAGGCTCAGGGGGACCTTCTGGCTCTGCACAACTCCCTGATGGGTGAGGGGTTGGGCTCTGCTCCGTGGGAACACGGGACAGGACAAGAGGAAACAACCTCAAATTGTGCCGGGGAGGTTTGGATCGGATGTTTGGAACAATTTCTTCAGGGACAGAGTGGTCAGGCACTGGCAGAGGCTGCCCGGGGCAGTGGTGGAGTCACCTTCCCTGGAGGGATTTAAAAGCCGTGCAGATGTGGCGCTCGGGGACAGGGCTTCGTGGTGGCCTTGGCAGTGCTGGGTTGGACTTGGTGATCTTAGAGGGTTTTTCCAGCCTCCGTGATTCCATGCCTCTACCTGGATGGATCTTTTAGAACCCCTGGCAGCCCACGGTGCCCGTGCAGGGGCCGGGCTGGCGGGGCTCCCTGCAGGGTCTGGCACATCCCACGCCGTGCCCTGGGCAGCGCACGCCCCTCGCGCGTGCCCGGCCCTGCTGCACCGGGCCCCCGGGATTTCTAATTGACCCGACACGTTATAAATTGCCAAACTTGGTTGCGATTGCTGTGAAGAATGGTACTTTAAAGGACTCAATATCTGTATATCTCCCTTTGATAAACATTGGCTTTCTGAGCTTAGATCTTATTTATTTACCCTTGGAGCAGGTTCATTACTATGTATTAGGTAGATATGACATATTTATGGAAATATGGGGACTCTTTGTGGAATATATTAAGATTAAATAAATCATTGACTATGTGGTCAAGAACTACAGCAATCCTGATGAACGACTCCATGATTTTTTTTTGGATCCTTGTATAATTTTAAGAGCCATCCCCTTTGTCTTCCTGGACTCCTGCAGAACTTCCTGCACCACCCCAAACACGTGGGGGAATGCAGGACGTGCACCTTCCATGAGAGGAAGCTCCAGGTCCCAGATGGCCTGTAGGGAAGGCACCTGGGAGACGGCCAGATGCCAAAACCCACCCCTGGGAACCTGCTTAGCAAGCTGAGAAATGGTTCCAGTTTGGTTATCCCAGTCCCATCCACTGCGATCTGCCGTGCACATCCGTTAGCCAATAAATTTACATATCTAATGGCATTTTCCCAAATTAGGGATAATTACATTTAAAACAGCTATTTTGATACAAACCAAGGACAGCCACGGCTAATGATGTAAATGTGATTTCCTGTGTCCCTTGGCCTCAGTGTAAACATGGGCAGAGCACAGTCCACAGAGCCAGAGCTCCCGAGGAGCTCGTTGGGTCGGGCTCTCCCTCCTGCACCAGGTACATTTGTTTTGCAGCACCTTTGCTGCCATTAAATACCTGCTCCCCACGCTGCCCTCCTGGGTGCCAGTGTCCCTCGGGGGCACCGGGCACTGGGCACAGGCTGAGCACAGGCTGGGCCGGGCGTGTGCCACGTGTGCCTTTTGGCTCAGGACAGCCAACAAACACCTGCAAGTACTGGGGGATTCTTAAGGATAGTTAAGTAGCAAACTATCTGTTGATAATAAAATTTGCTTGCTTCTCACAGATATCCAATTTGCCTACTATCCAAAGAAAGGAATTGGGTGTCTGCTTCCTAAATTGTTTTAATCTCTGGCAAAGAGTGCTTCTGGCAGAGTCCCTCAGCTGGAAAATAGGAAATGAGTTAGAAACAACAGACAAACGTGAATAATGCAGAGCTTAAGATGTCTGATCATGATCTTGAGGAGAGAAGTTTAAATAGATTCCTCAATCCACCTGCCTGTGATCCCCTGGGAAGGAGTGCACTCTTCCTGGGGGAAATGCCAGGTCAGGCCTGGCAGTGCCTGGCTCTTGCTGCAGCCAAGACACCCACGCAGGTGCCAGGTGCCCGCTCCCCTCCCTGCCCTCCACACCCCCGTCCCCACCCGTGCCCGGGCCACCTGCACATCCCTGCCGTGAGCCTGCACCTTTGCTTTCCTTTGTAAATATTGTCTCAACAGATCCTCAGGCATCTTTCCTCAGTAGTATAAAAGGATTTCAAGAAATCACAAGATCCTGGGGAAAAAAACAACCTCCTGGTTGCCTCCTGGTGAGAGGCTCTGGCTTCTGTAACTCTGCAGTCACAGCCACCTCTCTGTGACGCTACTTGAACTTTTCCATGCAAAGAGGCCCCTGGGCATGGAGGTGCCCCCCACACCCCAGGGCAGCCCCCACAGCAGCCTCGTCCTCAGGCTGGACCTGTCCTGTGCCCCAGGCTTGGGTCCTGACGTGGCCAGCACCGACACCAGCGCAGCTCGGCCCCGAAATCCGCCCTGCACCCTCTCCTCCCACAGGGCAGCAGGACCCTCCAGAGGTCTGTTTCCAGAATGGATTCCTTTTTCTTCTCATAATCCTCACCCCTCCCATGAGGACAGAGATCCTGGGGTTGCACGAGCGGCAGTAGCTGCCCTGAACACCAAAGGAAATGCTCCTTCCCGTCATGCTAAGTGAAACAATTCAAACCGGGAAAATCTTGATAAAAGTTTAATTAGGAAAACGGACTCCATCTGTAACGTATCCCTGTTCTCCCCATGTATTAACCCTTTTGCCATAAATCTGCCACCCTTGAAGAAACCTGCCTTCCTCACAAAACCTACTCAGGGTTCACATTATTTTAATCAGTTAGAGGGGTTTAATACATTATTGATTTTTAGGAGAATTGAAAAAGCTCCCGTATTAAGTCCAGGTTGCTTATTCTTTCTGTATATGACATTCAGGTACTTGTGAAAAATTATACCAATTATGAAATCAGCCATTTACTGCTTCAAAGTGCAATCAGTTGTCACACTGGAAAGCACTTGCTCCTGAATATTATTAGTTGGGCTATGTGCACAGGAAAGTGCTGAGAGGAAAGACTTTAACCAAAGGGCAATTGCATGAAATTTACTTAGAAATAGCTATTTATCACCCTTGGATTTCCTACTGTTCAAATCCACTGCAGACACTTTATGGAATGAAACAGCCATCTCACCAACGTAACTCAGCCAACTGAGGGGTTTTTTCCTCACTGACATTAAATGAAAAATTTAGAAGTCATTGTAACAGCTTAAAGATGCATTATCCTTTTTGATGTGCAATTTTAGCTTCATATCAAAAGCCATATAAAATAACCCCCGCACAAACACAAAAAAGGAACTTTTAAAAGTTTTATGACATGTAGTTCATCTTACCTTTTATGCATCTACCAGGCACAGCTTCTCCTGCTGTTCTCAGAGACCATTGCGTGATTACCACAATGGGGGAGAAAATATTGCCATAGCAGCAGCAGAGCCAGCCAAAGGAAGGATTAGTCTCTGGAGCCTGGGAAACAGAGGGGGAAGCTGAGCCTCACCACGCCAGCAAACGCCTCCGAAGTCAGTGCGCGGTGGAATCAAGGGAGAGCTGCCCCTTGGAGGAGCCTTCAGTTGTGTCACAAACTGCCACCGTTAATGGGCTTTGCTGCAGGCAATGAAGTGAGAGGGAACATAAATTAGAGAGACGACATTCAAGAGAAATTTCTAGCTCAGTAAAGATGTCCTGTCCGCCTGTTTTCCAGAGCAGACAAGGATTTTGGAAGGCAAGGGCAAATTCTCAAAGCAGGAATTGAACCTGGCCAGCCTGGGAGCGCTGGCACAGCACCAGGACCAACAGGTATTTGGTTACTGCCAGGTGTGACCCCTGCTGCTGCCCATCTCCCTGGCTGCACGCGCCACCCGGGGCGAGCACCGCCGCCTCACACTCCTCGCATGCGAGGCAATTCTAATTCTCTTCCAATTCCCCCAGGTAAAATGCTTAACAGGACTGGAACAATTGCCACGTTGGAAGCGTGGTCAGGCGGACAGTGGGCAGCCTGGACACAGCACCAATCCCTGTGGGATTGCAAAGAGTGCTCCCATAGGAAAATGGGAAAGCAGCTCTTGACCCACTGGGTCTTGAAGATCTAAACCAGGAGCAAAGTGCAGCCCCCATACCTTGGGGTACAGTTGGCTTGTCCACAAGAGCAATGTCTGAATGGGCCTCCTGGTTTGGAGGCAACACAAAATGCTTCCCACCTGCAGGTGTCTTCCAGCTCCTCTCCGGAAAGGTCCAGATCCGGGGATGTAGGAAGTGCAGGAACAGTCTCCTCCTCTGCTGTGCAACAGCTGCATCAGGGATGGATCAGGGGTCTGCTGGTACCACAGGTGAGGGCTGGGCACCCACTTCCTGTGCCATGAGCCAAACATGCAACAGGGACAAAGTCTGGGTTATTTGCCACAGTCAAACCCCACGCTCAAGGAAAACAGGGAACGTCAAAATTACGCTGTTCCAGAATTGCAGGTCCGAGTGAAGGAGGGGAGAGGAGATGCCCAGGGGAGAGGAGATGCCCAGGGGAGAGGAGGTGCTCGGGGGAGAGGAGATGCCCAGGGGAGAGGAGGTGCCCAGGGGAGAGGAGGTGCTCGGGGGAGCTGCTGCTCTGACACCAGCGCTGTGTGTGGGCACCCAGTGTCAGACACGGCGCGTTACGAACTGCAGCAACAACAGTTTTAACAGGTGACGCCAACCAAGCCCTAACAGCCAGCTTTATAGCACAGAAATAATGCAAAACTAGAACACTTATGATATTTTAACTTAGCAAAAGGATTGTTATAAGACCATTTAATTTAATAAATAGTAAAGTATTTATAAACGAACCATTTCATAAAGTGTTACCAATTTCTCGTACACAATAATATGATTTGCACAAACGTTTGTCCTTGAGGCAATAGAAATTTTCTTTGCAAATCAATCCTTGCAGGGATTGTAATTAGTATCCGCTAAGGCAGCTCGCAGTACCTGTAGCTGTGTTTCTCCCATAAAAGCCCTGATTGCTGCAAGCTCTCACACAAAGCTAACGACACAGAAGGAAAATGCACACGTTGTCTAGACTATTCATTTTAATCAGGCAAGAGTGATTTTTTGTGGCCCATTTGATATGACTTTTACACAAGATACAACCTCGCTCCACAGGGGCTGGCAGAAAAGGTCAACACTGCTGTATAAAAATACATTTAAAGAAGGAGTTTAGAAAAGCAAAAACTGCAGCCAAGGCCCAGCATTGCTCAGGCAGAGCTGCAGATGTTGTGTCTCTCTGTGTGATTTCTGAGAAATTTATAAATCTACAAATCCAGTGGTCCCTATTCGGGGACATCCCACCCGTGGGTGCCCACAGATCCTCTGGTGGCTGTCACAGGATGCTGGCACCCCTTGGCACGGCCACAGCCGCACTGGGAGTAGCTCTGCCCCGAACCCGACACGGGAGCAGGAGCCCTCTGGTCCCTCGAACGCAGCGTGGGTCAGGGGTGTCTGTCTGTCGGGGGTTTGCCTGCAGCACCCCACTGCCTTCAGCTGCACTCTGAGTGCCCCCAAACTGCGCAGCAGGAGCTGGATTATTCTGTGAATAGGGTCTGAAATTCCAGCTGTAGGTCTGAGTTCCAGCTTTAATCATGCCATTCATCATCATTACCCACAGTCACTCCACTTGCTGCCCCAAAGGCAGCGGCAGGGGCAGGGGATGATGCTCTCTGTCCCTTTCTCCCTCCAAAGGAGGAGAAGCCAGGCATCAGTAAGATCATTGATCTGGAGCGTTCCTGTCCTCCTGAGCAAGGAGCAGGTTAATTTATCACAGGTTGGAGAAAACCCAGTCTTTAAATTCTCTGCTTGCTCTTAATTAAACAAAAAACCAACTGTGTTTGCTAAGCCTTGCTCCAAGGACCCGGCCGCCCCGGCTCTGCCGCTGAGTGCAGGCAGCCTGTCCTCCAGGCAAAGGCCCGCTCAGGGGACTGGGCTGATCCCTCTTCTGTCCCTGCTGCAGAAACACCAGCACAGGTGCGGCTGGATCTGCCTGGGCATGCGGCTCGGCACCCTGTGCTCCCCTAAATGCATTAGTCCACACAGGACAGTCAGGCACGGAGAGAAGGTACTTGAGAAATGTCCTCTCTTCTTCCAGAGGGGAAATGCCAGCCCTGCACCCACCTCCCACCGCAGCCACAGGTGCTGCTGCGCCAGGTGCTCGAGAGCAGGAACAGCCAAGTCCATTGCAAACCTGGCTGCAAGGCTGCCTGGAGATTTCCTCGGCATGCTCCAAGGTGTGAGGGAGAGATTAATCTTAATAATTACTGTCCTTAGCTTGCCTGGCCCCATCCAAGCTCCGGTCTCCCCTGGAAGCGTGCAGGTCTCCCTGTGCCCCAGCCTGCCCTGCCAGGGCCGCTCTAGGGGGCTGCGCGCAGCCTGCAGAGAAACCCTCCATCCCAGCTGCCAAGCTCTGCAGCGCCTCGAGGCTTTTCCCCTCCTGTCCATGAAGTAAATGAGGTGGGGAGAGCAATACAGTGCGCGCTCGCCGAGACTGACAAGCTTGAGCCTCTCCTGGAGCTGCTGTGCTGGTATTAAACAGACAAGACAAGCTTGCAGTCAGTTATCGGCCAAAAAAATAATGAAGGAACAAGTCAGCAGAGCAAAGCCAAGTCACCCGGACCAGCCAAGTGGAGAATTTAATTTCGCACAGGTTCCCCAGCAGCAGTGTCTCGGTGTCGCGGCCCCGCGTGCTCCGGCAGCCGCAGCCGCTGCATCGCCCCGGGCCGGGGCCGCTCCTGCCGGGGCCGGGGCTGCCCCGCTCCCGCTGACCAGAGCGGGGCTGGGTCACCAGGGGAGCTGGCTGTGCCTGGCTCCGGTGCCCGGGGGACATTTCCCTGTCCCCGCACGGCCGCAGCTGGGCTGGCACGGAGCGGTGGGCGAGCCGGGCTCCGGGAGCGATGCCAGCCCTGAGCGCCGGGGGCAGGGAGCGCCTGCACCCACCGCAGCAAGAGGGGCTTCGGCACCACAGGTCCCGCCGGAGCAGTCACGGCGCTGAGCCGGGGAGCTGTGGGCCCTGTGGTGGGGAAAACAGTGTCCTGGTCCTGAGGCCACCAGCATTTCTCCAGTTTGCAGGGATGGTGAGAGTTTGCAGGAAATCAAAGCCATCCCAATGCCCACAGAGCTATCTGCACCAATTCTGGGCTCCTCTCATTTGAATCCTTTTCCATCCTTTTGCTTCCAAAAGCACTTCTGGTGTCAGTGTCACAGACAAGTCTGGAAAAACAGTCGGTGGTCTGGGACTACTCAGCAACAAAACACATCCAGAAGCAGAAGGAATAAATCAGCTGCCAGGGAGAGTGAGCGCACTGTCTGCTGGTGTGGATCAGTGTGGTGTTACCCATCCTGGGGCAGAAATATGGCACTGAGCTGGAAACCAGCTGGGAAGCAGCTTTGGTCTCTCCCCCTGTTCCAGCATGTGCAAGGGAATTTATTTTTCTGGGGTTTTTTTGTTTGTTTTGGTTTTGGTGTTTTGTTTAGGTTTGTTTTCCTCACATTATCACAATGTGCAGCCTTGATGAGCAGGAAATCTACAAAACTCCTTGTCACGCAGGGACAATTGGGGTACCACAGCTTGGCCAAACGCACATCTCTGGGCTGATGCACAAATTCCAGACCCATTTCTGGAAGCATTTTAAAGTTCAATTTTGAGAAAGAGGCAAGATGCTCCAAGCATAATAGATCTTTCAAACAAGGTGGCAGAGGAGTGTAAAAAGGAAGCTCGTAGCAATTCAGCTCTCAAAGGTCAAGGCTCCCGTGGCCAGCAGTCCACCAGCTGTCCCCACGCCGGGGCTGCCAGCGTCACTGCCTGGACCTGGGGGTCCCATCGCCCGGTGCCCCCGCGCTGCCCAGCAGCCGCCCCTGCTCTGCCGAGCCGGGCAGAGCCGGAGGGGGAATTCCTCCCTGCACGGAGCCATCCCCGGCCCGGCATCCCCGCAGCCTGGGGGGCCCAGGGGTGCCAGCAGCGCTGCCAGCAGCACCTGGGCAAAGCGACACCGGGACAAACGGGCTGGACCAGCCGGCTGCTGCCTGCGAGAAGTCATGCAACAATTTTCAGCTCCACACAAACATTTGCAGCCAAGTTATAAACTCCTGGAAAATGCTGACAGACCCTTTGCTCCAGCAGCGCGAGCAGGTGCCCCGTAATGAATGTGCTGAACGACCTCCCCGGCAAAGTTGTCGAGGCAAAAAGCGCCGCGGTCATTCGGCAAACAATTAGCGAGTGTCCTGGTGGGGACAGCATACTAACAAGGGAAAGAGCCCGGAAGAGCTGAGCAAGCATCCTGCCTTCCCCCCAAATTCCTCCTCTCTCCAGCCCGGGCTCTGATCTATAGCATGACTCACTGGAGCGCCAGTAAAGCTTCAGAGATTGTTATGCTAAATGAGAGAAAAAGTAATTGCCTTTCCCCCATCTAGAACTCCAGATATATAACTTGGAGAAATATAATTAGCTGCTAACTTCAAAGATGCATTGGAATTTTTGTAATGGGCATTGAGACCCTGTATTAAAAAAAGCTAAAAGAAAAATGATACACTCCTTCTTGTAAATGGGATAAGACTTAAAGGTTTTAATTAGGATTCGCTGTGCATCTGCAGCTGGGAAAACAGGAGAAATAGGAGAAATATCCTGGCAGTATCTTCCTGCCTGAAAAACATGTATTGGGTAAGGAACTTTCTGCAAAAATAATTGTGATACATTTTTGATTCATGAACAATAATCATCTATTATTAAAAATAAACTGTTCTTTTTACTCTATTTAAATCATTCCAAACAAAGGGAGATTTTTGCAACAAAGACCTGGGGGTCTCGCCTGTTTGGCGTGGGAGCAGGGGCACTGTCACCCAGCGTGGCCAGGCCAGCTCCTAGGAGAACATGGAACATTCTGAAATGAATCTTCCTCGGTGTCCTTTGTGTCCCCCCTGACTGCAGCATGGGTGCCCAGGAGATCCTCAGAGTCTCTTGCTTAGCTCTGCAGCCCCCATATCAATATCCTTTTCCTAGAAAATCACCTGTGTGCCACAGAGCCCGGTGCACCCTGCAGAACCCCAGGAAAGGGTTCAGAGACCCCTCATTCTCTTTGAGGAGAAACCAGCAGAATCCCCCAAAGGGCTCTCCCCATCGCTCTCAGGGCATGCCTTGGCTGCTCAGAGGCCAGAGGGGAGCTGCAGGCTCAAGGGCTCACTGCCCTTGGTGGGGGACACCGGCCACCCCTTACTCAGGTCACCTGCACCCCGCCAGGGTGGGACCGAGCTGGGAGGAGGCTCAGTGTCACAGCTGCTCTGGGGTGTTTAGTGTGGCGCTTTTTTTTTGTTGCTGCTGTCTGTGCTGTGTGGAAAAATCTCAGTTAATCTCCTGAAGAAACAGCAGGTTGGTCTTACCTGGAATTTGGCTCTTGAATAAGCTTGAACTAGGTTGTACAAGAATGTCACTCTAAAAGGTGACTAGTTTGCATGTTTGGAGCAACTTTCAGAACAAATAAAACTCCCTCAATTTAAGGAAGAAAGAACTATTTTCTTACGTCTATAAGGACAGAGTTCAGTCTCTGAGCCCTCCAGGGTCCTGCTCCTCCTTGCAGTGTGCCGAGACCAAACTATAGAACAAAGCTTATGATCTCCTGCTGCTTGACTTTTAATAAATCCTTTCCCTTTTAGCCTTTATGTAGGCTAATTCTTGATTTACTGCCTCAGCTTTAGTAGCTGGAGCAGATCAGTCATCTGAGTAGAAGCTGGCCTGGCTTGTGGGGCAGAGGAGCCCTGATGTCCCTCCTGACTTGGGTGTGGCGTTCCGAAACACTGACTGCAAAGACTTTCTGTGTCTGTGTCTGCAGAAGCAGAAGATGCTGCTGGCACTTGGCTTTTCCCTGGCAAGCTGGGGTGGCTGGAGAGTGCTGACCTTCCTGGGGTCCCAGTTCCCAGCAGACTGGCAGAAATGGGCACGTAGAGGAGCCGGAGCTGCCGTGGGGAGGGAGCTCTGCTGTGTCTCCACATCCCGTCAGGGCCACAGGGCCTGTGCCCTAATGGATGGCTTGTTCTTTAATGCCATGGATTATAATTTATCTTGAGTTTGGCCACTTGTTGGCCTGGGCCTGGATGAATTTCTGATAAACTCTGATCCAGACTGTTGCCTTCGGTGAATTTTTGTGATGTAGGCAGGGATGAGGATGTGCTGGAGAAGAAGGGAGTGGGGAAGAGTGGGATTGCTGTTTTCAGCAAGTCTGAGCTGCTTTTCCAGGTGTTTTAAGGAGAATTCCAGGTACACATTTTCCACTACGAAATAATGAATTCCTGCCTGCTGTGTTCCTTGTGCAACACCAGCCATGAGCTCATTTCTGATGTGAGCTGTGCAGGAGCTCATCACTGCTCAGCTCAAGAATCCCTTTCTTGTGCAGGCGTGGGCAGGCACATCTCTGACACGGCCCGGGGTGGGAAGCTCCCACCTCCGGGGCACCCCTCGCCCTGGGGCACAGCCCGGGGAGCTGGGCAGCCCACAGGGCTCTCCACACCCCCTGTGGAGCAGCACGGGCCGTTTTCCCACAGACCTGTTTTGGTTCAGCATTAGGAGCTTGTTGAATAGCTCTGCACATCTGTTTGCTCCGCTAACCAGGGTCTGGCAGAAAGAACAGATGCTGGAGTGCAAGGGGGTGGCTGGGAGGGATGGGCTGGCACAGGGGCTGTGCTCCCCAGTGGCACTGGATCCTCAGCCTATAAAACTTACATGGCTCTATTTGGTATTTACTGCTTTCGGTTATATTGATCTTAACTGCACTTGATTAATGCTGTGACCCCTTTTCTCATGATTCCTGATCTCATTACCTGTGTGGAGGGCCCGGAGGAGGGGTGAGCCTGCAGGAGCCTGCAGCTGCTGCTGCTCTGGTGGCAGCTGTACTCCTCTGACCAGCACGAGGCCCAGAGCAGCAGGAGAAGGGCCCAGCTCGCTCCACCCGCTCCCCACCGTGCCCTGCATTTCCCTCTGAACGACGGATCCGTGCTGGAGATGGGTGAAGTGAGGAACAGCACTGGGGGCGGATGGTGTGCAGGGCAGTGATGCTCGGGCTTGTCCCTGGCTGGTGGCATGAGCTGCCACCCCCCTGTGCTGTGTGCGGAGGACATGATACTGAGCACTGGTAATACAATTTATTTCCACTAGTGAGTGAATTGCCCATAATTCATGACAAGTAGAGCCTCGAGTGATGATGAAGGTCAGCCCATCAGATCTGGAAATAAATTGTATCCTATTACAGCCTCCTATTAGAGGTCTATTTATAGCAGGGGTTTGCAAACTCCTGGAAGTTGGGAGGGGTTTGGGTAGGATTTTTGCTTTCTGCTTGGATAGGGAGGGTATGAGGACATGAAAAACTGATATAAACAACCTGTGCTGCTGACACAAACCAGGCCCTATGGTGGACCAGCCTGCTTGCTGCTGAGGGATGCTGGGTCTGGAGCTGACCAGGGGGTTTGGGGTGCCTCAGGGCTGGAGGCACAGCCAAGGGGCAGGGGAAACCTGCATGGAAAATGCAGGAAAAAGCATGGAAACGTGGCTGCTTTGAGGAGGCTGATCTAGCAAATGCCATTATGCTTTTATACTGGCAGCACGGCTTGTATCTGCCGAGAGCAGAGCAGTGCCTCTCTTCTGTATTTACCCCTCTATTTACCATGCCACCGTAACCCCCAGGTGATAGATAACGTGCAGGATGTGGTTTGCCATGGAAACAGAGCCCTGGTTCTTTACATTTTTAAAAAGATTAATATTTCTCAGCTTGGTTTCATTATTCTGATATTAAAAATCATCAGTTATGCAGCATTTCCCAGCCCTCTCTGGCCGTGACGTGCCCTTCTGGGCACCAGCTCATCCAGCAGGATGCCAGAGCCTCAGGGGCAGCGGGGTGTGGGAAAGCACCTGGTGGCACCTTGGCCACGGGTCCTGCTGCCTCCAGCACCTCTGGCTGTGTCACCCCAGGGCTGTGACACATCCATGTGACTGACAGTGCTCACGGTGCAGAAAAATGGAGCTGCTGCTGAAGTCCCACAGGTGGCTGTGCCCATTTCTGCCTCTCCTCTGCCCTCCGGCTCTGGAGGCAGCGAGCTGCAGGGAGCCCCTCAAAGCCCGCTCAATGCCAGAGCATCTCACCCCTGGCAAAGGAAAGCTGCTAGATTTTAATATTGTCCTCTATCTCCTTGAAAAATATTTGAATTTTCAATGGACTGGGGACAGAGTTAAATTTCCTTATTCTGTTGAAGGGCACAGGTTTGGGGAAAATAAATGGGACTCCTTGCTAGGAAGTGCAGCAGCTTTGCTTTCACCAAGGGACTTCCCAAATGCCAGCATCGATGGGGGCAGGTGTTTGAGTGCACAGGAGCCCCAGGTGTGCACACAGACAGGTTCTCTGTAAGAGCCTGCTCAGGTTAAGGAGGATCGCTCATGCTGGAAAATACCTGGAAGTTTAGTTCCTTAAATGAAAAGAACTAAGAAAAACAGCTGTCTTTTAAACCTCATAAATCTGTACAGTAAAAGGTTTGGGCAAAAGCATATTTTATTGTTTTTGCTGTCAGAAACAAAGAATTAAGGGCCATGTGACTCAGTAATTGCTGTGGACTTTTTTTCTGACGATAAACATTAAACTTAAAACTGTATTAAAATCATTTGACAATTTTTATGCTTTAACAGCTGAGAGTGAATAATGTTTTTTGCATATAAAACACTTTCTCTTGTCAGCCTATAAAAGTGTCAGAAATAAATTCATCAAAAAAGATTATATAATTAAAAGTCACTACTTTTCTTTCTCTAGTTTAGTTGGAATTATTTGTTTGTCACTTTTTCAGGACTAAATTACGGCATTCAGAGACAACTTCCTTTGTTCACACTATTGTGAAATGTATGATTCTTACAAAAGGAGCCCAACTTTCTCCTCTAATGTATCAATTCAATATCACTTCTTAGAAAATACTTTCAGATAGTTCTGTTTCTGAAAAGCAATTTTATTCTGCAGAGGAGCGGGGCCAGTAATGGAAAGCTTCCAAATGTAGAAATATTTTTTATTATTGAGCTGCGTATAATTTATGGAAAATTGCTGAATTAATTTTTTAGCAAAGTAAATCATTAGCACTTCAAATTGCAAATTCTCTCTTACAGTGAGAGCCATACAGGTGTTTCAGAGCTAAAGCAGCAATATTGATTTTTGTGTTGGAGTGATCAGGGGAGGCTGTTGGGCTCTTGTGGCCCAAGTGGGGTGTGTGACCTGGGGGGACACTGCCATGACCTGGTGAGGACCCAGCTGCACGTCAGTGGTGGGGGAGCCCTGGTGCCCTGATGGAGGGGGCATCTTGTGGGCACAGGGCTTTGCAGAGGGAAGCCCTCGGTGCCTCCTTGGCACTCATCCCCCGTGGAGGGCACCTCAGGCACGCCTTTACCAGCCCCTGCTGTCTTGGGGGGAGACCTGACCTCTCTTTGGGAGGAGTGGGGGGAGCCCCTTCCTGCAGGAAGGAGTGTTTGGGCAGCCAGACTCTGTAAACAAGCTGCCTTGGCTCGTCGTGATGAGAAACTGTGAGCTTGTCAGAGCTGGGTGGGTTTGGGGTGACTGGGTTTTCAAGGCTGGAGGGTAATCATGGTTTATTGATCTGTTGTTAAGTTATTGGAGCCTTAATGGAGGCAATAAACTAATAGTGCCCACTGCTGTCATGTGGCTGCATCAGCTGGAAGCCTCCCTGGCATGCACAAGGAGGCTGGTGGTGGCCACCTCTGTGGTGACCCCAGGGCCAGGGAGCATTTTGCCTTGGGGCAGCAAAGGTGCTGCTGTGAGTGGGAGCAGGAGGTTAAAGGGGTGCTGAGCACTGCACAAGGCTGGGGTTTGCTGGCTTGGTGCTGTTTTTCTGATCTGATAAATCATGAAATCCAGAATTATTGTGAGTGATGATTTAATAAACGGGATGGGGGGAGGGGGTTCATGCTAGGATGCACCGTGGCTGCTGCTGCTTCCCCCGTCTGGATTGGTCCCACTCGCCCAGGAGCCGAGAGGCAAGGCTGAGCTGCTGAAGTATTATCTCCTGGTATGGTAATTATTATTTGTGATTAATCCTGCCCATGCTGAAGAGCTGTGCAAGCCTTTTTCAGAGGGTTCATCTTCATGTTTGCTTCTGCTGTTCGTGCGTAATGTGAACTGACGTGAGCTGTTGTTGAGGGGAGGCAGACGGAGGTGTCTGTGCCACAGAGGTTTCTAATGGCAGCCTGGAAGGACCAGAAATGTCCTGGCAGGAGTCAAACCCCCACAAGGCAGGGGTCAGGGTGTGTTCAGGGTGCTGGTACTGCAGCTGACCTGTGATCAGGGTTAACGAAGCCCAGCCTTCCTTCCCCTTCATCCTCCTGCCCACCCAGCGCCCGCACTCCGAGAGCAGCACGTGCACCGTGGGCAGTGCCTGCTGGGCTGCCTGGCCCAGCCTGAGAAACTGCCAGCCACAGCTCCAGAGCTCAGCCCAGGACTGGCAGCTTCTACCTTGCCACCCTCCGTGATCAGCCAGGAAATTTTTTTGCTGGCAAGACATATTTATTTGTGAAAAGCTGGAAATACCTGGGAAATTTGCTGGACCTTCAGTAGCTCTACAATAATCATTTAAGCAAGTTCATGCTCCATTAAAAACAGTTATTTAATACAATAATCATTCAATTAAAAACCTCTTGAAGCACCTGCCAAAGCCTATTTGTATCAATACAATATTTTAATTGTAAATAGCAAAGTATGGTCCTGCCAACCGTGATTGTCAAGGAAATGTTACCAAAATGAGTGCTCAGTCTCAGGGAGGCTCTGGCAACAGAGCAAGACCTGGGCAAGAGCTGGGGGCAGCTGCCCTGGACAAGGAGCATCCTTCCAGACCCCCCCTGCACCCAAGAGCAGCCCTTGGGCAGGGCAGCCTGGTCCCTCTCCCTTGCAGGGTCCGGCCCTCTGGGCTGCCTCCAGGCACGGGAGGGCCGAGGTTCAAAATAACTGTGGTGGAGGGCTTGGGAGGAGGGAGGGAGGGAGAATCTGTCCCAATCTCTGCTGTAGGGCTCTCTGCATGATGGACTCTGCCGCCGCTCCCCGATGGCCCCGAGCACGGACTCAGCTGGCTGGGGAGCTCGGTGCAGCGGGGCAGAAAAGCTGGGAGCCCTGTGTGGGATTCCTGCTGCCGTGTTCCAAGTCCCACACCCTGCATTTTGCCTCGTTGCATAGGTGCCATCACATAAATATTCCAGTCACTATCGCTTACTGTCAGACCCAATTTAGAAAAGTACCTGTCTGTTACAAATATTTTATAGTACTTGAATATGCAATTTATGTAACATGCCCAGCAAAAGAAATCCATTATACAGTTTTGTCTGATTGAAATTCTGGCATCGTAACAGTAGGAAAAAATTAAATTATTCTAGAAAGTTGCAGTCCATTATGAAGACCTAACTGCTCTCCTCTGAAAAAGCTGCTGCTCCCTCAGTGGTGCCGGCACTGTGATATGAGCACTGCGTGCCCTGGCTTCATTCCCACATTGCCCAAGGAAAACTGGGCTTCCCTGAGCAGAGAGCATTTTGTTCCTTCCCATGGCCGCTCCCTGCAGCCCCCCAGCCCCGGGGCTGGCCAGGAGCTGGCTCTGCTCCAGCAGGAAAATGGGGCTCACAGCACATGGGGCTGAGCTTGATCGTCCGGGCCCACGGGGTCCTCCTGCCTCTGCCCTTCCCACTGATCCTGGCTCTCCAACAGCCCCTGGCTGTGGGCAGCTTCTCTTTCCTGTCCGGGGTTCGGATGGCCTTGGCCAGTTTCCTTCTGCACTTTCAGAGGCACCGGGACTCGTACAGGGAGGAGGGAAATCCCAGCAGGTTGGTCGCCCCCGTGTTCTGGGGTGTTTGGAGCATCGCTGAGCCCCAGGGCAGGGCAGAGCTGCTTCTCACTCCCAGGCTGAGCATCCTGCTGCCACAGCTTTGCAGGGCAAGAGGAAGGAGCTTATTCCTCTGCCACCTTTTCTGTATTCCAAGCAGCTGGAATCGGGTACAGCTCATGGTTCTGCTGCTCTGGCACCAGCTGCCATTGAATTCCCATTACTTGTGTCTCTGGCGTCGGGTTCATTTACATTTTGCAAAGTTGCCTCTCCTTTACCTTGCACTGATTAGGTCTGTCTGAAGTAAATTACTGAGTTCATTGATCTGAACAGTTTTATTTCAATTGGGGTGAAGCACACCCAGTGAGTGGCCCTGGCAGGAGCCCCATCCCCACGGCCCCTCCCTCTGGACGCAGCCCCACGGCCGCGGCCTGGAGCATCTCCTCAGTGCTGTAGGAAGGTATTTGAAATTGATGTCCACTCCTGCAGGGAAACATGTCTTCAAGTGTGTTGTGGGAGGAAAAACCAGGTCAGACTAGAGCGGAGAGTATTTATTTCCTCTGGGACTTTGTGTGTTACTTGTGGTATATTTTATGGATAGAGCCGGCCCCATATGTCTTGGGGAAGGCGTTTGGCTCAGCAATGTGTTAACAGTTAGTGTGCTAAGGAGCCCTTGTTTGGGTACTTTAGTTTTGACATTTAAATGCATTTTTCAAATACAGTGAGATGAATGTGATGTCACTGGGGAGTCGCGAAGGACTCTCAAGCATAAAAGCAGACGGCTGGGTTTTAATCTTTAACAGCGCGCTGGCCTCTTATCCCTGAAGGTCCCTCAGCAGAAGCTGTGTTGGGCTTTAGGTACCCACAATATCAGGTTCTTTATCCACTTATGACACTCTATGTGAAAGAAAAATGTGTGTAATGCAAAAGTGATATTTAATGCCACTCAGACCTTATTTTGTTTGACCATGGGAAATCTGGAGGCTAAAGATCTTTGTGGGCTTTGGCAGCAGGCACTGGGTCAGACACAAACGGGCCTGGACTCAAGTGTTTATTTTTATTGATGTATGACTTCTGCAGAATGTGAGGATTTTATGGTTTGACTCTGCAAAGCATTAACTGGCAGAACACGAGTGCCCAAGAAAGAAAGCGGTGAGGAAACGGCGTGCTGAGGGTAACAGCGCAGGGACGGGGATCCCGTGCTGGAAACAACCCGGAACGGTTTTAGGGCAGGGCTGTCTGCAGCTGCACCAGCTCTGAGCTGGAGCGCGCTCCCCTTTCAGCAGGACCAGCCCCTGGTCGGGGCTGAGCCCTCCCCGCGGGCCGGCGCTGCTCCGAGCAGGGGGGGATGAGCCCACGGTGCCCCCCGGTGCCCGCAGCGGTGCCCCCCGTGCCCGCAGCGGTGCCCCCCGCGCCCCTCCGTGCCCCCCGTGCCCGCAGCGGAGCCCGCAGCGGAGCCCCCNCGTGCCCGCAGCGGTGCCCCCCGTGCCCGCAGCGGTGCCCCCAGCAGTGCCCGGCCCTCGGCTGCACCCCCAGCCGCCCGCAAGCCTCGAGTGTGAGCTCGGCCGGGCGGGACTGGGGCTGCGCTGGCAGCATTTTGATTTCAGGGAGTTTCCTTAACGTTGACACTTTCCCCATTTTGGAAACATCTGTAGCCCGTGGTTTTCCCAGGGTTTTATCTTTGGGGAAAGATTGCAGATAAACATGAACAAGCTTTTAATTATAAGATACTGATTGTTGGTTTGCACAGCAATATTTATTCAGTAAATTGCTAATTAATGCAAAGAAAGCTCCATGTGACATCAAATATTTGCTTCCATTTACACTACAAAATTTTATTTTTCACAATGATGACAGTAAATGAGATTTGTGAGGACAGACAGGGTAAGGATAGAATCAGAGAATTGTTTAGGTTGGAAAAGCCCTCTGAGAGGATCGAGTCCAACCACTAACCCAGCGCTGCCAAGGCCACCACTAACCCATGTCCCCAAGTGCCACATCTACACGTGTTTTAAATCATTCCTGGGACAGTGACTCCACCACTGCCCTGGGCAGCCTTTGGTAAATATTCAGGAGTAAGAAATTGCTGTTAGAAGAACCCTTTCCAACAGTTTGAAAGTGAGAACAGACACAAAGTAGCCCCAAAGTGTGTCAGAAATTCAATGGTGGCAGCCTGGCCAGAAGTTACACAGGTTTATCTGACCTTGCTGAGGTGACCTGCAGCTGCCCTGTTGATATGGAGAAATTTATAGACATGATGAAAAAGCTGGATTTATGCCCTGATCATAGGAGAGAAATGCTACTATGTAAAACTGGAAGTACCTTTTGCAGTATATAGCTAAATCTTTAATTTTTATAGCAGCTAAGAGAAAAATAAGCTTGCATACAGTACACATGGCACAAACTGTAAATCCTGGCCCTGTGGAGAGCCCCAGCAAGGAGCTGCTGATTCCCCCCTCCCGACTGTTGGCAGAGGTGCTGGAGCTGACGGCTCTTGACTTGAGTCAGAGCTGGAGCCACCGGGTTTCTCCTGGTTTTCCTTGCCCAAACTGGAAATAAAGAAAAATGGGAAACAGACCCCTGCTTTGGGATCAGCCTGGCTAAGCAGGAGCCACTGGGTCTCTGAGGATCTGTAGAGTGTTTGTCTCTCCCTTGTGTAGAATAAACTGCAAATGAAAATGTCCATTTTCAAACTGTTAAGTCCAATTTAACCGTCAAAAGGAAATGAAACTTTTTCAGTGCTTTAGCTACACTTTAAAGCAGAAATTATTCACTAAGTTCAGGTCTTCCTGACCAATGTCAGTCCCTCTGACTCATCAGTAAATTCCTTATTTGTTCAAGGAATTAGCTAAATGAATTTCCAGGCCATCTGGCTGGCTACTCATCCTCGCTACAGCCTGAGCCTGGCAGCAGGAAAAGATCCAACTGCTTTCAAGAGTCTTCAGAAGTGGGGATTGGGCTGTAGTGACTTATGAAGATTGTGTAAGATGTGAAACACTTAAAAAAAAAAGTCAAAATAACTTTCAGATCCCAAAAGAGCTGCTGAGTGAGCGTGAAGAATCGGATGAGGGAAGGGGAAAATGGAAATTAATTCAAAATATGGTGCATGTATCAAAGGGATTTGGGTTATTTTCTTTTTCCTTTTCTGCAGTTCTTCCTGATTCTTGGCTATTCCCAGGAGCAGCTGCCAGGCTCCATCCCCCAGGCCCCCCCAGTGCCACCGTGGGTGCCACTCCTCAGCTGCAGAGCTGTCCCTGCTCTGCTGGGTGTGAACCAAACTGGTGCTGAGCCTTTGGCTGCAGGGAAGCACTTTCGAAGGAAATTCAAGAAACACTTGGAATGCCTCTGTCTATTAAAGAGTGACATTTAGTGTTGTACTTTGAAATATGTTTGAAGTACCACACAGCATAAAGGCCCTAAGGGGACCCATGAGCCAAATGAGATTTCCATGTCAGCACCAGTCACGACCTTTCCTTCACTGCATCTGCTTAAATACGGAAAACACGTTTTTGTTGTAAAGTCAAGTCAAAACAGGGATTCAGAGTAAAATAAAATATATACTTAGGGCTGCCCTCAGGGACCTTTTTAATGGTTTCATATAAAACAATATTCTGTTTACTGTAAGATATCTCTCAGCTGAACACACCCTGCGCTTGCCAGTCATTCCCAGGGGTCAGCAGGACCCGCTGTGGGGGTGGCCTGCAGCAGGGTCAGCAGGGTGGACAGCTCTGCTCCTGGGGGCTGGGCAGGGTCTCCATGCAGTGCCACCCCCGCAGTGGGGCGGGCACCGTGTCTGGCTGCCGGGGGGATGGGCTGCAATTCCACCTGGGCCCATGGAAAACATTCGCAGACCCAAAGTGGAAGGTGCCTGTTGCCCACACTGCTGCCCTGGGGCCTCTGCGGGTGCTGTAGCAGCAGCACGGCTCCGCAGCATCCTCGGGCTCCTCCCTGCCTCGGGGCTGTTTGCCACCCTCCTGCGCCTGCAGCAATTCCTGCTGCTCAGGTTGATACCCTGGAGAAGGGTTTTTGGGGAAAGAGAGCCTTTCTGGGGCTGCAGTTTGCCAGCCGTGAGGGCAGGGCAGCAGTAATGCCCTCCCTCTCACCAACTAATGCAAACAAAGTGCTAATTGTGAAATGTTTGAGCTTGGTATCCATAAAATTACTTAGTAAGCACTTTGCCTGAGGCACAAAAGACTGGCACAAAGTCTGTTCCAGGCCATTGAATTCCTGTCAAAAGCAATCCCCCACCCATTAATTACCGTGTGACAGGTGCAGGCGCCAAGCACATCGCTCCGGCCACCGGCTCCTCCGTGCTTAATGCCACCGGGCTGGGCGAGCCCGGCTCGGCGTCCCGGGGCCCGACCTGGGAGCCTGGCGGGCCCGGGCCGTGGGGAGACGGGACCCCAGGGTGGGGAGGCTCCGCCGGTGGCCGGCGAGGGGCTGCGCGCGGAGCAGCGGCGGTGCAGCTTCCCCGCGGAGCGAGCCCGCCCGCGCTGCGCGCCCGAGCGCGGCCGGAGCGCGCGGGCTGCCCGTGCTCGGCTGGGACGGATGGCAGCAACCTGCGACATTGCTGCCCGGAGAGGCCAACACCAGGTGTGGAAGGAGAGGCCAGGCGTGCTAACAAAGTAGCTTTTTCTGCAGTTGCAGGGGTCGCTGCCGCCAGCCCCAGCACTAGGAATTGCAGCAGCTGCTGGAAGTGTTTGTGGTGCCTCCCAAGTAAAAAACGTTTCCGTGGAACGACTCTTTGTCAAAAAACTTGTACCCGCTATGCATTATTCACCATTACCTTGTTTAGAAGAGAAGTCATCCAGGCAGAGAGCAGTGACACCGTGTCAGGAGTGCGTGGCACTCAGGAAGGGCAGCCTCGCCGCGGGGACACCTGCCTGCCAGCAGCCTCTGCCCAGCCCCTTTGGGGGCAGCATAGCTCAGGGACTTTGGCAGAGAAGCCTAAAATCAGACTTTTAAATTCATTTTGATGACTTCTGTAAGAATCTGGTGTTCAAAGATGCTTCCGATTCCCCAGGTTCTGCAGAAGTGTGCTGGGGTGTTAGCAGGGAGCCTGAGCTGCGAGAAGAGGAATGAGCAGGGAGGCTGGGAGCTGTCTGAGCTCCCAGAGCGCTGTTCCTGCAGCCCCACAGACACCAGTTACAGCTCCCCAGACTTGAACCTCTCAGGAACTGCCTGGAAAACCAGGACGTGCTGCCCCATGGGGTTTCACTGTGATGTTAAAACCCCAAATGCCCTGTTTGGATGTGCTTCTCCTGCTAGGGATGCTTTTGTGTGTAAATCCTGCCAATCTCTGTAATCCACTGATCACCAGCCTCTCTGCAGAGATTCACAGCTGCTCCAAAACCAGCCAGTTAGAGGTGGGGATGTTGTGAAAGGTGATGAAGTTCAGTAAATGATGCATTTAGCTATACAGAGTTTATACATCATGAATGATTTATTAATTTATAAATACTCCAAACTCCACATACATATTCCTCTGGTTGTTTAGTTTCTTGTAATTTCTTGGTTCATTATTATTTAATATGCAAGTTATGTCATCCAAGAAGTTAAAAAAATGTATTTTCCACCTGCTTTGTTGGCACTCTTGGAAGAGCAGAAGGAGCAGAGACTCCGGGCGGGTCCAGGCAGTCCGGGGCTCCTCCGGCTCTCCGGTGGGAGGGCACAGCATGTGCCATGGGTTTTCCAAGTGCTCCTGTACCAGCAGCAACAGAACGTGCTGGGGGCAGGAATGGCTGTGGTGAGGTTCATGCATTTCCTTTTCCTATCATATCTTTGCTTTATGTCCACCTAGAAATATCAGGAGAAACTCAGGATTATCTGAGCACAAGCCAGGTGGCAAAAACACCACAATGAGTGCCCTGGGCAGGAAGGTGGAGGGGAGAAGGCTGAGTTCAGACCCTGTGCCCCCCAGCCCAGTGTCCTTGCCAGCACTGCTGGGACAGGACCGTCCTGCCATCACTGTTGAAGCCAAGTGGAAAGGAACTGACACTGGCAATTCTTTCATGTACTGTTAGTGAACAGCCATCAGAAGACATTGACACTAACTGTGGGCCTTTTAAGAGTGTAATGTATTAGCAACTTGTCTCCTTGAAAGCTAATGACAAATGCCTTGTTTAAAAGGAAGATCAAAACATCAAGAAAAATTAGATTAAATGGTTATGAAACTCCCAGTGGAGGACGCATTTCTCAGAAGTATTCCCTGTTGAACCTTGGAAATCTGTAATTATTTCCCCTGCTTACTGCATTAGGGCTGGGAAGTGTTTGCAGTGCTTTGGCACGGAGCTGTTGGCACACCCGTGGGGCACCGCGAGCCCTGGCCTGGAGAGGCGGCGCTGGCAGCGGGGTCCTCGTGCGGGGCCAGCGGTGGTCGAGGGGACACGAGGTGGGTGACAGCCACGTGTGGGACAGGGCAGGAGCGGAGCCTGCGGCGGGAGGGTCGGCAGGAGCGGGCAGACACCGAGACACTTAGGGACCAGGAGAGCCAGGGAAAGGGTTTCCAATGAATCCTAAATTGAAGATGGCAAGGACCTGTGTGGCTGTGGTTGGCTGGATTTGCAGAGGTTCAGCCTGCTCACATGTAGGGCTGCCCAGATTTCTGGTGGCCATGGTGAGTCCATGAGTCCACAGCAGCATTTTTTATCATTTTTTCTGGGTAGAGATGTGCCCAGAGCCCTGAAGCCTTTATTCCAGATCAGAAAGAGCATGAGCAAAGTTTGTCAGAATTTCCCCTTTGCTAGAGCAAAGACAATTGAAGTGGTACATTCCAACTCTCATCCAAAGAACATAATTTACATGTTTTTAATGAATTTCCCTATTAACACATGGACATCAGACCTCGCTGGCAGTAGTGTGCAATTAAGAGTTCCTGACCAAACTTTGAAGGACTGACCATTCATCTTTCAGTTACAAATTATTTTAGTATCTAAGTAAATGAACGTTTCCTTTCTAATATTTGGTGAAAAAAGATTTGTAGTTTTCTGCTGCAAGTAACTGCAGTAACCATGTAGCTGAATACTGAATACTGAGCTCCTGCACAGAAGTTTGGTGGTGAAATGGGATGTGGAGTCCTTTCCCGTGCAGCGGAGGTCTGGGATGAGGGTCTGTCTTGTTGAGCACTGTTGGTTTGCTCTGGGATGGAGAGCTCTGCACTGGCTGGTGTGTTTGTAATCAAAGTCAGCTGAATTACGCTCTTTCTCTCCTATTTCTATGTACCAGTCTGAAGAGCTCAGATGAAAAGTGTTGCATTACACCAGCACCAATAAGTCACACTATCTGTGTTGTGACACACAGAATGTTATTAATTGTCAATCACAAACCACCAGGCTTGTCAAGATGTTCTCTTCTGAACAGGCTGCTTTAGACCTGAAGTGATTTTTAATCAAATGTTAATAACACAGCATCTGTCAGTGGACCATTGGCATCATACAATAATAAAAAGTTAACATATGACATGGCAAATTCTAATGTTTTCATTTTTACTTCTTTCCAATTATCTGTGGAATTTCTGCCAGAGTGAGAAGTATGCTGACATTATTACATGCAAAACACACTGCTGAAAGATGAACATGTCTATTAAAGCCTGTGTTCCCCATCACGCCAGCTCCCCAAAGCACCTTTTATCTCTGCTCCCAAGGCCTGCTGCCAGAGCCTGCCCGTGCCCGGGGCAGGGGGTACCGGTCACTGCTGCTCCGGCCCCTGGGCCGTGTGGAGGGCTCCCTGCCCGCTGCCCGCAAGCACGGGCAACCTGGGACACGAAGCCACAGGTCCCCTCTTGGCCCTGGCAGCATCCCAGCAGGCTGAAGGGACACCAGCAGGCCTCTCCCTCACCACGCTTCCACGGGGACCAGGATTGGGGCAGACGTGTCCCCTGTGCTCACCCCCATCGTGGGGTGGGTGTCCGGGCAGCCTTTCCCCTGCCCTCAGGCACAGAGCGAGCAGCAGCTGGGGCAGGAACGCTCCTGCTCTGTCCTGCTGCCCACACTGACCCCTCGCAGCCTGGCATTAGTGCAGGTCAGCGCTGCCCGAGCAGGGCTGTGCCCATCCAATACTGATAAAGCACCAGGGACTGCCGCTCTCATCAGCACCCTCGCCCCAGCCCTGGCACCGTGGGGGCACCGAGCATGCGGCACATGGGGAAGTTTGGCTGCAGAAAGGTGTGGGGGGAAAATGCCACTCAGCAGGGCTGGGGCAGAGGGGGAGGATGGAGGTCCTGGGGTGCAGGGCTGGGAGCCCCTGGCTGCCCACAAAGCCAAGCAGCTGCCAGGGAGGGAGCAGGGGTGCCCGGGGCTGGGCCAGCTCTCACCCGGCCGCAGCCACATCCTTCCGGGGCACTGAGAGTTGCAGAAGCTTTGAAACCTTAACAAGAGAGCTCAGTGCGGCGGGAGCGTGATTGTTATTAATGGTTTGTGTTACAGGATAAGCGGTGCATAACAGATCTGCTGCAATATCAAGTCTTCCATCAGAAATTCATCATTTTGAGGACTTTGTCAAAAGTAGGCTGTGTATGCAGTGTATACAAATCTGCAGGAGCATAAAGCGATATGGAAGTTCCAAGCACCTGTATATTTAAAATACACTCAATTTCCTTTCCTAAATGCATTGTTTTCACTTGAATACTTCATAGCATTCAATGGATTGCAGTTGCTTTGTCTATAGATTCAATTTGTGTCTCTGGACAGAGTTTGAATGGATTTATTATATTGAAATGCAATTTTGCAGACATAACCTTATATCTGACCCGTCATTACTTATAATGCTAAACTTTGATATGTTAATTCTGCCTTATGTTTTTATATATTTTACGACACTTGGCTTAAACATTTTTAATCTACATATTGGTTTATGTCCACCTAAATTATTGTTGCTTCCGGGGACAATGTGCACACAAGATCTGGCAATTCATTATGCTGGCCCCGCTTAAATGAATTTCAAAAATTTAATAAAGTTCTCCCCCTCCTTCCATTGTGTTCGAAAGCTCCAGCATAAACACCAGTCCAGTGTTATCAAATCACAGAAGAAGAATAAGGTTAACCTCGAAGAGCCCAGCCATGCCGCAGACCTCGAGAAACGTCGCCTCTGATTAACGCTGCTCTCTAAAGCTCCACGCGTCCCCTCGGCTGCTGCCAGCGGTGCTGCTGGCAGGGACGTGGGGTGTCCTCACGGGGTGTCACCACGGGGGAGCCGGAGCGTCACGGCCACGGTGCCACGAGTGCTGAGCTGGCACCAAGGGCTGAGGCGGGCCGAAGGGGAGGGACACCAACAATCATCGGCCACCTCGGTGGCACCACTGGCAGCGATCCCGTGCCGTGGCTCGGCCGAGGAATGGAGGGAGGACACTGATGCCTGTGCTGCTGGACACTGCAGGGAGGGGCAGCTGTGACTGCCGGCGAAGGCCACCCCGCACCCCCTTCCAGAACTCAGCAGTTTGGGAAGAGGAGAGCACCCCAGGGTGACTGGGCAGGCTCAGCACCGGCTCCACTGGAGGGATACAGGGCAGAGCGTGGGAACGCCCATCCCCATCCCCAACTGCACCCATCCCCTGCCCAGCATGTCCCTCCATCCCTTGGCCTTTTTCCTGCCACAATGTCATGAATTTTTCATCCTTGATGAACTTCAAAGTCTTTTAATGACTCTTCATGAAAAAACAGAGGGGCCAAAAGTTGAGCAAAGGGAGATGATTAAAGGACCTTATTAAAAGCAACCTTGTAGAATTCTCCACATGAAAGAGAGCGCCATTATGAGGGCTTATCCTTATAAATGACACTTCGCTTTTGCGAACATGCCGAAACCTGATTAGAGTGACAAGCACTGAGTGATACTGCAAACCTGTTAATAACATGAAAATTAGAAGAGGCTCATGCAAAGAAGGGAGATTAATTTAGCCCGAGTACATCTCGCGCAAATTGCAAAGTTGTGAATATGTTCTCAGATAATGAGCCTTCGCAGTCATCAGCTCACTTGTCATTTTCTGTAATTAATGTTAAGGAAGACTCCTTCCTGATGGTTCGTATTACTCATATACCAAGAAAATTTCTTCAGAGAAATAATTTACATTTATTATCATCGGTCTGTTTGTGTGGTTTATTTCGCTGCGGAGTAATTTATTGCAGCACCGTTTCACTTGCCTTGATTAGTCGCTCGTCAGCCTGAAATGTAATTTTTTTTTCCTGATGGCAACGTCTGAAAATTGACAGTGGTGCAATACTCTTTTTAATCTGAGGATGTGTTTTCTTAACTTGAATAAACTTTTGGGCTGGAAGCTGAATCTGCTTCACAAGTTGAATTACTGTTGAATTACTGTTAGAAACTCAAAGCTTTTTGCTGGCTCAGGTCCCTGGGCTGCTCACCAGACTCACCACCTCTGCTGTGGGTGCTTGGCTATGTGGACATACTATGGACAAAGTACTTTGCTCCAAGAACGAGCTCGTTATTGGTCTGAAGCAGTGCATAACGTGCTCCTTACCCGGACTCTCAGACTTTGGTTGCCATTTGAAGCCAACAAAAGCCGCATCAAATCTTATAATTGTTTTCCCTGGATTTCAACTTTATTTTTTATTTCTTTTATTATGAACTTCTTATTTTTTCCTTGTTTTAAGAAAAAAAAAGCAGTGTAGTTGTCCGACAGAAGCAGCACTTAAATTTTGCAGCACATCCTCTTGATCCTCCTCAGCAGTTCCCCTTTGGCAGCACTGCCCCAGCTCTAGCAGCCACTTCTACATCTGAGCAGTAAAACTGGGAACTCTTTCCTCCCAAACATTGCAAACACAGAGGCAGTTAAAGTGAATTACTGACCTCTGAGCTGCAAATGAACCAAATGTTACTGATTAGCGTTTTTAGGCAGAGATGATGATTTTTTTTATTGGAGGCCTTCATTCCCAACAAGCTTCACAGAACACTCTGTAGGCAGTGACTGCCTGTGCCAGTTAATGGTAATCCATATTTATAAAACTATAGTCCATCAAAGTGGGATGAATATTTTAAAAGCCATGGACAAATCAAATTGTCTTTGTCAAATTGCGTGCTCTCCACATCAAATGTATTTTATGATTCTTCCTTGTGCATGAGCCAACGGGATCCCTGCACCAGCTGAAAGCTGCCTGCCTAATTTTTGCTTCTGTAAACAGACAAGTCTCTGCTGTTTTAAAGAACTCAATGAGCTGTGGAGATTGACATTTAAGCCATAAAATTGTACTTTATTTGATGAAGTTAACAAATAATGTATGAAGTAGATTTATTTGATGTCTCTGTGAGTACTAGTTGGTTCATCCTTATAGGAACAAATTGACTATTTTTGAAGGATTTTAAAGTTGCAGGCAGCACACTGGGGAGCGGAGCCTGGGCTGCTCGGGAGAATCTCTCGGAGAAGGATGAGCTCAGGGGCCCTGGATGCTGGCAGAGCTGTGCCATGCAGTACCACCACGCTGCCACGGCGAGGAACAAACCTGGACAGGGTCCTAGAGGAGATGCTGGGTCCCCACAGAGGGATCTGGCCCCGCTCCTCAGCTGCAGTTCAGGAGTGTCTGCTGTCTTTTCCCAGAGAAACACGCCAAGCAGGAAGAACATGCATGGTGCTATGTGGGACTTGTACCTGCAGTTATATTTTTTTAAATCTCACCGAATCATAAACATAAAAAAACTTAGAACATTCTGAGAAACATTTGTAAACCACTCCACTTTGCTGACATCAGTGTGCCGAGTGCCCACGTGGCTCTGTGGGATGGGATGTCTCTTCTGCCAGCACTCACGAGCAAACAAAGGTCTTTGTGGGGGTGCCAGCAAGTGAGAGGTGGGGAGGTTGGTCCCCAGCCCACTGCCTTGATCTGCATCAGAACAGCAATGCCAAGAGCAGCCACAAATCCCGCTGCAGACAGAGGTGAGTGCTGAGCCAGGGTAACAAATCACGGAGGGAGCAGCGAGGTAAAGCAGGAGCGCACGAGGGGCAACACGGTGATGAGATCCTGGAAGTGATCGTATTGGAAATGTCATCCCAGGAAATAAAATGCTGGCATCGAGGCAGGCCTCACCTCTTCTGTCTGAATTTAACAGCAAAAAGTTTTGCCACATCTATCTTGTGATGTCAGAGAGACAGGCTGATAGTGCAGAGACAGCTGAGACAGCACGAGGGTTAGCAGACAAATAAATTTGAGAATCATCTGCATAGAAATGGAAAGCTACTCCATGCTGATGAATAATATAACCCAGTGGCAGCATATAAACACAAAATAACAACGGGCCCAATATAGAGCCCTGGGGAACCTTGGAAACAACTTCACTAATGGAAGATGAAAAATCACCCATCGAAACAAAATGCTGTCTATTTGATAAATAAGATTTGAACCGACTGAGAGCAGCATCAGATAAGCCAAGCAAGCTGCTCATGTGAGGATCCGAGGGGATACCTTGAGCAGCAGCATCAAGTGACAAAGACCGAACAGTGTGAGAACAGATCCCAAATCAGGCCTAAAATATGGGTCTCTTGGGGTCCATCTTGTTGGATCAGGCTGTCCCAGCTCGCTGGGCTGCTTCCCACTCAGGCAGCCTTGCCAGGCTGCAGAAAGGGAGCCTGGTGTGGGTTGCACCAGCAGCGGTCCCAGCACCAGGAGCCAGAGCCCCTCTGCCCAGGTGGCCCGACTGCTGTGGGCGTGGGGATCTCCGCTGCTGCTCCCAGGGAGCCCCATGACCACGGGAGCGCTGCTGAACTTCCAGCTTCGAGAGCCGCAGAGGGAGCGTGTCCAGAAGAGCCCTGGAGCATGGCCAGCCCGTTGCTGCCAGCGGCCCCAGCAGCCCGCGGGAACCCGCGTGCCGCGCAAGAGAAACCTCCCTCCACTGCGGGTGCCTCTGCTGATCAACAGCTTGGCCATTCCTGGGTTACAGGGAGAAATACGGTGCTGATCAGGAGTCTCTCTTTGCTCATTTGTCTTTTGAATTTGCAATTGCTCTCTCCACTTTTGTGTCAACACAAACTAATACGAAACACAGGTGGGAGCCCTCGAACTGCAAAAGCAGCGAGTGGAATGCTCCAGGAAGCCTTTGCTGGCACGTTCTGAGCAGCGACGCAGAGGAAGTCACTGCACGCCTGCAGCATCCTGGGGAACCACCGAGGAGAACAGGGAATGAGTCACCCCGAGCTCCCACATTCCTGCTGCTGGGGAGGGTCTGACAGCTCTCGGCTTCCCGGTGCCGCCCCTCTTGCCACCTCTGTTTCAGCCCCTGTCTGGTAGTTCATGCCTGTCATGACTTTGTGGTTGCTTTTAGTGGTTGCTGTAAAAAATGAGAGTTGCAAATTTAAAGAAGGAAAAAGTGGCTGAATGAATCCAGCCCTTGGGTTCTCCACTGCATCCCCAGCCCAGAGAAGTGGACTGTGTAAAAACATGTACATTGTTTGGAAATATATTAATAATTCTGTCATCTGCACTAACATTGGCCATTGGTTTCTAACAAATTGACACCTTTTTAGCTGAAAGAAATCCTTATTAGTTTTCATTTGGATGGCTTTTCCTGGAATAACTATAAATTATGTTTATTTCACATAATTCCTCCTGTCAGTAGTTATAAATAACTGTTTCATATGGAGATGTGTGTACCTTAAACCCAGCATGGCAGCAGCGAGGGGCAATGAATTGCCCGAGTTACCATTGATGGACCTTTCTAATTTCACTAAAAATGTATTTGCCTCAGTCATGCTATCTTGGCTTTTACCAGTTCAAGTCCCAACAGCTCTATTGTATCAGTCCCTTTTATACAGCATTTTTCCTGCATGTATCTCCCAGCACTTCACAGGGCAATTAATTACCAGGAGGAGAGTGACGGGATGCAGGCGGCGCTGACGCCGTTGTGCAGGCAGCAGCGTTCCCCACGCATCTGCGTGGCTGTCAGTAATTCGTGGTGGTTTTAGTGGGGACAGAGGGCAGCGGGGTGGGACAAGTGCTGGCAGAGCTGCTCTGTCCCCACTCCTCCATGGCACAGAGGCGTCTCAGCACCGAGGAGGGACCAGGGAGAGGAGGGGGCTCAGCGCCAGGGCCCTCGGTGCAGCAGGGGGGCTGCAGAGCCCCACCCATCCCTGACCAGTCAGGCCAAAGCCCACTGAAGAGTTGCTGCCTGTTGGCAGGGCTCAGAGTCCTCCTTTTGGGGGGAAATTCTGATGGTTCCCATTTTTTCTCAAAATCAGAACAAAACAAAACATTTCTAAACGTCCCCATACAATGAGAGCAGCCTTTGCTTTTGCTGGAATGCTGCAACTCTTCCATTATCCTTTTGGAAATTGGGCCTCCCCAGTTCTTTCCAGTGTCCTCTTTTGCAACCCCAATACACAGAGCTGTGTAACAGGCCCCCAGTCAATATCAGCATCACTCACATTTTAAAACATTGGAGGAGTTTCTTGTGATTTTTGTCCATATGTTTTCATTACAGTTGACTGGGTAATTCATAACAAATTGTTTAGACAACACAATTCATCTGGTTTCTTCCCCCACCACATCTCCTGTCTACCAGTCAGCAATGTGATCCTTCATTCTTTTTTTTTTTAACTCCAGGATTTCTCCAGAAAATCATTCTCTCTGAACCAAAACTGTCATGGTCCTGATGATCAAGACAAAGGCTAAACTCTCTTTTATTTACTAGCTGACTAGTTGTTAAAGGTGAACTTACTTTTGGGCACACCCTGACCCGATGAACAGCCTGTGTCTCTGAAACTTTGTCAGCAACACTGCTTGCTCTTTTAGACCTCTTCCTTCAGGCTTCACTTTTTAGGACTATAAATGACATTTTTGCAAAGACATACACCATTCAGAATTTAATTTCAGTAAATATTTTATCATTTAAGCTTAAAATATTATTTTTGAGGGGAAGGAAGGAAGGAAGGAAGGAAGGAAGGAAGGAAGGGGGAAGGAAGGAAGGAAGGAAGGAAGGAAGGAAGGAAGGGGACACCCCAGCCTGCCCACATGGAGGCTGGTGAGACTGGGGGTCCCCAGCAGAGCCAACACCCCGGGGCCTCTGGGCTCGCTGAGCTCCCACACTCAAATTGGCCGCTGACAGCTGAGTATGTGGGCTCAGCATGCAGCAGCTTTTCCACTGTCCTGATCCCTCTCCGAAGCACCAGCTGTTGTTTCATCTATCTTTGTGGCCAGCAATCTGCTCCATGGATTGATAGATACCATCCTTCTAAAAATAGCAACAGCAGATTTCAACCTGCCCGTGGAAGGAAAATGGTGCAGGAAATAGAAGTGTCCCACCTGGCTGCCAGGCAGGCGGCCAAGCCTCAGCACCCTGAGCACAAGCACCCCGTCACCCCACTAGGAGAGGAGCCTCGGGGTTCCCTCACTTGCTGGGAGTTCATTGGAGCAGTTGGCTGGTGCAGAACTGCCCGGCCCTGCCATCACCGTGTGTGGCTGCATGCATCAGGGCTGGTTCTGCAGCAGAAAGCAGAGCTGGAAATGGCTCCAGAGGTTGGAAAGCTGTCACTGTTGGGCTTGTGCATTGTTCCCTGGCACGTGCACCAGCCTGGCTTCTCATGACCATTTAAGCAGAGGGAAATGTGAGAGGGATGCTCCCCAGAGTGGTCTGGGGACCTGCTGTCCCTCGCCTGTGGCACGTTGCCCACTCCTGTCCCAGAGTGGACGGGCTGCTCAGCAGCTGGCACAGCCCACGCCAGAGAAGCCCAGGCCTGCTCTGACCAGGCCGCGCTGCTGCGCTCCTGACGCTCTGCACGATGTCCCCCCAGCACACAGGGAGTCCTCCCGGGCTGCCGGACACCCTTCCCTCCCGAGCCACCCCCGTGCCCCTGCAAGCACCGGGCTCCTGGGAGCGGCTCCCCGGTCTCCGTGGTCTCCCCGTTGATGCGGTGTCCCTGACTGATCCGCTGTCCCCAGCCCGACTCCCGCTCCACGGGGAGAGCACGGGTGGAAATCCGCAGTGGGTGGAAAACAAAGGGATCCTGCACTTGGAGCCATATGGATCACACGTATATCTGATACACAATAAACAACACATCTTTCAGTCTGGGTCTGTTTGAAACCTTCCGACATATGTTCTGCTAACAGTTTAACAAATTGATTGCTAATGTTATCCTGCTCGGAAATCTGGCAGAATGTGCAGGAGGGGAAAAAACCAAAACAAAAGCATTCCTACCTCAACAGAAATTCACAAGAAAAGCTATTAGAAAAGGCTTCAGGATGCCTGACAGGAGAGAATTTCATGCCAATTTGTGTGCTCGTTGGAAAAATCATTTATTAAAAAGAAGATATACCTTCATGTTAGTGAGATGAGGGTGTAAAACTGAGCTGGGTCTCCCACTGCTTCAGCTCTATAACTCAAGTTATATTCATCAGAGGCATATATTTAAATCATAGCTTACTTTGCTTTGTGTTCTGAAATTTATTAGCCTACTACTTAAATGTTTTATTCATTAGGCCATGTAAATAATGCATGGTTGTTTCCATGGCAATTTAACCCCTTCTCTCCGGGCCTCCTGCAGATCCCTGTCTCGTTTTCTGCTTAATTGCCACCATCAGATTTGCCATTTTCTCCATGTTGAGGCCATGGCCATTTTTCTCCTTTTTGTGGCAAATTCATTAGGAGGGAACTTTTCCACTGACAAATAAGATGTGTTCAGGCATGAGGAGGAAGGGGAAGGCACTGCCTGCAGGTCGTTCAGCAGAATTTGGGCATAGCTAATGATGCCAGATTCTGCTCTTCACAGACCCACACAAGGAGGAAGGGCTCAAACTGCCTTGTTCCTGTGTCCTTTGGCTTCCATTGCTCTGTAACCTGTTCATTGCTGTAACCTGTCCTCTGGAACCTCTTACACTAAGCCGGGCATCATCTTTGGTTTGCAGTGATAAAGCTCCCCGCAGTTGTCTCTGGAGTGGTGCACTCGCAGTTACACAGACCTCTTTATAGGCAGCAGTAACAGGCTGAGATAATTTACACTGGGCAATACGCTTGGAGCCTGTTCTTCCCCTTTCCTCTGCCTTTTCCTGCCCAGGCTGTCCCCGTGAAGTCCTTCCTGGCAGGAGGTGCAGCATCCCTTGGATCCCTGCCACTGCCACAGCACAGCAGGCACCCACTCTGCGGGCAGTGTCTGCAATCCACAGCCCATGACCAAGGAGTAAGTGTCACCTGCCTGGCATCAGCCTGAGGAGCCCCCAGGAGAAGCCCATGTGGCTGCCCAGGCCTCCAGCCTTTCGTCTGAGCCACATCCTGCAGGTGACCAAGCAAAGAGGTTTGTGAGCATTTCAGAATTTAAACTCGTCCACATGTCACTGGCCATGGTCTGAAATCAATGAGGTGCAATTGGGTAAAGACAAGCACTGAATAGTTCTACGTGGGAGAGAAAAAATCACACACAAATGCAGAGCAGGGATTACTGCCTGAGTCAGCAGAAGCTGGGGAGGATCCAGGGTCTGCAATAACCACGGCATCTGTCAGGAATGTGATGCTCTGATAGGATGCAGGGAAAACATATCCCACATTTGTAGCCTGAGAGAAAATTCAACTTTGGTCTTTCCAGGGACATGCTCAGCTTTCCCTTTTAAGGAAAACAGAAAGTGGGAAAGAATCCAGAGGCAACAGAAACTCAGCAGGTTCAGAAAATGCAGTGCATGATAATGGAAGCTGGTGGGGCTGGAATTACTTAGTGTGGAGCAGAGGAGCTCTGGCCATTAAAGTCTTTGAGGATACAAAAGTTTGGGACGAAAAGGGTGGTTGTCCTTTTTTCTTGAAAAATACAGAAATATTGTGCTGTCCTTGCAGGGAGGAAAACCTAGGTGGGATAAAGCAGCAATTCCCAAACCACAAGCAGGTTATACTCTAGAGGAAACACAGGCTGGGGAAGGTCACTGGAGGGTTTTACTCACTGGGTAGAGAAACATCTGCAAGGAGTCTGTGATCTTGCCTCACTGCAGAGAGACAGATTAGGTGAGGTCTGTTCCATGCCTACATGTCTGTAATTCTTTGCATAAAAATGCTAATGAATGTCCCAGCTCAGGGAGACAGCTCCTTCGTGTCCTGCAAACAGGAGGGTGCAGGAAGCAGAGGCCTTTCAGCCCAGCAGCGCAGCCAGGGAGCATGGGATAGCCATGGGCAACTCTGACATCCATGCTGGAGCTACGGCAGCAAAAGGATTCAGTCCCATTGTTTCCGACCTGATCAGGTTTATTTTCAAAACATAACACTTCTACAAGAATCTTCTCCATATGAAATACAGCAGGAACCAGGTAGAGGTTAGGAGAGAGAAATCATTGAGCTCCACAGGTCTGAATAGCCAAGATCAATCACCATGAGCCATGGAGATGAGATTTGGGACAACATATCCGTACGGGCCTTCAGAGGCCTGTAGATCTGCCCGGCCGTGCTCTCGTCCATGATGGATGGGAGAAGAGATCCGCTTTTCCTCAGAATTGGCTTTGACTTAATTCACTCTCGGCATGGAAGGGGGAAAACAAAGACTGAACAATCAGATTTCCCATTTAGCACCTGGCTCTCCCATGGCCGAGCTCCTCTCGAGTGCGGCTCGGGCCGGGCCGTGCTGCCGCAGTCTCGGCGGTGCCGGAGCCGGGCGGGGAGGGCAAGGGCTGCGGGGCCTGCACCGGCTGGGCCGGCTCTGAGGGCTCTGCAGCCTGGCCTCTGCCAGCCCAGCCTCTGTGTGGCCTCTTCACCACC
This sequence comes from Edolisoma coerulescens, assembly GCA_013397115.1. Classification (NCBI taxonomy): domain Eukaryota; kingdom Metazoa; phylum Chordata; class Aves; order Passeriformes; family Campephagidae; genus Edolisoma; species Edolisoma coerulescens. The sequence goes on along the minus strand of VWZW01000012.1, from coordinate 53,890 downwards.
TCTCCTGAGGCACCAAGAAGAAATCACCACCCCTCTTCTCCAGCATCCCAGGCGTTTTCTCTCTCGATAGCCTCCCGAGGGGCTCGCACTCGCCACCCCTTGCCGTGCTCACGGCGGTTACCAGGCTGGTGGCTCCCCCATCCCACAGCTTGCTTTCTTCCCAATGCAGTCTGCCCAAAACCTCATCTATCTCTGTCTCTGGTTCCCTCCAAATGCTGCTAATTTTTGCTGTCCTTTACGAGCTTCCTCCCACCATCAGCAAGGTCCTGCAGTGCCTCAGTGCCGGGGCAGCTGGTCCCAGGGGTGGGAGCGTCAGGAGGTACCGGCCTCGGTGTCCCCTCGGTGGAATGCTGGGCTGTCACTACACCGAGAGGGAGGCGAGCTGTGTGTCATCACAAAGCCTGGCGAGTTCATTGATCTTCCTGAGAACATCAATCTGTCTTTCTAATACCACAATCAGGTGTCTTGCAGAACAATTTGCTGAGTGACAACAGTCACAAAAAGGTGTTCGCTTCCCTCTGGCTCCAGCAGCCAGAAATGCCCTCAGGGCTCAGGACCCTCCTGCTGGGAGAGCAAAGGTTTAACACTGGGGCAGTTAAACACTGGCCTCTGTTCTGTGTCGAATGGATCCTGACAGGCAGCACCAGCGGAGAGGAGATGTGACAATAGCCAACGTCACCTGCCAGAGCGTGAGGGTCCCGCTGCCACCCGCGCGCGTGCTGGGCATGTCCCATGCACGAGCGCTTGCACATGCTGGCCCACTGCCAGGCTTCCACGGAACGTGGTAGGCTAAATACAACTCAGGAGAAGTGCCAACCGAGTTTATTATATTGCCACGTCTGCTCCTGCAGTCTGTCATTTACATCTTACCCGCTATTCTCCGTAGCAGTAAGCATGCATTAAATTTGCAGGACACAACAAACCCAGCGATGCCAGGCTGCCGAGGCTGCTATTAGCCGGAGAACTCCAGCAGCACACAGACTAATTCATGGCATTCAAATGGATGTATTTTATTAACGAGGCCGTGCTGATTGCCCGTTAAGTAGCTCTGTGTTAATAGCCCACTGCAGATGCCCTTCTCAGGGAGCCATGCTGTACTTCCACAGCTGCTCCGTCAAGCTCGAGCACCCGAAGTCACCATGTCCCTGTTCTCACATGTGCCTTGGGACCCAAGTCACCACCTCTCCTCTCTCACACGTGCCTTAGGAGCCCTGTGGTGCTCCCCAAGCCGGGGGCTGAGCCTCTGGCACCCTTGGGTCTGTCAGGGAACAGAGCGGTTTGTCTCCTGCACTGTGAGGTGCTGGGCACCGTAGAATCATTGTCGTAGAGCCTCTTCAGTGCTCCTAAAGGGAACTGGAGCTCAGGGATTCCTGGGCTTGCTCTGAAAGGACGAAGGGCTCTGTCACTCCAGCAGTGGCCCAGGCAGTTACCTGTGCTGCCAGGACGGTCCCCAGCCGTGCCATGTCCCTCACTGGGGAGGGCTGGGGCAGGATTTCCACCCTCTTCATCGCGCCCAAGTCAGGCAGAGGCAGGTTTTCATCTACAGGCAAGGACCCTGGGGAGCAACTCACTGCGGAACAGTTCTTAAAGGGATTTGAAAAACAAGCAGCCACGTGAAGGGTTAACAGTTTATTATATTTTTTTCTGAGTGATTTTATCACTGTCGTTAGAACATTCATTGAACTAAGTGAGAAATCCATCAAGACGTGACAGCAATGTGCAGACTAATGGCTGTTAGATGGTAATAATTTTTAATATGATTTTTATTTCACTTAATTTCATATGTGCTTGACAAAAGGTCCCGTGTCACTAGGGAGCTGTGTGGAACTGGGAATACGCTGATGTGAAGGTCTATTAAACCAAGTGTTTGAAGTATTTTTAAGTCCCAACTTCAGAATTCCACAGAAAACTCCAGCATTTCAACCTTTTTTGGCAAGAAGTCAATGAGACAGCAGGAAAAGACTGTGTGCCAGCTCCACGGGGCGGATCAGCCGTATGCGTACGCTCTGTGTTTCTCAGCTCACGCTCATTTCTCCAGGGCTCCTCTGAAATGCCCAATGCAAAGCCCAGCTGACTGCTGTGCCCTGGTGGCTCCTCTTGCCTGGACATCAGCGTGAGTTTGTTTGGGGTTAGGACGTGTGGGACAGGACCAGCCCGAGGAAGGGTCCCCAAGCCCTGGAGGCGGCTTTGTCTGTGATCACCTTGTGCCTTTTCTTGCTGCAGCAAGTTGTAGAACAAGTTTGTAAAGAAATATGTGATTGACTGCTGACAGGCACCCCTGCAAACTAATAATTAATAGTAATTCCAGTAAATCCTGTCAATAGAAATAGCCATTCCTGAAGTGTCATCTTCTACAGCTGCAGCTGAGATCCAGCCCCAGTCTCTCCCAGCTATAACCCCAAGAGCAGAACCACGGCTTCTGTCACATGTCTCCATGGGTCTTTACCTGGTCCATCTCAAAGGCCAGGAATTTGAAGCAAACACTGATGTCCTTCTCTAGACAAAGTCTTTCATTGTCTAGTGAATATGGAGCTGGACTTTCGGGCATTTAATGCTGCCATGTGGTAGTCAGAATGTCCTTGGGCAGCTGACAGCAGAGCCATGGCCACCTCAGAGCAAGGGAAGGTGGGATGAAGAGCTTTCTAATGCACATCCCATCAATGAATTTTCCCTTACCTGCAGCTTGCCAAGGCTCTTCTCCCAGAGGAAACCTCAGAGAAGGCTCTAGTGCAGAGGGGAAAGAGCAAAATCAAAGGCTGTTGGGGCACAGATGGTGCCAGTGCCATAAAAAAATGCAAACACTTAGTTTTACTCATAAATATATAGAAGAATTTGATTTGTGAAGGACTGAGTACCTCCTCCAAGCATCTGAGCATTGAATCCTCAAAGGTTTTACATTAATTTACTTTGGTACCTTGTTTTAACATCTCTTCCAAGGATGAGATCTGCCCTGGTGTCCCACCGATGCCTCTCAGGGCAGCTGTGGAGGCCCCTGGAGCCCTGGCAGCCGTGGGGGAGCAGTGGACACAGCCACTGGGGCTGGTGGGGAGCTCCATGGGACTGGCCAGGGCACATGCTGGTGGGGAGCCCCACAGAGCCCTGAAAAGGCCAAGCCTGGTGTGACAGAGCTCCAGAAGATTCCAATTCATCTGCTCTCCTCAAGAGGATCTTGCCCTGGTTGCTGCGAATTTAGCAAATCCTCTCATCCATCATCTTAATCCTGGACACTGGGATTCAAAACAGGGAGCCCAGACCCAAGAAGGCTTTCCCCCAGAGACGATGTTATAATTAATGGTGGAAGACCTGTGAGCACCTCACACGATAGCAGAGCCTTTCGGTATTAATTGCAAGGACTCAAAAATACTGCTGTGCCTTTAACACAGAAGAAGGGTGATGTGTGCGTGTGCACGCGTGCTTAAGTATATAATATATAATATTTGTAGTAAGAGTCAAGTATGGAAGCTATACATTCCCCTGATAAATGGGAGGCTTAATAGAAAAGCCTGAGATAGAGAGATTTTACACAATCTGACACTGGTTTAAGGAAGCAATATCAACCATTGTTTAATGTAATAAAAAGCCAGAGGTGTAAGAAATGATGGTAATTCTATTGTAACTGAACTCGAAGATCCCTGTCAAATATGAGTGTGAATGTGGCAGTTATTTTAGGTATGTTTGTAATCTTTGCAGGCGTTTTGTCAAGGAGGCACTGTGATATTAGTAAGAGTGCACAAAGGCTCGGCAATGGTGTCATGCACAATTAATGTCCCCAGGTAGCAACTCCATTAGTCTTATGAAGTGAGCTCACAAATGGGAATACTAATGGGGACGCGCCTTGGGGCATTTGCTGAGCTCACTGCGAGTTTATTTCATACCCTTTATGCTCAACACCAAATTTACCTAGCCTGGATTTAAAACGTGTCTCATTACACAGGCAGCATCCTTTTACTTCAGTGCTTCCCTTTTAACATGCAAGATTTGCAATTCTAATCATATCAAACCCTGACTACTCTTGCTAAAAGGGAAAAAAAGGGATAAATAAATGGAAAAAACAATCTTACAATAAAGACTGTCTGGGGTTTTAATCTTCCCTGACAGGTTTTTTCCCTGTGTACACACGGTAGTGCATGTGGTCCTGTTTGGGGACTCGGAGCCGCAGGTGGCGCAGCCGGGGGTGGCAGGTTCGGGGTGCAGGATGGGGACCCCGTGGCCGGGTTCAGGGGGGCACAGCCGAGGAGGGTGCAGGGCCAGCCCCTGCACCGCCCCAGCTCTGTGTGCTCCACCATGCAGGGAACAGCAGCTCTGGGCTGCAGCTGCTCGGGAGGATGCTCCGCGTGAGCATGGGAGGGGTCTGGGCAGCCCTCCCTGGGGGAGAGGTCACTGTCCCCCTGAGACACGTGGCACAGGGGCAGTCTGCCACTACCTGGGTGAGTGCTGCCATTTCTGCCTGGCTCCTTCCTCTCCCGAGAGCTTGCAAGGAGTGATACCCAGGCACTGAAAATGCTGTCACTGCCTACCTGCAGGAACAGAACAGCTCGTTTATTTTAAAGCAAGCAAATCTCCACAGCCAAGAAGCTTTCTGAGAAATAATCTGGAGGCTCATCAGAACAGCAGGAGCACCACCTTGTCCCCCTCCCATCTCACTCCCTACCCCTCTCCTTGGCCTGGTCTCAGTCAGGAGCACCCCAGCTACCATCATCCCTCGGGGCATGGCCATCCTGGGGGGCCAGGGTGGGACTGAGTCCCTGGGCAGGTCTGTGTGTCCATCTGCAGAGAGGCCCTGCCCCCAGAGCTCCCATCCCATCCCAGAGGACGGGCTGCCATCCTTGCTTTTGGAGAAGAAACTGAAATAGTGGGAAATAACAAGCTTTCCCTAAAAAATCCAAAGACTGGGAGTTTATTTCCTGCTCTGACACACATCCATATGCTTACCTGGTCCTTCCCCTGCATCCCTCTGCCCACGGGGAAGGAGAGCATCCTGCTCCCTGTCCTGGAGCTCAGCAGCCACCCCGGCTCGAAGCACCCTCCTGGGAAGGGGCATCTCCTGCCTGGCAGAAAAGCTGCCATGTCACCAAGATACTGCTCAAGTGCCACAAGCCTCGTGGAGCAATGAGCCCTGGAAGGGTTGGGACATCAAGTACACTGTGGCAGCTTAGCAACCTGTGTCCCTCCAGTCAGCGTTTGAAGAGCCAGACTGTGCAGCTGCTGCCAGCTCACCTGGGGAAAGGGCCCCATCCCCGGGACCGAATCCCCCGATCAGTGACTGAGCAGAGCCAGCCGTGCCCGTGCCTGTACCCCTGCCCATGGCTGTGCCTGTGGCTGTGCCCGTGGCCCTGCAGACCCAGGGCTCCCACAGCTGGGCTGCAGGAGCACTGCCTGATGCCACCTCTCCCAGCACCAAAACACCAGATGAGCCCCAGACAGATTTATTTTCAAATCCTGACTCAATCACAGCATTGGATTTGTAATCACAGGCTCCAATTTTAGTGGAATAAATATACTAACAAAACTAATAGTTTGTTAGCTGCAAGGTAGGGACAATCAAAGTGTCTGCGGTGAAATACAAGGCTCCTCAGGAGAAACCCCTACATGATAAAGACATTTGGAGTTTTATTTTTTTAAATAAATATATAGTGAGGTGTCAAGCTGTTCCCAGTGCATGCCACTCGCTCGCACTGCATGTGTGTGTGCCCCCGTGGGGGAGGGGGTGTTGGGGAAGTTCACCAGTGTGTAACTGTCTCCAGCCACAGCACGAGCTGCACCGGGAGAGGACATAAACCAAAATGACTCCTCAGGAACCCAGAGGAGAAGCAGGAACTGTTTGGTGGAGAATTATAGCTATGGGTGAAATTAGATGTACTCAGAGCCCCAAGGCTGAGAGAAATAAAAAGCATTTTAAATGGAGTGTAGAATTCATATTCCTCAGTCACTTCCAATAAATAAATCCTTGACAATTTTTTCTGTAAACAGTGGTTACACTTTGCTCTATTGTCTCCACATTGCATATTCCAGATGGGACCATGGGCTCTGCACCCCAGCCAGGACATGCTCACCCACCTCTGCCCGGGGAGCGTGGTCCAGGGCTGGTGGCCCCGCATTGAGCCTGGCGGGGTCTGGGGCTCAGCATGCAGGTTGTGTCATCAGGGCCCCCTCCTGCCGCAACCCACGTTTCGAGTGCCTCCTAAAACCTGAATCCTCATGCCCTCTCCTTTCCCTTCCAAACCCATGGGGCAGGAACCTGCGTGGAGCCCTGCACGCCTCGGAGCAGCTCCCTGATGGGACATCCCTGCAGGACAGTGCCCACCCCAGCGCTGGCTGGGAAGCAGCAAGCACTGCAAGGGCCTTCTCTGGCCATTCAAATTTCCATTTCATGAACAAATGAAGCATTTTATACTTTATGACTTCCCCACAATGGCAGTCATCCCATTCCACCTGTCTGGGACAAGAGATGATGGAAGGAGAACAGGAGTGCCGGGCTGCTGGCAGCTGGTGCTGAGTACATGGGAGGACACGTTCACATTCACTAAAACTGCAGCTTTTACTAAGAACAGTAATAACTCTTAGGGCAGCAACAACAGGCCTTCTCCTAGTGGGACTGTGGCAATAGAACACAAGCTGGGCACTCTGATCACAACGTGGGGAGTGCCCAAACGTGCTTTAGGTGCTGCTGGCCCCATGCCTGCCACACGAGCAAGGTTCAGGGACACGGCCAGAGCACGTGCTCAGCCCCTTGTGCTCCTCAGGCAGGAGCTGCTGGCACGGCATCTGTGCAGGGGGCTGTGACACCCAGGGGACACACAGTGAGCTGCCATTGCCCAGGGAGTCTGTCTGTGTGAGGGGGCTCCCAATCCCCCCCCAGCACCTGGCAGCCTGAGCAGCTCCTGGACAAAATGGTCCTTGGGCTCTCCAGAGGCCCTTCAGCAGAGAGTGAGAGGCAGCAGAGTGGAGTCACTCAGGGAACACCATGTCCTGGGGTCAATTGCAGGGAGTTGTGTCTTCAGACTCTGTTGTCCACCGGACAACAGGGCCCTGGAGAGCCACTGCATGAGCCAGGGGCTCTGGGCTGGGGGACTCCTCACTGGCTTCTAGGGAAAGGGAAAGCTGGAGCGTGGCAGGTCCAATAAACCTGCAGCACTGCAAAAAGGCATGGAACGCTTTTCTGCTGGAGGAGGCAGCTTTGCCAGTCTGAGGTCCTTTGTGGGAGAAGGCAAATCCAGTCGCAACAGGGATTTAAAGCCAAAATGCATCAATCCAGTTGGTCTTTGTTTGGAACAGTTGGGCAGCATTTTTACCGGATTGAGAATAATTGACCTAAACAGCTGAGTAGTTGTCAACGCTGATCAGCATTTCATTCTGCAGAGAACTTTGATATTTCTTTTTATTTGAAATGTTGGGTGGACTCAACTTCGTTTTGAGGGTTTGCCCTGAATCTTTGGGAAAAGTCTCTTGTCCCTGGGGAATTTCTCTGAGTGGAACACTGAAAACCAGGTATCTCTGAGGATCTTGATGTTTATTTGATAACTGCTGCTGTAGTGACAAAAAGAGGGGTTTGTGCAGTTAATATTAGGGCATAATTTCTGCTGCATTTCAGAGGGTGACCAAGACCACAGCACCACAACAGCTTTGGCAACAGGAACCTGAAGAGTAAATGCAAATACAGGCAGTTCCAAGGAGATCTTGGAAAATCAGCCAAACTGCCAGAGGAGACGATTCAGGTATGCTTTTCTTTCTTTTCATACAAGAGATTTTAAATTTCTCTAGTAATTCTAAAAGAAAATTAAAACTTCTGCTACATGCTTATTAGACCATGACTAGCAGAAGATGAAGAACGAGAGGTGTGGAGACAACAGATTCAGCCCCATGCTCACTCATTTATTTTTGGCTAATTAAAGGTGTAAGATTTTTCTGTTTATTAAGTACTGTTGCCAAGTTCGTTGTTTGCTCACCCATAAACCATCTTCACTAGCCAAAGGTAAATTCCCTCTCTGTGGTGAGACTTCTGTGAGTTGGTGTCACAAATCCCCCATCCATGGCTTCCATTGGTGCTGTAGGAGCCACCACACCCCTGGGACCTTGGGGATTCTGCAGGAACCAGGGAAAGAACCTGCAAAGCATTGCCCTTTTCCCACCTTGACCTGCATCTCCCAGCCTCTCTGAAGCCGGCTGGAACGCAGCATCCCTCCTCAGGAATCACCCGTTCTCCCCAGCTCTGCTCCCAATGCCTGCGCTGCTGGCACGGCACACCGGGCACTGCCCCGCTGGAGGAAGGTGCTGCCATGCCCAGCCCAGGAGAGGCTCAGTTCGGAGCAGGGCTGAGGGTGGAGCAGGCAGAGTGGAACAGGGATGGTGGGCAGACTCACCTCCACCCTGTCCTTGCTCCCAACAAACCTGCTCAGCAGGAAAACCCGAGTGAAGAAAAGTACCGGAGGAAATCTGTGATGAAACACCAGAATCACCTCAGTCTTCCTCTGCAAACGGCTCCCAGAGGCACCAGCAGAGCTTCAAACCCCTCAAATGGCTTGGACAGCCGTCAGTCTGGAGCAACCCCTCTGCCTCTCTCCTTTCAGGAGCTTTTCCCACAAAATTGTTCACCATCCACGGGGATTCAGGAAGCAGGAGAGACGTGAAGAGCTTTTGTCTTCTGCTATGGAATCTCTGTTGAGGAAACCCAAAGGAGCACTGCCCACAGAGCAGTAGGGAATATCTGCTTTGTCCATGGAACATCATTCCTTGACGCTGAAGCCTTCATTTAGGCTCATGTGGTGCCAACAAATTTACTGAACTTTTTGTAACTAGCAAGTTATTGAGTGTCACTTTAGTACAGTGTGTGTGGAAAACGCGTGGAAGGTGCCAAGAATGCTGCATAGTCTTTAACTATTACATTAAGCAT
>VWZW01000012.1:0-40000 GCA_013397115.1 Edolisoma coerulescens | reverse complement strand
TTGGCATCCCAGTATTTACTGAGTGTGTTTCCTCCCCTTTTTTCTCCCTGAGCACAGGGAGAGGGATGATAATTGCCTTGAAGCGAGGAGCTTAGTGAGGTTCTGACTAACCCACTGATTATAGCGTGGTCACCACTGATGTGCCCCCACGCCACTGACCGCTCCTCTGGGACACGGTGTCATTGCCTTCCCAGGCACTGACAGCAATGGGACAGCAATGTCCGTGTGCCCTTACAGTTCCCCTCCAGACAGTGACCTGGCTGGCACGAGGAGCCTGCTGCTCTCCCCAGCAAACCACTGGATTTCCTGCAGAGCTGGGTTTGGGTGTCGCAGGGGAGCTGTGCCGGCCTGCCGGCTCGCCGGGAGGGAATCAGTGGGTTTGAAAAGCTCTTTCCTATTGCCAGGTGGAATCAGCTCCCCAAAGGAAGTGGTTTATGGATTTGAGAAGAGTGCATCAACTGGTCTTTGTGTGCAGTTGTTCTCCCAGTGCCCTGCCTGGTCCTCATCTGTGGAGAAACTTGGGGAAACCCAAGGAAAGACACAGCGATGAAGATCTCCGTTCCCAAGTTCTCTCTCTGAGGTGGTTTGGGGGGCGACAGGTTCCAGCAGTCTGGTGGGAAATAGGAGACTTCAGGGCTGTGACCCTGGCAGGGTGGCAGGGGCTGGGTGCTGCCCAGCTGGGGCAGGGCTGGGTGCCAGGGGCCGAGCCCCTGGCCGGGCAGGCGGTCAGTGCGTGTGAGAGCAGCACCGAGGGTCACGCCTGCGCTGGGCACATGAAAGCCTTCGCTTTAAGGGTTTTCTCCTTTGGTTGTTTTGAATCTCTTTTCTCCATTGCTCTTTTTAAACTTGTTTTTAATTTGTTATTCTCTTTGTAGGCCTCCTTTATTTTTATTCTACTTTACCAAAGCGCCTAGATTTTATTCCCATCCCAGCCTTATTAGCATTTTGGTCTTTGATCTCTTTTTAAAAGGATTTACACCACAGTTTTATGATTCAATTTTCCAAAGTGTATTTTCAAATAATCTACAGAAATGGCTGAGACAAGAAAACTTTACAGAGAAGAGAGCTGCTCCCTGCAAAGCTGCTGAATGGAGACAGGGGCAGGGGTTGTCGCAGGCTGCGCTGACGGGGCTCTCCAGAGCACCCCACATCCCACCACCTCTCCCTGCAGCACTCTGGGTGCCAGGTGTCCCCCACCACCTCACCCCTGAGGATCAGATTCGGATGGGGCTGCCCGGTGTCTTCCACCCAAGTAGCACATCTCCTCTCAGCTGCACAACCTTTAGCAGCTCCTTGCTAGGAATCACTTTCTAATGAGCACAACAAAGAGATAACAATTAATGAGGAAGCAAAGCATTTATTTCTGAGCCCTAATTAACATTATCCCAAGCATTCTCTCAATGCTCTTTTGATGTCATAAAGCATGCTGGAACTATAAATGAGCCGTTCTCCCATTAACACTGCCATGCCCCCATCCCCTCCCTCTGTTACCCAGGCATTAACCAAAACACTACATCCACGGGAAGTTAAAGGCTGCATCTTTATTCACAAGAAAACAAGATAAACAATCTGCAGGTGGATTTTTCTGTGATGTCCCAGAATGGGAAAGGATGCAAATACAGATACCACAGCACTCAGAGAGGGCACGTGTTGTGGACGTGCTGCCGGGCTCCCATGCAGGCACTGGGGTCACCCAGTCTCTCCAGCCTGCATGCAGAAGCAGGTCTCCGCCATCTGGAGTTCAAGCCAACCATATTTTTGAATTGAAAAATAATTCTATCCTCTTCCCAAGCTAAACCATGCCTGAGTTAAAGTGCCCCCACTTTCATGGGTCTGCAGTGGTGAAATTGCATGTCCTTCCTGGAATGTGATATGGAGATGCACGATTTCCTGCCTTGCATAACTCAAATCCAGAGCTCTTCCAGCTCAACTTGCCTTCACTCTGCAAAAAACAGAGCTGCAGATACCTGCCAGGCTGTTACACAGGGATCGTGTCACTGCCAAGACCGATTGTGTTCACACACAGCATCTCCCCAGTATTTATCTGTTTTATGTGGCTTATCAGGTGCCAGTGAAACCTCTGTTCCTGACGGGGTAATGCAGGCTTGAAGGCAAGAGGAACCCTCTGGCTTATACCACATCCGTTACTAATCCACCGAGACGCAGCACATCAATAACAACGCCTGAAAGCAGCGGAGCTGTCTCGCAGCCCCTTCCCCTGCACACGCGCTCGAGCTGCTGCGCCCCAGGTGCTCCCAGAGCAGGAATTCGGTGGATGGAACTCCAGTCCGGGCGGGAAGAGGCCCATTCTGTATGCCCTATGCTTGACAGAAGGAAGCTGATGGAATTGGAATTGGCTCCGCTCGGACCCCCGTCTGCTCTTACAACCCAACCCCAAACGGCGCTTTCACGTGAGAGCTGTCACTGCGACTGTTCCCCCGGCGCCCCTCAGCCAGAGCGGTGCTGCAGCGGCAAAGAGCCTCTTCTTCATTATTTGGCTTAAGACTGGCATTATATCAGCATTTTAATGTGCCTCTTTGTGGGAGGGAGCCACGGGACAAGCTGTACCTGCTGCTGCGTGACCCCGGCCCAGCAGCCACGCTGGGGTCCGGCCGCCGTGGGGGCCAGGGGACAACCCACGGCCCCCGGCCCATGCTGACATCCCCCAGGCGCTGCCCGCAGCCCGCCCTTCCCATGCCGACCCCCGGGCAGCCCTGCATGCACCGGCACCGCTAAACCCTCCCCGCCTGCGGCACGGAGATGCTCCAGCACTCGGGCAGTTAGGAAAGCGTGTTAATTTTGCAGGGGTTAAGCAGGGAGGAAGAAATCGGTGACAATGACCGTGAGAGGAGAGCAGATTAGAGGAGCTGCCCCGTGTCCCTGGACACCTGGGAAGCAGGGGACACCCAAGAGCTCCCTGTGCAAGAGCGACCCCCTGCCCAAACCATTTGTCATTAACTCCCACTTAAGAGAAGAAAGAAGCTGTGCAAACCATTAGGAAGATAATTGGTCTCTTCTCTGTGTTTCAATAAAAGCAAGGGACAAAACACCATGTATGTGAAATAAGTACTTTAGGATAACAGCACCCGTCACCTTGACAACTCGGTCAGAGGTCTCGGCGTGGCGGTGCCTGTTCAGTGAGGTGTGAGGAATAGAGGACGCCGGGGACAGGGGGAAGATACTTGTCTGACCAGCAGAGATGTGAGGACCACAACAGCCTGTTAGCTGCAGGATTTCTAAACAGCCAGCAGCTTTCACAAGGAAACGCTGCAAAAATGACCCCTGCGGAGCGGGGGCAGCAGGGGCGGGCGCAGTCCCGGTGCCGGCCGTGGCCCGGCTGGGACGCGCGGCCCCGGGAGAGCCCAGAGCCCCCCGGCACAGGGACAAGGGGGTCCTGCGGCTCAGCCCGGGCTGGGACAGCGCCTTCCCGTGGGGAACAGGGCGTGCACCAAGCGCCTCCTGCGCTGCCCGGCCGGGACAGGGACAGGGACAGGGACAGGGACAGGGACAGGGACAGAGATAGGGACAGGGACAGGGACAGTGACAGGGTCTGGGGGCACCCGCGGGGACACAGCTCCACCAAACACTCCCGAACACACCAACACGTAAAACAACATAATATTGCAAACAAAAGGTGACAAGGTAACATACTAATATGAACAGACACAAAATCAATAGGAATTTCTATTTAGGTAGGAAATCAATAGGAATTTCAAGGTAGGAAAGAAGGAAATTACTTACCTTTAATTTGAGCTCTCTTCAAGTCTGGTTCTCCATAGAAGGGCGGCGGTGGCTGGCAGGGCTGGGCAGCAGGAGTGCCGTGGGGATGATGGCAGGGCCACCTCCCCGGCCGCACCGGGGCCACACCTCACCCCTGAGGTCCCGGCCCTGCCCCACGCGGGTGGAGCTGGGCCCACGGCCCGAACCAGCCCGTGGGTCGTTGGCATCGCTGCCCGGAGCAGGACAGGGCTTTGCCGAGCCAGGTGGGCACGGAGGGGGCAGATGCTGCACAGACCCCTCGGGTGCTGTGAGGGGAGCGCCCGCGGCGAGGGGGGACAGGCGCCCAGGGGGGCACTGATGGCTCAGAGCTTCCATTTCCAGTGTCCTCGTCCAGCTGCGACGGCACTCCCATGGCAGTGCCTGCAAAACAGGCCATCCTTGGGAAGAAATGTCAGTGCAGGGTGCTGGGATGTGGCAGCTCAGCCCTCACCCCGCAGGACGATCATGCAAATGGGCTCAGCGGTCCGTGCAGAGCCCTTCTGATTCCAGCACGCCTTGGCCAAGGCTCCCGGCTCCGGCTGTGCGATGCTCTCAGAAAGATGAGGGCCTCAGTTTGAGTCCCTTTCAATCAAAAGAAGTTATGAAAGTGAGAGATTACTGTTTTGTTAAAAGCAGAGTTAGCTGTGCCTCAAACTCTGCCCCTTCACTCGCTTAAAATTAGAAGACTTCTAGGAGTATTAGTATTCCACTGAGGGTCTCCAAATCACCTCCTGATGTGGTTAAAGGTGGAAACAATTTTAAGCCACTCTTTCCAGCTAGATTTGAATGCAGCAGCAAAGTCCAGTGTACCAGCATTTTGCATTTCATTCATTCATGAGTGCTAAAATGGTCTGATGCATTTTAATTTACACAGAGTGGGAGGGAGGCAGGAGCTTTGGTGAGGAGTGGGCAAGGTGGGCCTTTGCCAGGGAGCACAGAGCCACAAGTGCAGCTGTCTCGGGCTGTGGGGGCAGAGGGCAGCGTGCCGGAGCTCCAGCTCCGTGCCTCGGGCTGCCAGAAGTTCTCCCGTGGCATCCAAAGGTGCCTTTCTCCTCCTCCCGGCTGGGACTGGGCTCCACGTGGTCGGGCAATGCCTCCTTGGCAGCCCAGCCCGCTGCAGTCAGAGCAGAGTAAGGGCAAAGTCCAGCTGGCCCTGGATATTAATCCTGGGTTGTGTCTCCACTTTTCTGCCATCGTGGGCTGCTTGAAAAGCACATTAACCCCAGGTATGGCAGCGTTGATTGGAAGAGTCAGCAAGGGGAGACTTTTCAACAGAATATAAACAAAAAAAGGAAAATAACCACGAACAAAGGATTTTCTTGGCAGTTCTCTTGGATTTTTTGCCAGCGGTCCATATGATGCTCTGTCCCACCACAGAGGTGTTGGAGACCTCCTGAGGGGATGGTGTCTGGCAAAGGAAAAGAAGCAGTGGTAGAGAGCAGGTCTGCAGCACAACCTGGCAGTGTCCCAGCTTGGACCTCTGTGAAAACCAGCAACAAATCAGCTCCACTTGCCGAGGACACTAAATTGAGGTGAGGGCTGAATGAGCTTGCAACAGCCCAACAAAAATCCAAAGGATTTTATCATCTTTGTAGCAGAAGGGACATATGGTAAATAAAATTTAATGCTGCCAAATGGGGAGAAATGTAAAACGGCCTAAGAACCATAAAGCAAAGAGCAGCATGAATGGAGGCGAACTGATGCAAGAGGGAGGATCTGAAGATAAAGAAACAACTGAGATAATTACAGAAGCATTGAATGCATCCATGGATATTCGCCCTGGCTGCAAAGTAGCCCCAGCCCTGGCAGAGCCACCTGGCCCAGTGCCATGTGGGGCTGGCTCCTGCAGGCACTCATTGTCCCTGGCCCTTTGTCTCCCTCACACACTCGGATCTCGGAGCTCCGTTCCTCCCTGGGGAGGGGCAGAGCTGATCTGACCGGTCATTTTCTCCCTTAGGGTGGGTCAGAACCGAATGACTCTGTCCCTGAGACAGTCCCTGTGTGAAGGTCAGGACGTCCCCCACATTTCATGGTTTTAGTCTGGACTTCCCATTCCTCAATTCTGGCTTCTTAATGAGACCCAGTCCTCAACTCCCTCGCATTCCTGGGCCAGTAGGGCCACATCCCAAGCCCAGACTGTGCTGGGGTTCAGAGGCAGGCACAAGGCTTATGGGCCTCTTTTGCCTTTATTGAATAACACCTTTTTTTTCCCACCATGGAAACTGCAGCCAACTTCACATTTCCCTGCAACACCATGCTTGTGCCTAATTAAGCTCTATTAATACTAATGAACAGACTCACCATAGCCCATCACTTTAGTTCTTAATCTAATGCCATGTTGTGACACTTGTTCAATGATGATTTCAGCCCATGAATCAAATCATTGTGGTTCAGCCCATATGCCCAGCTCCCTTCTCACGTGGGAGCGCAGAGAAACCTAGGCCAGCATACAGGAAAACTGGGTAAGGAGCTTCTAATTAAATAAAAAGTCAGACAGGAGGCCAGGTTGTCCCAGAGCGGGGCAGCAGCTGTGGGAAGGGGCAGAGGTCCTGTGCTTCAGCCCAAGCAGAGCCCAACCCCAAAGCTCACGTGTGGAGGGGAAAGAGGCACAGAAAAGGAGCAAAGACGGACCGGGGGAAAGGCTTCGCTAATGAGGAACCCCAAGGGTCCTTTCCTTCTTTTTTTTCCCCTTCCACATCCCAGAGAAGAACTGAATTCCGTTATTCTGGGAGGAGAGGCCACTCCTGCACTGAGTACTGGGTCTTGGAATAAATGGTTTGTCAGATTTGAAAATTCTGAAAAAAAACCAACTCCCCTTTAATCACAAAGGTTTCATGAAATCAAAAATGCTCTTTATTCCTGATGTGTTCCTATTGCTTGTCACCTAGCTTTGTAGGGTGATGCAGAATTTAATTCTTCCCTTACCTGCAGACAACTCCCAAACTTTTTGTGTTCCTTGGGTACTGGTTTCCCATTGCAATGGGCCACAAAGCACCCTGTCTGTGGTGGGTGCTGGACTGAGGCCTCCATTCCGTGCTCTCTGTTTGATGCTGCTGAATTATTCAGGTGGGAGACTCCACTGAATACAAAGGCTCAAATAAGAAACATTAAAGTTAGAAAATCCCAGGTTTTCAGAAGTACTGGAAGTGAAAAAAATATTTCAGCCAGGTTGATTTATGTTTAAAATACCGAAATATACTGCTGCACTGATCGCTTTGAATTGTGCTGTCATGCTGGGTGGCAGAAAGAGATGAGATTTTTCAATATGTTAAAGTGTAAATGTTGTTAAAAACACAGTATTAGGAGATTAAGATTCTGACCCTTTACGTTCCAATGATCGTAAAAGTCAGCCTTGCAGCCCATTACGGAACAGCTTGCCGAGGCACCGCACTGAATCACTCCACCACCAGGATGCTATAACCCTGCTCGAGCTTATTCATAGGCATCTGCTGATGTGGCATCTACATCAAACTGTGAATGCAAATGCAACGTGGAGGGCTTGGATGTGCTTTAATAAACCCTGCCAGGTTCCCCCTCCTCATCTCAGAGCCCTGGGGGAGACAGCGGCTCCTGCAGCCGTGGGACGTGGCAGCCACCGCGGCCACGCAGGGACGGCCGTCACAGCGCCGGCCCCACCGCGCCCCTGCAGCTCTTCCTCTTTCTTCATCCATCCTCAGTTAACCCTGCTGGGTACTGGCTGCAGGAAGCAGCCCGAATCTGGACATCTCCACGGAGGAGGCCCCATCGATCACAGTTAACCAGGCCTCACTCCTGAGAAGAGCGTGACACGAGCGGCCGCTTTGCTGGAGCCGCAGCCTGGGCACCGCTGGGTCCCTCGGGCACCGAGGCCGGGAAATGACCATTTCCATCCAAATCTTCAGCTCAGAGGGCTGCCAGGTGGGGAAGAGATACCCACCCAAGACCCTCCCAAGGACCTGCCCTGTCCCCCTCAGCCAGGGCTGGTCCGCAGCGGGACAGCTGGGCTCATCTCCCACCAGGAGAGGCGGGGACAGGCAGTGCCACCAGCTGCGGGTGCAGCCTCTGATCCTTCCAGCAGCAGCAATTATTTAATGTAATGAGGAGGATCCAAGCACTGGAACTTTTCAGAAAGATTTAATGTTTTATGACAGACCAAAATTGTGTAATGAAAAGGCCTGATTTTCTGTGTGGGAAGATACTTGGAAATAAAATGCGTGCTGGTGCCTGGGAGGCTGAGGCAGATGAGTTCTGGAGCCCCTCTCAGCCTGACCTTCCTCCCGGCCACCTCCTCCCATGGGACAGCACTTCTCACCCATCCCACCATCCCCATCACCACGACACGGCCCTGCCAGTGGCACCAGAGGGACACAGGGGCTGTGGGACAGCTCACCAGCCAGGCTGAACCTCCAGTGCCCTCCCTGGGGACAGCTGGGGTTTGGCACAGAAACATGCAGATTCTGGCTTTTATTTGAAGCAGGTTTGAAAGAGCAGTGAAGGTTATTGAAAACATAACGAAAGCTCCTCCTTATTTCATTAAATACAAATGTGAGTGGGGTCATCAGTTTTTATAGGGGCTCGTAAAGCATCCCTCTTGTTCAAATAGGCTATCAAATCACCCAGGGCTCCTCTCTGTGAGGAGCGCAATAAACCCAGAGTTTCTTCTTTAAGAAACTCATCTCAACATCATAATAAAATAACCTTAAATAATACAGTATGGAACAGGTTTTCAATAACATAATTATAGGCTTCCATTTTTTTCCTGGCAGGTCATTTCTTGGTATCTATTTTGGATGCCATATTGCAGAGGAAGGGGGTAGGGATGGAAGCATGGGCGGATTCTGAAGCATGTCCTCAGGTCACAGCAGATCACCTTGCCTTTCCTTTGTGTGATGCAGGCGCCGAGAGGCTCGGGGGAGCCGGGCAGAGCTGCAGCCTGTGGAGATGGCACAGCAGAAGCAAAGGTTAGCTCGGGTCACACTTCTGAGCACCAGATCCCATGGCAAACCCTCCTCAGAGCTGGCCAGCGCAGGGACGGTCAAGGTTTTAGATGATCTTCTGTCTGTGAAGGATGGAGGAGGAGCATCCATTGATGGGGCAAACACAGACGGGGGCAGCAGGGTTCGCTGTCATTCAAAGCCTTTACAGTCATCTGGCAGAAAGTCTCCCATATTTTACTTTGTTTTCTTGATCACAGCACTCATCCAGAAAAGATTTTAGACAGACACGTTGCCTGGAATAAGTGTACACACACACCCTGTCCCACACACTCATGTAAAAAATCAATCTGTACATCATCTGCACGTGTTTGCAGATAATACAAAGTTGTGTTTAAAAAAAAGGAAGAAGGAAAAGCCTCAAGTGGCAGAGCAGTTAAGGAACTCCTAGGTGTTTTTAATAACATTGATCAGCCCAAATGAAAAAAGCCAGAGCAGTGGGAGACAGGAGCAGGCAGCAGATGCTGACATTCTATCACAGCAGACACATATTGACTAGCGGTCTGAACAAGTCACTCACTCATCAGCGGCCGGCCTGATTGAGTTGCCTGCAGCCAGTAAATGAGCCTTCCATCCACTGTGGGTCGAAATGAACTGCAATCTTTTCAGACCTCGTTGTTGGCCAAATGAGAGATTTAAAACCCCGGAGGACTCCAAATGAATTTACCAAGGAGCCACAGTGACTAACAAAGCTACAATACATCAGCGCCGGGGCACTGGATATTACACACACTGCTGGGTGATCAGCACTGGGTATTTCTCTGGCCGTGCTGATCAGCTGCGCCGAGCGATGCAGAGGTAACCAGATTAACCAACACGAAGTGTGTAAACCTTTTATGGGTTCTTTAAGGATTTAAAGATTTTGATGAGAAAACACTACAAGTTTCCCAGGGGAAATTCGCTGTTATTGATTTAATGTTTGCTTGCATGCTACCTGTCAATTTTCCAAGAGCTTCAGCAACAAAATTCGTATTTGATATTTGACAGATCTCTTCCTAGTTTGCATGAGCAGAGCAGCAGAGTGCTTTTGGAAAGAGCTCCTTTTGAAAACAAAAGAAGGGTGACTCCTGCACACACCCCTTTATAACCAAGATGTAATCTCAGGCTAAAACGAATTCCAGGACCAACTACAAGCTCCAAACACTTCAGAGGATGGCTGGGGATGGGTCAGACTGGCTGGATTTGTCAGTCAAATGGGGAAATTCCAATCCTGTTCAGGGACTGGTTGATGAAACGTTCCTCACCCACGCACATGCGTGTTTGAACACACCACATGTGGTCACGGTGATGGAGGGATTATATTGGCTCTTCCTCCTGATTTAGACCGAGATTAGGAAGCTCAGGTTTATCAGGTCCATTCAGGCACGCTGGAAGTGTGTTTGGTGTGCTGAGACCGGGGATGTGAGGGGAGCACACAACAACATTGGTCTCAACCAAAGCTACCAGAGAACCTCCAAAGAGTCAAATGTTGAGCACACATGAATCCAGTGCAAAGACCACAGAGGGCAGGAACCAAGAAAGGAGCACTCCCTCCATGTTCCCTGTGGGTATGGGGAGGGATTTCTCAGAGTTTCTCCAGTCTGAGGGACCCAACATGCCTGGGAGAGAGGCAGAGCCCTCTCTCCGTCCAGCACCTGCCCTCTGCAGCCCGGTGCTGCTCCCCCCAGGCAGTGAGTATTCCGTTGGTAACATTCCCATGATAACAAATTGTTCACTAGCAGGGGAGACAAATGCAATGCTCCTTCTCTCTCACAGCTAATTCCTCCCTCTGTGCAGGTGCTGACCTGCTCCCTCTCTCGCTTGAGCAGAGCACTGTGCGGTGATTCAGGCCAGGCTTCACTCCCTGCTCTCCCCGGGTGCTCTCTCCTGGTCGGTGCACCCCCAGCACCACACAGCTCTGTTTGTGGGTTACTTCATTCCAGCTGAACGTAGTAAAATGGTTTGTCATCTCCATTTTTTTGCTGTAGCGTCCTAGAGGAATATGCTCTGGAATGCCTTCAGCAAGAGCCTCTAATCTGGAAGAGTCATTTCTCCCTCTGCCTCTTGCAGTAGAGGAGGAATGCAGTGGCTGCTGGCTGGAAAATTAGCCCAGGGAACTCTCTCCTCTGTCTGTCTCTCACCTCATTAGACTAGTGAGAAAATGTAATTGTAAGTCTCTCAGGCTTTCTCCTCGCCGGCTGGTGGGGGATTTGTGCTTCACCAGGGCTGGGAGAGGCAGAGCAGCGCCGGGGCGCCAGCCCCGCACGGCAGCCGCGCCCCCCGCCTGCCCCCGAGCGGGGTGCGGGGGGTCCCCGGTGCCCCACCGCGGCTGCCCCCTCCCCAGGGCAGCTGTGCCCGTGCCGCCTCGCGTCCCGCCGAGGCAGGGGCAGGCGGGGCTGGGCACCGCGGGGCTGGGCTGACCGGCAGGCAGAGGTCACTGCTTGGCCGCGCTGTGTCCCCGGGGCACGGCGCGCTCGGGTGCGGGGCTCTGCTGGGGAGAAAGTGGAACACAGCGCGTTACCCACGCTGGTCACGGCTGCCTCCTGCACAGGCAGAGGCTGCGGGTGCCACCACGGTCCTCCCGACACCGCCAGCACGGGGCTCACGGGCACAACTCTCTGCAAACCCTGGGTCCCAGTCTGCAGCACCACACCTCTCCTGGCTGTTACCTGTGTATCTTCTTTTCTTAAACTGTTCCCCTCTGGATTAAATTCCGTGCCTGCTTTACCAAAACTGGGATTGCTAATTGCAAGCACCAAACATTTGCCGGGAGGTGAAGCCACAGGTCCAAATGAAATGCAGTCTCTGCCCCTGAGATCCGAAATGAAGAGGGATGTTACACCAGCTCCTGGCGCACACACGTGTCTTTGGCGAGGTTAACAAAGATTCCTATGCAGAGGCTGGTTTTGGTGTAGGATGGGAAATGCTAAGGCTGAGTCCAACCAGCTCAGCAATAACGTGTCCACCGTGTGTTTTAAGGCAGGAAGCAACGCCTCAGCTGAAATCACTTAAACAAAAAGATTGCAGTGAGGGGCATAATGCAAGAAAGTAATAAGGTTTAAAACAGGTCAGAGCCCTTTCCCTGCTCCACTGCTCCTGAGTGAGATGCATTATTTAATGGTCTTTGGTCACCGCTGATATACTGTTGATGAAATAGATGATTTTGTTCAAAAGAGCATTAGAGAAGAAATATACAATACTGCATTACACTCCAGCACAGTTCCCTCTCTGGTAAAAGCCGATAGATTGAAGGTTTTTCCTCTTGACAGGAAAGCAAAGCAGTTGAAATGAAAAGTCTTATGAAATGGCAAATACAAATGGTAATAATGCCACCATATTCAAAATTAAATTGTTGTAATTTTAGTTTCTGAGCATGGCAAAGTAATACAATATTCAGCACAGGCTTGGGGAGCAAAACCCTTTGGCAATAACAACAGTGCCTCATGAGCTAACCAAACCATCTTTTATAAAAATGTGGAGTGTGATGGGGCTCTCCATCAGCCACAGGAGCCGTTGTGTTGTGGTGCCCCAGACACGGAGCATGTGGCTGCAGTGCTGCGCTCAGCCTAGGGAGGTCTCTCCTGAAAGGAAAAGATGTTTTAGCTGTCCAGATGTGTTGGATTAGAGATCGGATTGATGACAGTCTGCAGCCAGACTCAGTGGTATCAAGACTGAAGAGCTGTCTCACCCTTTGTGCTCCACCTGGTTATTCCCAGGCATGGCTGAAGAGTTCGGTGTGGCGCTGGCAGCAGAGTGGCACTGCCAGCACCCGTGTGGCAAAGGGCACTGCTGGTGAGATCCTCGGGCGAGCAGGGCTGGAAAGGGGCTAATCCTGCCTGTTGTCTGCTCACGAGTTTGCTGCACAAGGAACCTTCCCGCTGCTGTAGCGAGCGGGCGAGTGTCTGCCTCTCCCACTCCTCCTGCCTCTGCCAGCCCTGCAAATAGCTCTCGGTATTGAATCTGCGGATTGCAACTGCTCCGTGTTTGAATAGCCTGCTGACCTTTCCCAGTAATGCCTCTTTTATAACCTTCATCTTCTGCAGGGGTTCACGCCATCCCTGTACTTACAGACCAGGAATCCAATGTGTAATGATAACGTGGGGCCGGGCGCTCCAGCCATGCAATTATTCCCCCCGCGCCCCTGTTTGCGCCGTGACTTTCATCGCGGTTAAACGCTGCTATTTTCTTTTGCCAGGCCCTGGGAGAGCCTCGAGTTTGCCCTCGACAGGTTCAGGTCTCTTCTGCCAACAGAAGGATATTGCACTGCATGCAAACGGCGCATCTGTCCGAGCGCCGGCGGGACGGGCACTGGGGGCTCCGGGGGGCACAGGGGGTGCGGGGCAGCCCAGCCCCTCCCTGGCACGCGGCAGCTTTGTGGCCCCACCGCCCCTGCCAGCGCTGGAGCCGGGGTGTGCGGGGCCCTGTCCCTCGGGGGCCGCTGGCACCGCAGAGCCGTGCCTGAAAATTCCCGGGGAGACTCTGGAATGAGCCCGCGGGCAGAGGGGGCGGCCCGGACAGGCCTGGCCGCAGCTCGTCCTCTGTGTCCCGGAGGGAGCCCCGGCAGGGCGGGCGGATGGAGCCCCGCGCTCGCTGCCCCAGCCCCGGGCCGGGAGCCCTCGGAGCGCTCCCCGCGCCGGGCTCGGCTCCGCCGCCGCCGTGCCAGACATCCATTACCCCGTAATGGGGGGAATGCAGCAAAAACGGCAGCGAGAGAAAGGAATACATCACCGGTAATTATCTCTAACCAGAAATCTCCTCCACTGCTCCAAGCCCCATCATTCCAGCCCTATTCTAATAAAGTGACACCTTTTTAATTATGGTAAGGACAAATCTGAAATTCCGGTAAGTAATTAGCAGGCATAATTTGCCATCTCTGACACAATGTGACTTTATCACAGGTTACCTCAGTACAAGGCACGAGTGCAAGGCTGCTGTATATCCTCTTTTAATTTTAGAGAAACCCAAACTGTCCATTTATTTTTATTACAATGTATTTCTCGAGTAGTTGAGTGGACAGCACTGAGAGTGCTCTGAGAGTGCAAATAAACAGCAGCAGCCTTGGAATGTTAAATTTAAGGGTTGTTTTCAGGAACAGGACACTTAATTTAACAATAAACTATGTTTTTATGTACCTCCATGATACCCTCTGTTACCAAGAGCACAGGCTAGCTGGGCCCATTCAGAGGTGTGCAGGACCCACTGAGCCATTCAGCCTGGTTTATTTTCAATGAAAGGAAGTGCCCATCAAACCAGAAAACACTTCCACATTGCAATCCAATTATTTATTTGCGCTTCCAATGGCTGCTTCCAGTTTTATTGTCTTCCTCCACTCTCCCCTGCTATTTGCATGTGTGCTTCAAGGGTGGTGCTTGCTTCTGCTAATGGGCATAATATTAAATCCTGCAAACCGTGGCTAAGAGAGAATTTTCCTAAAGAATCACAATCTTTTGCAGAGTCGATGCACAGTGTGGCAAGGTTCCTGATGTCCCTGAGATTCCTGGGGCTAATATTCTTACATCTAATATGTTTTTGAGAAATGTGTACTGTGGGCTAAATCATGAATATTTTAGGTTTGAGCCCTGCTGTCCAGTTGGGAGTAGTCAGTTAAGCTGCGTGGGTTTGTTTCTCCTTGACAAGGGGCAAGTGCTCCAAATCTGCTTCTCTATGAATAAAGGACTTGAGATCTGAGGTACCAGGACGTGCAAAATGGACTCAGCTGTTGGGGCTCCTTTCTGCTTGTGGCCCAGCACAAATCTCCACCTTCCTTTGGGAGCTGCAGCAGCTGGGACAGCAGGAACTGTTCAGAAAGGAGGAAACAAAACTGGTACCTCTGCTCCAGCAGGTGGGGATGACAGAGGTGCTGGTCAGGAGCTTACTCGGGCACCGACACGGTCATGACGTGGGCAAACCTGGCCAGGCCTCACACACAACTGACCCCCTGACCGAGCTGTCCTCAGGCACCTCCTGCAGAGCCAAAGTCAAATAACTACAGAGAGGTGCAGGGAGTGTGGCAGGAAAGGGGCTCTGGGATCAGCTGATGGCAAGCAGAGGGTTCTGCGCTCAGGGGAGATGTGCCCTGCCAGTGGTGCTGTGCTGCTCTGCCATCCAGCTCCAACAAGGTCCAGCAAAAAGAGCCACCTTGCTCTGGCAACATCTGTTTGCATTAGTTGGAGATCCAGGATAAAACATCCCTCATAAATAATTAAGCCATCAGGGCTCACACCAAGAGTGAATTGCTCTGTAATGCAGCCCTGGAGGACGGGATGCTCTGAGGGCAAGGGGGTCCTGGCTGGGGGAGGATCCCAAGGAGCAGCTGCACTGGAGGGGGGTCCCAGAGAGACAAGCACAGCTCTGTCCTGGGGCTGCTGTGGTCTGTGCCCACACAGGGCTCTCCCCTGCTGTCAAAAGGACTTCAAGCTCAGCAACTTAAACAGCCCTTTAAGACAGACTGGATGTTTCTCATGGATAGTCTTTCATTCTGCTAATAAAGACTTAAGAGATATTCCCAAAACCCCCAAATTCCATGCTGTTCACCTCTTAGGAGGTGGGACCATCAGGAGGTTTGCAGGGCAGAGGAGCCTGAGCCAGTCCCATGCGTGATGAGCAGCCCGGGCTGGGTTGAACAGCGGTGTTGGGCTCCTGGGGCACAGCAGAATCTGAACTTTTATTTTGCACTGCACAGCCCCCAAGCACCCCACAGTCCTACTGTGTATGCAGGGCTCCAGGTTTGTCTTTCCTTGTCTGCATTGGTGAGAGGGAGATGCATCAATAAGGCGGGGAAGCAGGGTCGGTGGCAGCCCTCGCTCTGCTTGAGGAGGAGTGATTGCTGCGCAGAGGGCTGGGAGGCAGGAGGATATAACCCTAATGTCTGCACCTCAGGACACGCCATTAAAAAGGCATCTGCACTGACACAGATCTGTTGTTTATCAATACCCTGACACGCGTTTCCCCTGCAGCATGGAAACACCTACACGACACGGCGGGTGACCGATGGCGCGGCCTTGCCGGCTGCCCGGCGGTGCCGGCCCGTGCCAGCCGTGCCCGAGAGCCCGCGGAGCCGAGGCACCCGGCACGCGTGGGAGCAGCTGAGCTGGCAGCAAATGTAAAGGGAGCAGGGTAGGAGTGATGTAGAAAGTGCCACTGTTTGAGCATGACTGCTTGCAGCTCGGCGCTTCTGTTGCAGAATTTTCCGGCATTTTACATCAAAGAGGACTTTTATGTGTAAAAACTGACCTGAACCAAAAGTGAAAGGTAGTGAATATATCAAACCAAACATTTTCAGACTGACAAAAGCATGATTTTCTGTCTGGTTTTCTTCATTCATTCCCACAATCAATCTTTTGTCTTTTCCCAGCTTTCCAGCTTTTTCCAAACTGCAATATCACATTCACCATCCCACCTCCTCCCATTCTTGTCTCCTAATTCCTACGGCACAGAAATCCTCAGGGTGAGAATGACACCCACTTCACAGAGCCCAAAACCATGACCACATCCCTTCCCAGTTCAGCCCCAACCTCCATTTCAGCACAGCACAAAAATACATACAATTTCTCAGCCTTACTTTGTGGGGTTGCTCCGTCCCCTCCTTCCCACTGCTGGTGCCCCCAGCTCATCCTTGCACCTGCCAGGGCCGGGGGCTCACGCACCACTGCCTTTTGTCCAGGGCACAGACGAATCAGCACTGCCTTAGAACTTCACATTACATGTAGCTTTAGTTAATTAAATGTAAAATCATTGGAATAAAATTATCCTTTCATTAGAAATTAACTCAGTGCTTAAGACTTCAATAATTACTTTTTTCTCCTCAAACCACATACAAAACGGTCAGTTAAACAGTATGTAAAAAAAAAAGTTTAATGACCACAGAGCAATCAAGATTACTATTATTTAAGCACAAGCTATTAACATGTGCAATGAGGTATTAGCTAATAAATTATCTTTATAAAATTAAATTGTAATTTTATCACAAATTTTACAGAGGTTATGGGTTTTAATGGCTGTATTTAGCTGTGGCACTGAGCATGCCGCTTTCCTTCATTACTTCATTAACACTTTGCATTTAGACTCTCTCTTATTATTATTTTAATTTAGGAACAGGATGAATTGATTTATTTCTCCCCTCTTCGGGAGCCACTTGGTCTCTGCCACTGCCCAAGGGCCGGGTGCCACCACGGCTCACGCTCTCGCTTGGCTTTCCTGCAGCAATGAGCACTGGGACACGGCTGGAGATTCATCCTGGGACTTGGCACAGGGAGCTCAGGAGGAAGAAGAATTCCCTCTGGGATGTCCTTGAGCTGCAGAAGAACCCTGTGCTGCTCATGCAGGTGCTGCTCATGCAGGTGCTGCAGCCTCCAAGCACAGGGAGCCCTGTGCCTGCGTGTCCTCACCTGTGCATCCCCCGCCGCATTCCACTCGTGTTTTCACGGGGGCAAAAGCCATGAGGAGGTGCTTCACACCTTCTGCCAGCACCAGAAGGTTTTGCAGGGCTCCCACACTCTGTCCCAGTATCCCTGGCTCCACTCTGTGGCCAGAGCCACTGTTCTGCTCCGGTGTGGCAGTGCTGGGAGCCGCGCGGGGAGAAGCGCTGGAAGCGATGTCTGGGCACACGCGGTTGTAAACTCCCTCTGCGAGTCCCCTGCAGACAGATATCCTTGAGACTCACCTCCATCTCCCGCTCGGGTCACAGGGAGATTTAGAGATGGGGAGCTGTAGTTAAGGTCCAGATCTGCTATCTGAACTTGAGTGATGGAGGACACATTCCCGGGACATGTTTATTGTCACCCGGCGGCCCGCAATCCCGCTCTCGCAGAGCCACCTCCATTCCCCATATAATTCATGGGCTGACTCCATGGTGGAGTGACTGATAAGGCCTTCATGCCGGGCTTGCTGGCCACATGTCTCAAGGAGACTCCAGAGGAGCTTCAGCACAATATAAATGTGGCTCCGTGTCAGCCTCAAACCCCTGGAAAATTCCCCGTCTCGAGAGTGCAGCATTTTAAGTAATAAAACCATAGAGAGATTACAACAAAATGTGACAGGAATTTATAGCCCTCTGCATGAACCTTTTACCTTAAGATGGAACAAAGTTGAGGGAAAAAAATTGCGTGGTTCACTTAGGTAACCTTTCCAACCACCCCCGCTCAGCTCCTGGCCCCACATTCCTCTTCGCTGATTTAATAGCAGGAAAAAAACAGCCAGGCAGGGAACTGGGGAGCAGACAGGCACCGTGCTTTAACCCTCACTGCCTCCTCCCTGCCTGGAGCACCAAGATTCCAGAGCAAAAAGAGCCCCAGGTTGTGCTGAGGGCTGGTTTCAGCCCCTGCTCCTCGCTGCTGTGGGCTGGGACACCGGGGCAGGCTGGGACACCGGGACAGGCTGGCTTGCAGGGAGGCCTTTCTTTATCCTTTTATTTTATTTTCCCAAGAGAGACACCAAAATTCCTACAGGATCTGTAATTCCTGATGAAAAGAAGGGCCAAGCACAGGCTCCTGTACGTGCCCACACCCTAATGACATGGGGCCTGCCTCCAACTGCTCCGTCCCTCCGTGCAGGGAGGTGTTTTTATTGCCCGTGAAAGGGTCATGCAGCACAGCTAAGCAGATTCCTGGCTCTCCCTGATGCTGAATTTACTGCCACTTTCAGCAATAAACAGTGGAATTAATTCTGAGTTTACTAATCCAAAGAGTAAACAATATCCAGTGGAGACACTCAGGCAAGATAAATGCAAGGGATTAAAAGCAAACAGGGTGAAATCATTCTGCTCCCAGCTAAGGAGTCATTGGAGGAGAGTGAAGCCTCCACATACAGTATTATCAAATTGTTAATAAAAATTTCTAAAGTCTGTAATATCAGTAAGTTTTTCTTTCCAATTCATCACAATTGGGGGTTTTTTACATGAAGCACACTTGGTGCTGAGCAGTGGCTTCCCACTGTACAGGCTGACAGGCAAGGAAGGCTTGGGCAGAGCTGCTGGTTTAAGAACACACAGCCAGGGCAGAGCTGCTGCCCCCTTAAATAAAGTGAGAACTTTTGTCTCCCGTGCAACAAACCCACCTGCAACAGTGCTGCATTCCCATACAGTATTTTGGTACATATTTTATACCATCCTGGGTTACTGCTGTGCTTGTTAAATAATTAAAGGCAGAGAATGTGTTATTTACTGTCCATTTAGTGCAGCAGGCCCAGAGCTTCGCTTTGATTTCCAGTCCGGAAGGAGCGGTGACACGGCCCTGGGGAATTCTCCCGCAGAGCTTAATTAGCGTGGCACGGGGCAAGCCTGCACCACGGGCTGTATTTGTGAGTCAGAAATAATATTTGATTGTTAATTTTATTGGTCAGTAAATTTTTAAAATATTAATTTATATTTTTGCAGACAGTATTTCACAGCTACCAGACGTGCAGAGTCAAGCCCGATGGTTTTGGGGACCATCTTGGCAGCAGCACCAACTTTCTGTGTGTGAATCAGCTGGAGAAATACAACCCTACCCCAAACGAGGCTGGGGAGGGCTTCAGGGTGCAGCTGGTCAGTAGCTGGGATGGACACTCCAGCCACTCTTGTCCCTGACATCCTGCTGATGGACCCCACGCTCTGCTGCTGCAGGCTCTGGGCCCCGAAACTGGGAATATTTTGTTGCCTGACCTACAACTACACCCCATTTTCATTATCAGGGCTGTAACCAACTTCCTTCTGAACTGGAAAGGTGCAGGAAATGGAAAGAGTGTGGGGAAAATTCCTGATAAATGAAAACTTCTTCCTATAGAAGAGTGTTTGAATTTGTCATCCTCAGACAAGAATAAGTTGGTTCGGTGAAGAAAAGAGTACAAATTATCAGCCCTTCAAAGCTTTCCCATTTAACCACTTTATTGCAATACAACTGCCCATAACATTTGCTTTTAGAGCCCATGATGCTGAGTGTAGTTATTACATTGCATACATAAAAGATGTTTACAATTTTTTATATATATATGTAAAATGTTGATCCCCTGGGCCACATCGATTTGTGCCGGCTTCACGGCTGGGTTGGTGCAGGGATTTCCCTAAGAGATGTGATTAGGCTGCAGGGAACTTTCATTCTTTTTCCCTTTTTTAATCTCCTGCTTACCCATTTAACGCACCTGTCTTGGATTCCATTTATGTCAACATTTTGGGGCAGTACCGGGGTGTTCTGAGCTCGGGGGTACACGGCACGCACAGGCTCTGACACCTCATTCTCACACCGTGCTCCGGCTGGGGATGGAGCTGGGCTGATTTATTAGCTCCTGGTTGTTTCTACAGCTGGAAACAGAACTGGGACGAATGCAGCAATTAGCACTTTGTGGGGGCAGGGTGGGCAGCAGGGCTCGGCGGCGCAGGGGAAGGCGGCGCAGGGAGGGCACCTGGAGCTGCTCCTGGGGATTGTCTCACCTTAAAATTATCTCAGCTCAGGAGTTCTCTGGGAGCCGCCCCAGCTTCTCCCCTGGCCTGGAGCAGGAGGACAGCATCACCTCCAGCTGACCCAGGGGGTGGCATCTCCATCTCCAGGGGGTGGCACAGACCCCCCGGCAGCGCCGTGCTGGCAGGACAGGCCACCAGGGGCTTGTCCCTGTGCTGGGGAGGGCCAGGACTGCAGGGAACTGTGTGAGAGGTTCCTGGTTTTGTTAAGCAGAGACATAAGTAACAGAAAGGACAAATAATTTCCCAGTAATTTGTTTTCTAATGAGCAGTGGGTTGCAATTAAGAGGGTATTCATTCTAAAGAAATTAACTGTTCTCCAACAGAGAAGAAAAAACTGGTTTATAGTTCCAATCTTCAAATTTTGACAAGCTAATCTGCAGAGTGAAATAATAATGGGGGGAATGCTAGAGAGTTCTTATAAAAACTCTTGGGAAAATGAATGAACTCCAAGGAATCGGAAAGTACTGAAGCTGAAATGGTGGCTCTGCAGAGGGGACCCCAATAAATCGGTCTGGTGGGAAAGGGAAGGTCACCTGTGGGATGCACTCTGCTTCCAGCGGCACAGGGCAGGGGTGGGATCCAGCTGGGATTGCAGCGTGTGTGGGTAGATGAGAAGACAAATGTACAGTTTATTCCATACCCATTGTGCCTCGTCCCAGAGCTGATTTGAGAGGAAATAAAAGGCCACATATTGAGATACTCGCAGCATTTAGGGAAACACGTGAACACAGCAGCAACATTTGCACTGTTTTCCCTCACTGGAAGAAAAGCAGAGGGGTTTTATCTGTATATTATACATTTTTAAAAGACTCTAAGTGTGATCCAGGATATTAGACACTATTCAGCTTCGCACAGGTATCTGGCAAAATGGTTTAAACATTTATTAAATATAGAATGATAAAATACCTTGAAGATCACATCCAATCAACACAGTTTCTGCTGTGGAAAATCATGTCTCATTAATCTGTTAGAATACTTTGAACCTACCAATA
The DNA here is from genome assembly GCA_013397115.1 of Edolisoma coerulescens. Taxonomy (NCBI): domain Eukaryota; kingdom Metazoa; phylum Chordata; class Aves; order Passeriformes; family Campephagidae; genus Edolisoma; species Edolisoma coerulescens. The sequence goes on along the minus strand of VWZW01000012.1, from coordinate 18,863 downwards.
CATAAATGGATAAAAGAGAATATCTTGACATATTTTTAGACTTTCAAAAGGCTTTTAATGAGGTCTTCCCAGAGGATTTCTTAGGAAACAAGATAAAAATGGGGATAAGAGATACAGTAACATAATGAATCAATAAGATGGACTAAGAGGAAGGAAACAAAAGTGGGAGACAGTCAATGTAAAGGGTCACTAGCAGTGTGCTACATGGTTACACACTCAATCTAATGGCATTAATATATTAATTACTGACCTGGAAAAGGAAGCAGGGGTATAGATTAGTGAAATTCAGAAAAGATGAAAGAAACTCTGAGAAATTTGGCGGAGGCAGAAGGATGAGAGGTAGTTAATAATGAAGGCTGGTGTTGATAAATACGAATGCCCTAAACCCCAGAACTTCCCCAGGATGTAACCGACCGATCTGGAAAGCTGGTCATGGCAGAGACCTCGAACAACCTGTGTCCAAAGCCAAGTGGCAAATGAGATGTCAGGGGCTCAGAAGATGGGAACGAGCAGTGAAAGTATTAAAGTAGCTGGTGGAACTCCTGAGGATGCAGTGGAAGCACGCCGTGTCTCTGAAAGGTACTGTGGGATGCACTGAGCTGAGAGCAAAGAGGGAAATGACCCAGGGTCTTGGGAGCTTGGTCTGAAGTGTGAAACCATGGTGGGTGTGATCAGGACAGGCAAAACCAGGAGCTGCCCTCGCTGCCCTCCCCAGCACAGGAGCAGGGGACACTGATGGGAGTTCAAAGACGGAAATTCAAAATACAAGGAATGAGGTTTCCACGTGAGATGGAGGCGTGCTCCTCACAGAGACCACAAGAGCCCTCACCTGAGCACTGGTGGCCCAGAGAGGGGAGGGACCTCCGTGTGCCTGGCAGTCAGAGATCCCTTCCCTGTCCCTGAGGGGATTGCTCTGGGTGAGGGGAGCTGTGGCAGCGATGCTCGAACCCTGCGGCTCCAGGTATGCAAACCCAAACCCAAACCCCAACTGCACAACACCAGCATGGGCAATCTTATCCACACGTTTTAGGATTTATAAAGCCTAGTGCTGCGTGTTTGGTTTTCTACATAGTTTCTCTTATTGCTGTTCTGGAAATCCATTCCAATTAGACGCCAATATTCAGGCTTCCAATGCAGGCAGTGGGATGCAGTGAGCAGAGGTGACACTGAGTGGTCCCCGCAGGTGCAGTCTTATAAGCATGGCTTACCTCCACAGGCAGTTTATAATAATCATACTTCTCATGAAGCTCGAGTTCCACTNGTCCCACCCCAGTGTGCCCAGTCCCACCCCAGCGTGCCCAGTCCCACCCCAGCGCCCCGGCAGGGCCACACTGCAGACCACTGCTGCACTCGGAGAGCTCGGGCAGCTTAATTGTCTTGTTAAATACAAATGGGCTGGTGATTTCTTAAAACTGGAAGAGTGTGGAAAGCTATTAGGAAGAGGATAATACCAGTGGTATTTAAAAATTAAAATCGGCTGTAGCCAATCCCAGCAGCAGCAGCTTTGTCCTTTGGAGCCTGACTTTGACAGGCGCTCATGGATGCTATAAACACAGGGCTGTGCTCGCAGCCAGGCAATAAAGTGACTGGTGCATTTCTTTTTGCTTTATACACCACTGTATTGATTTTGTAGTTTATTTTTTCTTGGAGGAGAAACTAAGGTATTGCGATTTCATTTAGGTACTGCATTATAATTTCCCTGATGATTTTGTCAAATGTTCCTGGAGGAGAACACCTTCTCCCGGCGAGCAGGATTCAAAGACACCAAGCCGACTAATCCATACCTAATTGGATGAAATCGTTATGCACTTTCCCTCCTTTTGGAGGTTTTTTCAGAGTTCCCGGTTCCTTGGGGATCCTAAAAGCCACTGAAGAGGTTATTATAGTATGTCCTCGGGGATGTTTAATACCCTAGCCCTGTTCAGACATGCAAATAATCTAATTCAAAAGCCTCCTAATTAGCAAGCCAGCTACAGTTCTGGATAAGGGGAGAGAGAGAGGGGGAGAGAGAGAGATCTAAAAGGACGGTGCTTTTTCCTTTTATAGGCTGCTATTGTGCAAAAGGCAGCATAATGGATAAAAAGTAATTGTTCTGATTTTAATTGCGATCCACTATTTATAGTTTTGTTCTGTCATCTGAATAATGAGAGGATTTTGTTCCTGCAGCTCACGCTAAACACGCTGCAACTGCATCTACACAGGATGCAGCAAGCGCCTGGCGTCTCCTCTTGGAAGCACAATCTTGCCTAGCAGAGATGGTCCAAGTGAAGGATGTTAAGCTCGTTAATGAATTAGCCATTTAATTGACATAATTAGGGATAATTATTTTCTTTTAATCTATTGCCAATTTTAGGACAATTAGACTAAACAATGGTGAAGCAGATCACAGAGGGTCCTGTGCAATCCCAGTGAACGCTCTTGCCCTAAATGAAATGGTTTAAATATTTGGGATGTGCAGGTGAATGGAGCTGAGGGTGGCTCCTGGCTCACCTTGCTGGTCCTGATGAGGAGACGGGACAGCCTGCATGCCCTGCCTCTGCTGAGGAGGTCCCTGGTCCCTGCAAACAGCTCCTCACCTGGGATGCGTGGCCGTGGGATGGTCCCCACCACGGCAAGCAGACCTTACTCCTGCTGCTGTGAGCTCTGCCTCCAGGCTGGAGCTGCACTGCACTGTGCTGCCAAGCCCAGACAAAGATTAAATTTATAAAGACCTGCTCAGTCAGCTGGTGCAAAAGCACAGCGATACCTGGATCCATGAGGAACGAAATGCAGAGGAAACCAAATGCAGGACTGAGGCCAAGCCCGTGTCTGTGCAGAGCAGAAGCAGCACAAAGGCTCCCAGGGCCCGGGGGGCTCCGGGGCAGGTGCAGCGCTGCCCTCGGAGGGGGCAGGAGCAGGACCCCCATCCCTGCACCTTCCGCCGCTGCCGCAGGAGGACGAGGGGTTCAGGGGCAAGGTGTGCCTGGGGGAGCAGGAGAGAGCCCCTGTGCAAGGAGCTGACCCGGGGCAGCACGGGGGGGAGGCTGGCCCTGCCTTTGCATTGCCCAGAGCCACCACCGGGTGCCCAAGCTGGTGCCAGTGCCCTGTGCCGAGCAGGGGTCCCTGCGCTCCTCCTGGCCAGCCCGGCCCCACCTTCCCACCTCCCTTTCCGGCTCGCAGCCCCCGTGGCCCCGGTCCCAGCGGCCTGTTTGCCGGCGGTGGCACTGAGGGCAGGAGTCTGGCTGATGCAGGGCTTGCCAAGCCCGTCTCCCCCAGTGATGCTCACTCTGCTGCACGTGGCACCGCTCGTCACTTCATTATCCTATTAGAGACCCACACAGCACCTGCTCAATTGGAGCCTCGTGTGCTAGCAATTAATATGTTATGCCCTGATTAATTAGCAGGGTTAATTATGATTGCTGTTGCTTAAACCTATGTAGAGAGAGACGGCATCATGTTGCTGTGACTTGCAGAGCTGGGGATGCACCCCTGGGGATGGGCACCGGCGGCTGTGAGCAGCAGCCACCCCGGCGGGACGCCCTCAGCGGCTCCTGCCGCAGCCCGAGCCGGGCAGCCGCGTCTCTGCTGGCCCAATGGGCGAGTCCTTCGGGGCCGGCAGCTCCCGCTTCCTTCGGGACCCGAAGCCCAGCAGCTGACCCTGCGGTCCTGAGGGGACTGGGGCTGCTGTGGCTTTGTTCACATTTTACCCGGCGTAACTGAAAAGCAAGTTCTTTACCTGTTTGAGAGCAATCACCAGACTGGTACCAACCCCGATCTGCACAGATACTCTGGGATTTCCCTGTGCTCAGGAGTTTCTGGCCAGTTTTCCCAGGCAGGCATCGGTGCCCGGAGCCGCGGGCAGCTCCAGCTCCATGGGAGAGTGCTGGGCAAGGGCAGCACAGCCACGGGGCCAGGGGCTGCTCGGGAGGGATTCCTCAGCTTCACAGTCACAAAAGCTGGCTGAGAACCACGGGCCAGGCTCCAGTCTGGCACACAGCTGAGCATCTCCCATTTCCCATTAAGGTTTTGATTTGTCTGTGCATGAAATAGTGAGACTTGGGGTCTTTTTGGCAGTTGTGAGTGAGAGATGACCACCCTTCTCATTGACTTATCCCTTTGAAGCTATCATCACTCATTTCTCTTGGGAAGAGAATGTGAGGCACTGGTAAATAATATAGGGTTGTGTATTTCTTTATCTCCCATAGTGTGTTGTCTCCTACATGCTGTTCTGTTCTAACAACATCCATCAAGACAAATGCATACCTGAGAACAGCCTCCCTCAAACCTCAGAAATCTGTTTCTGAGGTCAACAACTATACAGAAAAGACAAAGAAGAAACAAGAAGGAAATTGCACAAACAATTAAACATTTTTTTTCCAGAGACAGAGAGGACTCCCCTTGTCTGCACGAGGCAAGCACCAAAATAAGAATGCCACATCTCAAACACAAGGCAATCTATTATTCTCAGAGCAGTAACATGATACATTATCAGCCACCTTATCCTAGCAAAATGTATCATTACCTGCACTTTCTGCACTTTCCAGATCAATCCACTTTAAAAATGTAGTAATATAGAAGGGTATTAGGTACTAGAAAACTCATTATGAAAATGGCGCACTCAAATTCTTTAAAGGTGATATTTCATAAAATATACTATGCCTAGCTCTTGGCTCAATCATTCTTTTTAATAGCTCCATAGCAGCCAGAAAATAAAGTATTCATGAAGATTGAAGAAGATGATCCCATGAACTTCAATTTAATTGGTGCAAATTAAAACGATCCATCTTTTCACGCTGCCCGTCTATCTCCAATCATCAGTGCACCGCACGTCCAGCACCCTGATTACAATTATCTTTTAATAGGAAAACTTGTCACTTTTTGTGTGATTTACATAAGCTTGCACAAACTTACTGGTATCATTTAGGGTTGGAATGTATGATTTTTTTTTTCCATTCAAGTCCCCTGATATAGTTGGGGGAGGGGGGGCCCAGAGGTGAGGTGAGCTCCTGGCGGGGGGCTCATTTACTGCACTTAAAGCCTGGACTTGTAGAAGAAGAATGCCAGAACGAAGCCTTCAATACATCTTCATCCAGGAGACCTCCCCCCAAAGAAGTGCTAATGCAGTCAGATTTCATGGTGTCTTTGCAATGACCATTGCAATTACAATACAAAAACCTAGATGACATTTTGACTTTTAATTAGGAGGGAAATGATGCTGGTCCCTGCTGATGGCTCTCTCTCTCCCTCCGACTGCTCCTAGCACTCCCATCCTGAGAAGGTACCCTGCAGGGTTTAATAAGCCATCAAATCATAGTGGTGTGGGACGTATTCTCAAGAGTTCAAATAAAATTACCATAAATGTATGTTTACTGTTCCTGGCCTAGTGTCTGGGATCTGGCTGAGGGCCCTCCAGACGGCAGCAGCACAAAGCACCCACAGTATTAATTATTGCTACTATCATTATTACTATTTTCTTTGTGATGACCACAATCCAACGGTGAGGACGCTGCAGAATGATTCATTGCCTGAAGCCTTTTATGTATAATATGTTTCAATTTTTTTTCCTTATCTTTGAAAGGCAACCCTCCTTATCACAGATGGCTTCTATCCCTTAAGATGTTGGGAGATTTAGCTCTGTCTTCTGAGGCTGGGTTTTCCTATGCATGGAAACAATGAGCATTGTTTAGCTGCTGTCCGTGTGTTCCCTGATAGCGTCCACCTGAAAGGAGAGCATGGGAACCTGCAGAGCAGCCTGTGCCTTCCCCACGATCCTGCTGAACCTGCTCACACCTCCACTGAAGCACACGGGGGGACAGTTTTTAATAAGCTCTAATTTCCAGCTCCCTCTCCTCGCCAGGCGGGAGCAGCGCGGCCGCCTCGCCGAGGCCCCCGTGGAGGTCATCAGCCTGCGAGCATTAAACTTTTTAGCACATCCACTGCAGAGCAATTTTTAGGACTCCTCTGCTGGCGGAGTTCAAATGAAACTCATGGCTGATCTCATTAAGCACTTGTCTCATTTTGGTGCATGAATATTAAACAGGAACATGTGTGAGCAGGACGCTGCAGAAAGAACATTTTTCCTCTCAGCAGCGCTTGACGCAGCTGCCGGCACGGCCGGCCGGACGTCCCGGGGGTCAGCCCTGCCTCCCGCAGCGCTGGGCAGCGGCTCCAGATGTTCTCTGTGCCCCGAGCTGCTGCTGGACAGTGTGAGGGCTGCAGTCCTGGCATGAAGGGTATTTGGGAGAGTTTGCCGTGGCAGAAGAACCGCCCACACCTCCTCTGCACCAGGGGCCCCTGGAGGGTCAGTGAGGGCCAGCCATGGGGCAGTGGCAACGGGGGCAGCCCAGCTCCCCTTCCTCCCGCACCTCAGGTGTCCCTCCACTGCTGCCCAGGCAGCTCCCCAGAGCTCTCCCCATCAGTCTTGTCACAGCAAACACCACCGGTCACCGTGACCCAAATAAACTCCAATCCACTTGATCTATCAGGGAAACGTGTGGTGCTGACCTGCCATAAATCCCGGGGCGGCGGGAGCAGCGCCCACACCCAGTCCCTGCTGGCCCCGGCCGGCTGCCCACCTGCCGCGCTCCCTGGTAAGCAGGTAATCATGAGCTGCCACAGAAAGGTGACCCATTACCGTGATGGATTTGGTGTGAAAAACAAATGGACTGAGACCTGCGGATTGCTGTCCTTACTGCACCTTGGCCTTTTGTTCTGCCGTATCAATATCCGCACGGGGCCTCATTACACGCGGCTCCGGCGCCCTGGCGGGAGCGCAGGGTCAGCACCGTGGCCAAGCCCACCCAGGGCACGCTGCCCGCTCTGCCAGGGGGCACTGCCCGGCGCCCCACCCAGCAATAAACTCAGTGCACTCACTCTTCTCTCTCCTGGTGAGGCTCAGCCCTCTCGATGGTGAAAGGGTTTGGTCCCACCGGGACCGAACCGTGCCCAGAACGCGGCACAGCCCAACCACCCCAGCCCTGCTCACTGTGGCACCCCAGGAGCTGCTGCAGCTGGGAGCGAGAGGTGTGGGGACGTCTGCCATCACCACAGGGAGGAGGAGGAGGAGGAGAAGGGAGAGCAGGCAGAGCTGACCTTGAGGCTGCCTGAGACTGACCCTGAAGCAGCGAGATTCTCCATTCTGTTCACAGGCACTGTCATCTCTCACCTTGCAGCGAGCGCTCTCCTTGCCCATTTATCATCACAAATGTTTCTATTTAGGCTTATTTGTTTGTACAGTTAAGCCCTGTTACATTTACACCAAGAAGAAGGACAAATTGTGATTTTATCCAATGTTAGATCATATCACTCCTTGCTACAACTTTCACAGCATTAATAAGGATAAAGAGAGACTTTGGAGAAATTCAATAATACAGCACATGTGATAACAGCCCAGCCAAGTGCTCTGGGGAGGGACTGAATTCCACAGCGGAGCCGTGGCTGTGGCTGCTCCTTTGTGCCCATCTCATCTCCTCAGGAAGGGATTTCTGCACTGGCTGAATGTGGCAAACACAATTCCAGCGATGAGGTCTTGCTCATTATGGAGCATTAGTCTGCCTATGGAACCCTTCATTCCCTGAGCAGTATCTTGCTCTCACACAAAACACCAGATGCCTGTAGAGTTCCCAGCTCTTCCCACCAGCACTCACCAGGTACAGTTATGGGCTTTTTATTTTAAAGACAAAAGTGGTGGCAAAAATGTGCCCAAACAATGGCAAGCCTGGGAAAGCAGAGCACACAATGACGGAGAGCAGAACCCAGAAATCAGAAGTGCCAGGATGCACTGGAGTGCCCAGAAAGAGGCCACTGCCCAGAGCCCCGGGCATCCCCAGGAGCTCCCAGCACCCACCACTGTCAGAAAAACCTCTGCAGCTGCGTGTGCCCTGAGCCGCTGTCACCTCGGTCCTGACGTGGAAGGGACCAGGAAGCGCCTGTGCAGGTGTGTCAGCTTGATGTGGTGGGAGCACCTTGGCGAGCACCTCCGTGCCTCTCAGTGCCCATCTGCAGCTGCTCCTGGCCCAGGAGAGCTCATTGCCCTCCCACACTGGCGTCAGGAGCAGCAGTGTCAGACACCCACACACACAGCAGCCCAAACTCCATCCAGTGGAAAAGTCTCCAAAGGGGATTGGCCCCTTTTCCCAGTGGGAACTCCAGCAGGTGCAAATCTGGAGGAAAAAACTGCTGTGCTGGGACGAGTGTTTGCTCAGGCTCGTGTTAGTCAGGGGACGCGCCCGGGCCGTGCCACAGCTTCCCCTGCTCCCCTCAGCGAAGTGCTTGACAGCAGTGCCGGGCGGGGGCGGCCGCCCAGGGGTCCCCCCTTTGGAGGGTGGCTGCTCTGGGGTCCCCCCTTTGGAGGATGGCAGCTCTGGGGTCCCCCCTTTGGAGGGTGGCCGCTCTGGGGCCCCTCTGTGGGCGGCTGTGCCAGAGCACGCTGCCGGCTGCGCCTGCTGCTTTGGCCTGGGAGCTCCTGCCTCAAACCAATCATCATTTATGTTATCCTTACAGCCGAGGGCACGGACCTTCAATCATTCTTCCTAGTTAGACACAATCATCAGCCAGATTTGTCTTGTTTAGCTGAAATGCATACACAGTAACTACACAGCCCTGCGGATCCTCCGTGGATGGCTTGCAAACCCTGCACCACACCGAGCTCTCCCCGACCCTGCCTGGGTTTGAAAGGGCCAGTTCAGGCTGGAGGGCAGCTCTGCTCCACGCCAGCTGGCTTTCTAAGAACACGGCTGCTGCTTCGGAGCAGATCCGGACATTTCCAGGAGCAGGGGAGGTGCCAGCGCCCGGCAGAGCCCAGCCCGGGCAGCCCGCCCTGGCACGGCTCGCTCGGTGCTCGCTGCTGGCGCGGGTCCGGAGCAGCCCCGGCTGCCTGCCCGGGGCTCGGGGGCTCGGGGGCTCGGGGGGGGGCTGGGGACGGTCCCTGCGCGGGGCTGGCTCAGCAGCGGCTGCTCAGGACGCCCCTCGGGCACAGCGGGCCCCGCTCACCGCGGGCACTCGCTCCTTTAACCCACCCTCCTCCTGCTCTGCTCCTCGTCCCCGCGGCCTTGCTCAGAGCCCACCCCGACGGGGACACCCCCGTGGGACACGGGGGACGGCGTGCAGCCCCTGCTGTCACACCACGGCTCCTTCCACACACACATATATTTTTTAATTTTTTTTATGATCAGCTGAAGATTTCTTTTTGCATCTGCCAAGGAACTATTTTCACAAATAAGTATGTAAATCCTCTGTAAATGTATGCTAATTACTTATTTTAATTACAATGTAAATAAGTAATTACTGAATAATTTTAAAGTATTTACATGGGGTTGTGTGATTTAAAAGCTAACTTGTTGGAAGTATAAAAACTATAAATTTTACGGTAATTATGCCACAATTTATACACTGTGGCCAAATACAATTTCCCTGTGCTTCGTAAGAGATAAATAAATACGTAATTCCCCAGTAGTTACTGCAGAATAACAAAACTATTGCATGGTGATTTTTTCTCTTTTATGTGAAAAATGCCCATACACCAAACCCATTTCAAGTCAAGATTTTTCACAAGGATAATGAACATTCATCCGTGTGATCCTGAGGAAGTTCAGAAGGAGAAGAAGAAGGGAGGATTCTGAAGGAGGTTGCTGTAAAGGGTGGAAAGATAAAAGGAGGGGGAAATGGCATAATAACAAATACCTGGTTCTACCAGATATTTCTGCCAGGTCGAGGGAGTCTGTGCCATGCCCAGGCTGTGGGTGCAGGGCTCCAGGGACCCCCCAGCCCTGGCCCCCAGCTGTTGTGGCTGCAGTTTCCTGCAAACGCTGATGCAGGAGCAGAGCTCGGCAGGAAATTGGCAATCAAAAGGTAAGTTTATAAACAGTTAAATTATATTTCCTGTGGGGTATTTTTTTATTAATTTCATTGCAATAATACATTAAACACCAGCACTGTGAAAATTAGTGTTAATGAACATTAAATGTGTTGGACAATTTAAATGGTGTGTATATATCACCTCTCTTATTATTGGGATTGGCCCAGTGGTAATATCCTTTTATCGATCCTCTGCCTTTCTCCTTGCCTCCATCCCTGTGGAAGTGGCCATGAAGGACACTGTAAGCACAGAGCTATCAGAGACATAATCTTTTAGCACTTTAATAACACTGCGAGCAGCCATCACCCACCAGCCCTTAATAAGTGTCTCCGTCAGCTCTTTAGAATTTGCAGATTACAGAGTCCTTCTAAATCTTCCCTGAAATGCCGGGCGCCTTCGGGAGCTGCCTGGCTGCCGCAGCTGCTGGCGGGCAGGGTCCCCGCACACCGCCTGCCCCGAGCAGCTCCCGTGCGGGCTGTTCGGGGGGAGCACGCAGGCATGGATCCGTCTCAGAGGTTGCGCTGCGGCGGGAGCCGCCGTGGTGGGCTTCGCTCCGGAGCAGGGCCAGGAGAGCACGGCCACCGGCGGGCTCCTGGGGGGCAGCCGGGTGTGTGTGGCACTCCCCGTTCCCCCGGCACCTCGTGTCCCACAGGGGCACCCCAACTGGCGCTGGGGCCTCGCCGCCGCTCGCATCCCGTGGCTCTGGCTGTGATCCCAGCACTTCCCAGGCCAGCTGTGCGCCATCGATGTCACCTCAGTCCCCAAGTCAGGGGGACTTTAAAACCCTGCAGGCCCCGGGTCCCGCAGCAGCACCTGCCCCAGGACCCGCAGGCTTTGGAGCAGTAGTGGGAGCCCCTGGCACAGGTGCCCAGAGCAGCTGTGGCTGCCCCTGGATCCCGGGCAGTGCCCAAGGCCAGGCTGGACACTGGGGCTTGGAGCAGCCTGGGACAGTGGGAGGTGTCCCTGCCATGGCAGGGGTGTGGGATGGGATGAGATTTATGGTCCTTCCAGTCCAAACCGGTCTGATTTGATGATTCAGTGATTCAGTACAAACCCAGAGCCTCGCCCGGGGCTCTGAGGGCTCAGCCTCAGGGCTCTGTATCTGCTCAAAGATTTTCCTTCCAGCCAGCAGGCAGTGGATGACCCTGGATCAGGCACATCCAGCACTGGGAGCAGAATTATGAATTTCCTCAGCAATGTAACACCAGAGCTTCACAAATGCAGGTTAAACCACCTGCATGCTCTTGCTGCAGGGACGTGCTAATATCCCCATTGGGGAACTGAGATATTTTTATGCCTCTGCACTCATCTTACATCTGAGTTTCGCTAATAACTAGATTTATGCAGTGGCACAGCTTTAAAAGAGCAGGTTAAGGGGAAAATTGATCTGTATTCAGGAATGCCAAGTACCTGGATTAAGATGCTTTTTCCCACCCAGAACACTCAGCATTTCCATGGCCTCACACATGTTCCCGGCACGGGCCCCTCTCTGTTGCTTTCCTGGTGGATTATATAGCTATTCCAAAGGATTTTAAAAAAATTAATGATCAAAAGGCTGCGAGATCTGTGGGATGTGGGATGCCTCCATCCACCAACGTCTCTCCACAGCTGGAATTAGTTCCACTGCAAAATGCTCTGGAGTATGAGCAACAACAGCCTGAAAGCAGTTCCTGCTGAACTCTGGCAGGTTTTCAGAGAATTTGTGAAATGTCCTTTCTCAGGACTGGGCGAGACACTTTCAAGCCTTTCGCCTGGAATATGAAGGAGCACAGTGGGTGCTTTGAGTAGGTTGTTACAAAAATTGCTGACATAACGGTGCCTGGCTGCTCCGAACCTGTCCGCAGACGCGGAATTCCTAAAATTATCTCTCTGGCTCTCGGAGCATGATCTGCTTGTTCAGGGCTCTGTAAAGGGCTTAGGTGGGGGAAGCTCCAGCCAAGCCTGCCCGGGAATGGCTGCAGGGCTGGGGGTTGCAGCCATTGCCTGACAGCACGGGCAGCATTTTAATTGTGTTTTTTCTAAATTTCTGTTTTGTAAAGAATTCAATTTGGTTTATTGTTTGTGATTCGTATCCAACATTGCAGAGTAAATTTAGTACACAGTGGTTACACTTGAAAGTGGTCTAGTTAATAAAATGCATAAAAATAAATAGGAAAATCAATGCTTTTGTTAATATTCTGTCATTTTTACACATTTTATAATTCATAGCAGCTCTAAGAGCACAGCACGAGTGTAGTGGGCTCTGGTTTGGTAAAAAGCTGAAGATGCTGAGCAGACAAAAATATTCTTCAAAAGTGAGATTAGAGAGTCAGGACACTGTCTTGGGCAAAAAATGGATTTTTTGATGGTACTAGGCTGTCTGTGGCTTTGCAGTTTGCATTTCTTCTGTCCACAGAGAGGAAAAAATATTCTGTCAGAATAATACAGTTAAAATTAAAAGTAAATAAATCAAAAATTTTCCAACTTGGCTCATGGAAATCTACCCTACACACGGTTAAGGTTCCCCCTGCAGAATTCATGCAATTAGAGAGGTAACTGTCCTCCCGTGTCTGCAAACATGGAGATCCACAATAAGACAGAAGCTGGAGGAGGAAATCCCATTTTCTTTGTGACTTTTTAAACCACACAGTGTTAACAGCCACATGGAAAATCTTTCTCATTAACACCTAGGGCTCAGGGGAAATGTTGTCGACGAACGCCTTATTGCATATAACCCCAAACCCTTTAGGACCTTGAGACGCTCAGACGAACTGGAGTAATGACCTGGAAATAGTCCTCTGGGCCTGCTGCAATAATGATGTGGCTGGCTGTATTTTTTTAATATGAGGAAAGAGATTAAAGAAAATAACAGCCCTGCTTGACTCGTTCATTATTACTGAGGTGAAGTGACCACTAAGAAATGATGACAGAAACCTTGCTCACCAGTCACCAGGCCCAAATGGGGCTGGGGAGGTTTCCGACACAGCCTGCCTGAAGGCAGCATAATAAATTCAGACATTATCTGATATGGATGTATCATAATGAAAAATAAATTTGCAAAACAGTCTGATATGAGTTAATCCATAAAGTATTTTATTACTTCATTTTCTTACATTGAATCCATCATGCGTTTTTCTGGCAGCACATTTTTAATTACTTTTAATTTAAATATATGCATCCGCTGCTCAGATTGGTTTTGACACTGGTTAAAAAAACAAAAAAACCCACCAAAAAAACAAACAAAAAAAAAAAAGAAAGCAATTATTGTCCCTCTGCACCAGGCTCCTTCCCCCGCAGACAGTGCTCAGCCAGGGCTCAGCACGGGGCCTGTCCCCGGTGAGGATCTGTCCCCAAGCCCCGGCGAGGCTGGCAAGGGTGACGCTGGGTGCCCACAGCTCCTTCCTCTTCACTCCCACCCTGAGATGGGGCTAGGACACCTCCTCATCCTCCAAACCAGCTCCCTCGTGGCTCCTGCAGACAGAGGGGCTGCTCCCTGCACCAGCTGTGCCCGGGCGCGGGGAGCTGGGCCAGGGCTCGGGGCTGCCACAGCCACGCTGGGCACATTCATTACTGCTGATGCAAAAATGACCATTAAGGAATGGTGACAGGGCCCTGCTCATTTGTGGCTGGGACAAAGCGCCGCTGCCCGGGGCTGCCTAATGAAATCTGAAACCATCACATTTATTTGTCATATGGGTGTAACACATTTGCTGAGCAGTCTAATAAATGTAATAATCCAAATATTCCTCCAGTTCTTCTAGAAGAAATACATTTATTGCCTGTGAAGCCTTCTAATAACATTTCTTAACCGGTTCCCTGCCTGTCGTGTCCCCTCACCATGCTGGGAGAGGGCAGTGGCCAGCAGGAGTGGAAGCCCAGTCTCTCCTCTGGAGCCTGCCGAGCTGCGAGGGGCTCCTGCAGCAGCACTGGCACGTGGCACAAAGCTGTGGCCTTATCCTCACACGTTGCTCTGAAATAAACCCTGAGCTCTTCCATCTCCTGCACATCCACTGGGATTCAGGTTTTGTGCCAGCATGTGTTCCCACAGCGGTGAACAGGGAGCAGAGGTGCTGTGTGCTGGGGGAGCCCCTGACAGCCCCCAGGAAGGGAGGAGCCCCTCAGGGCCAGGAGATCTCGCCCATGCCACGAGCACCGTGCCCACGGGCTCTGTGCCCCTCTGTCCGGGCTGCCCGGGGCCCCACCAGCGCCAGGGGCTGCACAGAGCTGCAGCGGTGCTGGGCTGCACCAGAGTCACAGCCAGGGAACGGTCTGGGCTGGGAGGGAGCTCAAAGCCCATCCAGTGCCACCCCTGCCATGGCAGGGACACCTCCCACTGTCCCAGGCTGCTCCAAGCCCCAGTGTCCAGCCTGGCCTTGGGCACTGCCCGGGATCCAGGGGCAGCCACAGCTGCTCTGGGCACCCTGTGCCAGGGGCTCCCACCCTCCCAGGGAGGAACTTCTTCAAAACACATAACCTACACCTCCTCTCTCAGCCTGAGTCACACCATGCTGTGCCACCCCATGCTGTGCCATGCCACGCTGTGCCATGCCACGCTGTGCTGCACCAGCTGCTCGCCCTGCCTGTGCTGGAGGCTGTGCCAGGCTCCGGCTTCTGCCTGTCCCCACCTGCCTGTCCCCGTCCCTCCCCAGCCTGGTCAGCTGTGACCCGGTGCAGGGGGCATCTGGCCACATCTGGCCGCATCTGGCCCAGGGCCCTGTAAACAATCCCATCATGTTTCATGCCAGCTGCTCTGGGCAGAGCTGTGCTCAGGAGCTCTCGGGAGGGTCCCGTGTGGGGCCACTGGGTCCCTGCCAGCCTCTGCCAGGAGCTGAGGGCACAGGGCTGGGGCTGTCCCTGTGTCCAGCCATGGCACCAGGACACTCAGGCCAGGGCTCCATGAAACTAAAGAAAGGTTTGTTGTATATGAAGCCCTGCAGGGCTTCCAAGGGAGCAAATGAGCAGCAAACACCTTCCCTGACCCGGGGGAACTTGGAGCCGAGGGCCGCGCGGTGCCCTGGGTGCCAGCAGGTCGCTCTGGCACAGCGGAGGTGGTTGAGCACCAGCTGCCAGCACACTCAGGGGTCTGTGAGCCAGGGAGGAGACTGATACCGCTGGTGATGACCCACCTGCAAAATATGCCCAAGTTCAAACATCTTCCCATGACCAGAGGATTTCGTATGCCTGAGGTGCCTGGGCTGGAGATGCTGGTGGAAGTGGGAGGCAGACCCCTGTGTTAGCAGAGTGTGAGCCAGCATTTCACACACCACCACACCAAACAGAACTTTGATATGCTGAGCAAATATTGAATGCTATTGGTTTAATTTAATTAAAATTTATTAACCTTTTATTAAACATATACCCTCATTAAAATTCTCATTCCTGTCTCCTCCAACAGCCCAGCCATATTCTCATTTCCAAGCTCATTAAATATCACCCAAAGAGAACCTATTTCTTAAGCACTGATTGTTGAGAATCTGTAATAATAACCCAGGCATGTCCCAGAGACTTTGGAAAAGAGACAAAATGAAATCCAAACATGAGCCCTGGTGCTGCTGTTTGGAAAGGAATCCGGAGAGGGACCGAGCCCCAGGCTCAGCTCTGCTGCGGCTCAGGGACATGTGCTGGTGCAGCCGGGCTCTGGGACAGCATCCAGAGCAGCACCAGCCTCTGCAGAGCTCGGGGGCTCGGTGCCTGCATGGCCAAGGCGTGTCCAGCTGGTCTGGTGGTGCCAGCACCCAGCCCGGTGCCACGGCTGCCTCCTGCCCTCAGGTGTCCCCGTGCTGGGGTGGCACGGCTCGGCTGCTGTCCCTGGCTCCCTCAGTGCTCCGTGATGGACTCAGCTCCTTTGGCTCATTCTCCAGGAGCCCCCTCTCCCCACCAAGCTGCCTGTGGCCCCCGTGTCCAGTCACACCTGGGGTGGCAGCCAGCCCCTCTGCTCGCACGCTGGCACACCCAGAGCAGGAGCGGTGCCCAGGCTGAGCCCTCCGTGCGGGACCAGCGAAGGCAGAGCCCGGGAGCAGCGCTCGGGCTGGAGGGGCAGCAGGTCAAATGGCTGGAGCCCTCGTGGATGTGGAGCAGGTTACTGATTCCAGGGGAGCGGGAAGGGCCGAGCAGGACAGAGGTCAGCGGGACAGAGGGATCTCTCCGAAAGGGCAGCACGGGAGAGCAGCTGCCTCGCTCGCAGCAGGGAGAGCGGCCGGGTGCCTGCGGAGACCGAGCTCATTTTGGGGCTTCCCACCACGGGCTCTGTGCAGGGCGTTCTGCTCGGCTCCCTCACCTCCACCTTCCCCCGGAACATCCCTAGCAGTGAGCACTTCTCCGAAAATTACGAGGCTCCAGAAATTCAGCCAAAATCATTGTGTTGCTTTGTTCCCTTTACAAAGCCAAGTCTTTTATTTCAGCATCTGGGGATGGCTTTGGAAATCTTGTGCTCTGTGTTCCTAGAGCTTTGCTCTGTGATGTCATGTGCTGGTTAACACAAGTCCCAGTCACAGCATGCCCATTGTGATGGTGCCTTGGGCCTTCCCCAGCGCCCAGCCCATTCTCTTTCTGACTATTGAAATTCCCAGTTTTCCAGTGGTACAATGACCAGGCCTTAAAATCCACACCTGTCTCCTCCAAATCGCAAAACAGGGGGAAGAGATGGCCCTTCTGCAGGTGCTGGGGGAGCTGGTGCCACAGTCAGCTCACCGTGGAGCTACTGCTGCCACTCGGTCAGGAGCTGCTGGCCAGAGTCCCCCACCAGCCGTGGTGCAGGTCTGGGACCTGCCCTCAGGATGCTGCTGGCCTGGGGCACAGCGTGACCTTGCTTAGCACAGACAAATTCATGTGCAACGGCTGTAAAGAAAAGATATGTTAATTGTGCCACATAAAATCTGTGATTACTCTGGCTAGTCTGTCAAAGCTGGGAAATATTGACTGTTGTGGAAGGACACCATTTGCTGCCGTGTCTGTGGAGCTGAGGCGAACGCCGAGTGCTCCTGGCCATGGGAAGCATCTGCAAGGGGGGAGAGCAGAGCTGCAGAGAGGGGCAGGGGCCGCGTGGCTCCGGGAAGGACGGCAGCGGGTCCGGCAGAGCAGAGGGCAGCTTTGGGACACGTTGCCCCAAAGAGTGGGACACACTCGTCCTTAATCCACAGCGTGGCTGTGGTGGTCATCCAGCAGTGGCCATAGACAGGTGCTCACTAGCCACGAGAAGGGCCAGAGAGGTCCAGAGAAGGCCGTGGGACACCGGCGTGCTGAGAGCCCCAGAGCTCCAGAGCGCAGCCTGTGCCAGCACTGGGTGACCTCCCCTCTGCTGCAGCTGCAGCGTGGGGGAGAGCCCAGGGTATGTGAGGAACACTTCACTCGTTTGCTTTCAGGCTGGTCTGAATCCGACATCTCTTCCCAGACCCCACAAAAGCTGCTCAGGACGTATTTTTGGCACCTTCATCCTATCACAGCAGAATGACCCAAGCCTGTAAAGGAGGTTTTTATTGATACAGACTGGGTATGTGTATATCACTTGTGGCGTCATCCTACCCCTGTTAATAAGATTAAAGGCCACTGCTTGCATGTGCCAAGCTTACCAAATCATTACCTGCTGTACATTAAGTGTTTAATTGCATAAAATGACATCATGTTTATCTCTGCAGCATTAGCATCTCGTCCGCGGTGTCGCCGTGGTAAACACGCGTGATATCATCACTCATTACAGGGACTTAAAATCAATTGCTCTCCCTGCACCCTCTTGTACAGAGAGGAGCACAATACATTAATGAACTTGAGCAAGAGCCTAAGTGACAAGATGAAACAGCATAAATAATATCACTTAAAATGTGTTATCTATAACAATGAAGTGTCTCAAATAATAGAATTATGGATTCCAAAGAGGAAAGCAAGTTATTGAAATTCACACCATGGGAGCATCAGTGTGTGCTCATCAACAAAATCATCTATAAATTAATCTGATTTAATGCTGGATGTAGGTTGTATAAGACACCAACATCACTAATCAGCTTTATTTTATAAACATGTCCCATTTTACAATCTATTTGCCTGCATAACTTGACTAAGCAAGAATTTAAGATGTGGGTCAAAAATTTTTCCCCTTGCCTTATGATAATTTCACTTAGGCCCTTGTAAACAGTTCTTTTGGCAACTTATTAGTCCCATTATTTCAGAATTTTCTTCAATGAACCATTTTTTAGCTATCAAAACATTTAGTTCCAGCTGACTTCAACGATATAGACTTCAGACCAACTGAATTTATGAGTTTAACAAGATTACATAGTCAAATAGCCATTCCTTACCAAGTTCATATTTCTAAATAAACTGTCAAGGTACAGCCCAGAACAAAGTCTATTAGAAGAGGACACACAGAGTCCATTGACTTTAACTGTATTGATTATGGATAATTATTTGGTCTCTCCTGTCTTCTCACATTTTTACAAATTTTCTCTGGGAAGGCTTAAACTTTATTGTTTACTTCTCAAAACGAGGGAGAAGGACAAGGGCAAAACTCCTTTCACCTCCCCTTAGCCATCACGGAATCATGCCGTGCCCCGCGGCGGTGCGGAAGTTACGGCTATCTTGGAGTGAGAGCATTCATAGCTGGAGGTGGATTATTTGCAAAATCAAAGCCAAGCCGGATGACATTCTGTCAGGATAAACAAACCGTTCAACCACGAGACCATGAGTACTGACCAGAAAGAAAAGGAACGTCTTGCACCCACCGCATCAGGCGCCGCCGGTGCTGCGGCACAAAGCCCAA
Organism: Edolisoma coerulescens; assembly: GCA_013397115.1. Taxonomy (NCBI): domain Eukaryota; kingdom Metazoa; phylum Chordata; class Aves; order Passeriformes; family Campephagidae; genus Edolisoma; species Edolisoma coerulescens. The sequence continues at coordinate 297 of VWZW01000012.1, read as the reverse complement.
CCCAGCGGCTGCTGGGCACAGCCTCGGCAGCTCCGCGGGCCCGTTCCCTTCCCCGGGGGTCACACCCCGCTCCTTGCCCCCTGTCCTTGCCGCGCCAGGCAGCCAAGGCGAGCTGTGGCAGCGCAGAGCGCTCCTGCCCCGGGCTTGGCGCTGGAGAAGCAGCGGGGGCATCTCCGTGCCCCGGGGGCGGGGGCTCCCTCCCGCCCATCAGCAGGAGAGCTCCCCCCGGACAAGGCTGGCCCCAGGCTGGGGTTGCCTCCTGCAGAGCCTCTGTGCCTGGAGACCCCCGAGCTCTCC
>VWZW01000008.1:100173-112378 GCA_013397115.1 Edolisoma coerulescens | reverse complement strand
GGGGGGGTGGAGCCCGCTGCCCGTGCTCTGCGCTGGAGCTGCCGGGGGTCCCCCCGCTGCTGGGATACGGTGCCCCCCGGCGGGTAGTGAGGACCCGGAGACTGGGAGTGGTAGGGGGTCTTGGGGATCCTGCCGAGGGTCCGTGGAGTTGTCGGGGGCGTCACTGCTCCCTCCCCATCAGATTTGGAGCCTGGATGGATTTGGGATGGGGGAGGCTGTTGTCACCCCGGTGACCCCAGGGGACCCAGGCCCTGATGTCACTCTCGGCATGCGGCACAGCTGGGGGTGTCAGGGAGCACGTGCCAGCCCTGGTGCGCAGGGACACCAGGGCGTGCGATGCCTTCATCCCATGGGAATGCTGCCATGGGGATGCTGTCTGTTGGGGACCCCTGTGCCGAGGTGGATGGGGACCCCCCCTTGTGCTCCCCAGGGCGCTGGGCTGCACATCCTGCAAGGGGCTGTTGGGATTTGAGGGAGAGCCTGGTGACCCCTGGCAGCTCTTGCAGGGAGGTCTGGGGGGGTTTTCCTGTGACACCCGCTCGCCACCTGGCTCTGGCTGTGGCAGCAGAGTGGTCAAGGGATTGACACTCCCATTCTTCACCCCAATCCCTTTCTGTCCCCTTGGCCATTAATCACGGAGGACCAGGGATTTCAGGGTGCTCCTGCTCACCCCACAACACCATTGCCCTCCCCTTGCTCCATCCCCATGTCCCCTGGGCATCAGGATGAGGGGGCCTTGGTGCAGCCGCTGTGCCCGCCATGGCCACAGCAGGAGAGAAGGATGAGGGGGTCTGGCCCTGCCTGGGCAGAACCTTCCAGAAACATTGCAGTGTTTTGGGGTGGCAGGATGGGAGTTGTGGGTTCCTATTGAACTCACCCAGCATTTTGGGAAGGGGCTGTTGCTGCTGCCAGCCTGCCTGGGTGTTGGTGCCCCAGCCGTGGCTGACAGCATCCGCTTCCCCTCCGACTCAATATCCTGAATTCTTGAGAATTCATGTTGCACTCCTGGAGCAGGTGGACAGCCCCACAGATCAGGGGGCTGGAGCACCCACTGGGTTTCCCCCAACTGCTGGATGCAGTCCTCGGAATGCAGGTAGTTTGGCCTCCAGAGGATTTCAGGTGCCGGCAGGAGCTTGGTGAACGGCATTCCCATCGGCAGGCGTGCCAGCAGGAGAGGCATGATCTGATCTTCTCCCTGCCTACGCAGCGTGTACAGAGGGAGCTGGGGGGGATGAATTAGGTTGACAAATCCCTCTTCCTCTCCAGTTGGGATCTCCAAACCCAAATCTACTTGGTTTGATCAGGAGGTTCAGCTGTGGGAGCTGATTTACTGATAACCCCAAAAGCCCATTTCTGCTGATTCCTGCTGTGGCACCCCACTTTTCTTGGGAGTCACCAAGCCCTGCAGTGGGAAGAGCTGGAGGAAAAAGCTGAGTTGATGGCTGTTGGCACCACTGATCACCTTTCCCTGCTCTTCCCACTCAGCACCCAGCCAGGGCAGCTGCAACCCCCACATGGGATGCCCAGCTACTGGAATTCCTGGCCGCTGGAATTCCTAGCCTGTGGCTTGAGGGTGGTTTCCTGGTGGCTGGGAATTGCTGCAGTGGTCCTGGTACACCAGAGCCTACACCTTGGTTGGCATTAAGCACCCCCTGCACCCTTCCTCTGGCCCCACAGTCCCATCCAGCCCCTCTGTAGCATTCCACCATAGCATCTTGCTGCCAGCGGGGTGACCCTCGCCTGCCACCGGACCTGCTGCTCTGTCCCTCTACCATCCTGTTCATCCCCCTGGATGAAGCCATAGGATCTGGGAGCAGGATGGGGATCTCCACTGCCAAGAGAAAGAGCCCTGGAAGGTGGCTCAGGACAGGAGACTCCTGCTTCCTGGATGTTGTTTGGAGAGCAAACTCTGGTAATAACAGCAGGATCCAGACACATCCCGGATCCCACAGCTGAGGTGTTTCCTCGCCAAGGAAGTCAGTGGAGTTTTGACCTGGCTGGGGGATGCTGCTGCTGAGCTTGGCAGGGGTAGATGGATGGATGCAGCAGGAATGCAAGATACAGCACTGGGCCCATGGGATGCTCTTGCTTTGGGATCAGCTGGCATGGTGCTCCAGGCTCATCCCGGCACAGCTGGCATGGAGCCTCTGGCTGCCACCATGGGGTTGTGCCGAAGTGTATGATGTGGTTGCTGGCGGTTCCGTTATCCCTGGAGGTGCCTTCTAACGTGGCTCTGGCTAATTAGATCTGCCAGCCAGCCTTGTTAGCGCGAGAGCTGGCAAAACCCATGGATTCTTTGCCCTGGGTTCAAAGGCAATCAATGGTGTTGCCATCAGATCCTGTTCTGATGCTCAGGGGAATCAAATCCTCATAAATCTTCCCAACCAAGATCCAACGGACCCCACTCAATTATTGGCCATCCAATAAAGCCATCGTTAGCCCTGGCTGGGTGCCTAACAAGCTCATTAAGGGATGGGATCCCTGGCAGGGAGAGGGCAGGAGAGATGGGATCCAGCTGTGCAGCAGCATGACAGGGGCTCGGGAGGCACTGGGGCTGCCAGCCCATGGCGTGAGGCCCCAAGCCCCTGATGGGCAGTGGCTGAGGCCACTTCCTGCCTCGTGTCTCCTGTGTTTCGACACCAGGAAGGGCTGGAGGGGGAGGGAAGGCTTCACACTTCCTCCTTTCCTCCCTCTAGATCCGGTGGCAGCTGAGGGTCACCCTGCTGGCAGCAACAGGCTACCGTGTCCCCATGTGCCCCTTCCCTTCTCCCACTGGTGCTTCTGGAGAGAGCTGGCCCCCAGGATGTGCATCTGGGGAGATGTGAGCTCCTGCACCCATGGTGTGGGGCCAGGCAGGGCTGCTGCACCCATAAGATGAGGGCACCCCACGCTCATGCACCCACAGTGTGGAGCCAGCCTGGGCTCCTGCATGCACAGTGTGGGGCTGTGTGGGTCTCGAATTCTGTGGAGCTTCTGCACCCATAATGTGGGGCTTCTGCACCTGCAGTGTGGGGCTGGGCAGGTCTCAGGCTCTGTGGGGCTCCTGCTCCAGTGTGGGGCCAGCACGAGTGTGTGCCAGGCAGAGTGGTGAGAAATGGCTTCCCGCAGCGCCTGCCATCGATCTCGCTTGCACTGGGTTCATTAGCGGCTCTGTTAGTGTCCCCAGGGCTGGGCAGGAGCATCACCCGTGTCCCAGGGGGCTGGCAGTGCCACCCACTGAGCCTCCAGCCTTGGCTGCATTTTCCAGGGCTTCCCAGCACACCTCAGGTTGTGATCCAGCATGCTGGACCCTCTTTGGGGTCTCCCTTGAGAGCTAGTCTGTGGGGTGACAAGGGGGTGACAGGCTGGCAGGGGATGCTCCTCATCCTGCTTTTATGTAACACTTCATTAATTACCCATGAAAATCCTGCTGTTAGTTGCTCTGGGCTCTCAGGAGGATGCATCCATTGCCCCTCCATCCCTGACTCCGGAGACTGATCCCCCCGTGGCTTTCAAACCCCAAAAATTGTGGGGTGCTGATGCCCTTCCATGGCAAGTTGAGGACTTAATCTCCCCTAGTTATTTAATTGGGGCAGCATTCCCATTAATTCCATCTTTCCTTGCACCAGTGCAGGATCACACCCTCACCAGCAAACCCTCATGACAAACATCCTACTGTGGAAGTGCTTTCCCATTTTGGCTAGGAAAAATCAATCCCCCAACCCCCACAGGGAAAAGCCACCCAGGAAGGGCCAGCAGGATGTTCCTGACGTTCCCAGTGGCTTGGGACAGCCAGAAGGATGTCCCCAATATTTTATGTGCCTGGCAGAGGTTTCCTGGGGCTTGTCTGGGGACAAGGGAATGAGGGGCCCCAGCCCCCCCACTCCTTTATCCAGAGTAGATCCTGCTTCCGGGGCAGAGCTTGGCAAGGCTGTGCTGGTCCCCATGGCTTGCAAGAGAGTGGGATGTGGAGACTTGGGGATGCAGGGATGCAGGAGTGCAGGAACACACATATGCAGGGATATGGAGATGCGGGGACACAGGGAGGTGGGGACACAGGGATATGGGAGTGAGGGGTGTGCCTACACATCTCCTGATGCATCCTACCCCATTGCCAGGGTGGTGGTCACCCTCAAGCTGGCACTCACCAGCTGCTGCCTTCCCTGCCTGCCCCTTGGCTGGGTATAGGCAGCTGCAGGCACCGGGGTGGCTGAGGGCTACTCCTGGTGGGGCTGAGGGTCCATCACCCTGTAGCAGCCAGGGGCATTTTGGCAGAGCCAAGCAGCTGCCCTGGGAAATTGTTTTTTTCCAGCCTGAAACCACTACTAATCTTCCCGGATGGTTTTAATGGAATTTAAAGGCGAGGAGGGATTATCCGAGGAGAACCCATTATGGGTGGCTTTGTGCCAGGGCAGGCTCCGAAAAATCTGGCAGTGTCAGGCACCCTACCTGCCTCTGCCTGCTCCCTGCCTGCAGGATACAGGCTGGGGAATGCTTTGGCATTTCCCAGCAGTGGTATGTTGGACCCACATCCTTTCTCCCATGTCTCTGGGGGGTCTTCCAGAGGGATTTTGGGAGCTGAGAGGGGTGTCTGGGGGCTAGTCCCATGTTTTGGAATGGGAATGAAAAGCCCTGGGGACAGGAGCACCCCAGACTTTTCTTGCCTCTCCAGTGGCTTTGGGATGTGTCGATGTGAGGTGATGGTAAGGTGGGTTCATCCCGTGGGATGCTCCCATCCTGTGTGCATTGACCCCATGGTCCCACACTCTGGTCCTCAGGGCCAGCTGGGTGCTGGGGTGCTGCTGCCCTTCACAGTGGTGTCTGGGCACCATCCTCATGCAAAGGGGTCCTGATGCCTCCGTTATCCAAAGCTGGGTCCTGGCAGTGGGTGCTGAGGGTTGGATGCACCTGGCACCCAACACGACTGTGCCAGTGGGTGCTTCTTCCCTCAGGAATCCTTCCTGGAGGGAAGCTGGACAGCTCCATGAGCAGGGAGCCAGGAGCAGAGTGGGGGGCTCAGGAGTGGAGGGTGCCCCTGCTCCAGTACTCACCCCCCACTTTGCTGTTTTGCAGGGTGTTTAAGAAAGCCAGTCCTAATGGGAAGGTAAGGGGGACAAGGTGGGGGAAACCATGGGGTCACAAGCATGGCCGGGAGTGGGGGATGGGCATGTCCCTGAATCCCAGATCCAGCCTGCTCACTGCTGCCTGCCTCAGCATCCTGCCACGGCAGCGGGAAGGGAAACTGAGGCACTGTGGGGCTGGGGGGGCTTTCCCAAGGTCAGGGGTCAAGCAGACAGGTTTTGGAGTGCTGGACCGCAGGTGACCCTGCCTGTGGGGGTTTTGGGTCTGGCAGCAGGAGCTGATGCAGAAAACCTTCTGCCAGGCAGCTGCCTGCCCTGTGCCTCAGTTTCCCTATCAGGAGAAAGGTGAGAGGGTGACACTGGGGGGCTCATCCCTGCCCCACAGTGGGGTACAAACTCCTGGGGCGACACCCAAGAGTCCCCAGATGCAAAGTGCCTCCAGCTCTGGGGACATCTGGAAAGGTTCCAGGCTTTGCCTGGAATGGGGTGGGGTTGGCTTTTGGGTACCACAGAGGCAGAGTGACACTGGAGATGATGAGGAATACGGACCCCGGTGGGTGGTGACAATGTGGGGGACCCTGGGGATCTGCTCTGTGCACTCCTGACACCTTGTTCCCCCCTGCAGCTCACTGTCTACCTTGGGAAGAGGGATTTCGTGGACCACATCGACGTGGTGGACCCCGTGGGTATGTGGTGGCAGGAAGGGGACCTCAGTTTCAGGGAGATGCATGCCAGGGTGGGCTGGGCTGTCTGAGAGGAAGGATTTTGGGGAGCAGAAAACAGCTGATTTGGGATAAAATTCATGTCTCGCTGTGGTTTTGCATATGCCCCGGGTGCAGTAGGTGCAGACTGTCCCCTGCTGGCAGCGTGTTCCTGCCAAGCCCTGGCTGGCAGCTTGGTGGTGACTCTCTGCATAAAGGGGGGGCATATCCCCCCCTTAACTGTGCTGGTGTCACCCCAAACCCTGCCTGTACATTCCCCCCTAACCCTACCAGCATGTCCCCTGACCCTGACAGTGTATGTCCCCCTGCCAGCGGTATCCCCCCGTCCCAGCAGCATGTCCCCTGACCCTGCCATCATGTCCCCTAACCCCGCCACTGCATTCCCTGACCCTGCCATTGCGTCCCCCTGTCCTGGTGACGCATTTCTGTCCCGGCCGTTCCCTTGCAGATGGAGTAGTGCTGGTGGATCCTGAATACCTGAAGGAGAGAAAAGGTAATGTCTACCTTTGGGATCCCTGGGGCCACAGAAGTGGCATCCCCATGTAGTCCTACCCAGGCATTGGCATCTCTGGGCCCTTTGGTGACATTTTCCAGCCCCCTGCCCCTACGGCGGGTTCCCTGTCCTGTGGAGAATGGGGGTGCTGTGGTGAGTGTCCCAAGGCACAGCTGGCTGCTGAATCCCCATATTCTCAACATGGCACGTCCTCAAGCCACTACTACTTCCCAGTGCTGGTGGGACTGGCATGAGCCAGGATGCCACCTTGCCTTGCCACCATGCCATGATGGTCCCCTCCAAGACCCACACCCTGCTACCAACCTCCCCTTGTCACCCTCTCCAGTCTTTGTGACATTGACCTGCGCCTTCCGCTATGGCCGTGAGGACCTGGATGTTCTGGGGCTGACCTTCCGCAAGGACCTGTTTGTGGCCAACTCCCAGGCCTTCCCCCCGGTCCCTGAGGACAAAAAGCCCCTGACGCGGCTGCAGGAGCGGCTCATTAAGAAGCTGGGCGAGCATGCCTACCCCTTCACCTTTGAGGTAGGGTGACAGCGGGTGCTCTGGGGTGCTTGAAGGGACAGTGAACCCTGCGATGGGGACATCAGGGTCCCGTCTGGCCCTGTGGGGTTGTGGTGGGGGGTGAGATGCTACTATCTGTGATCAAGACAGAGCTTTTGGTGGTGGATCTTCAAACTCGTGAGCAGAAAGGAGCCACCAGTAGGGAAACTGCCAGGCCGTGTCAGCACCAGGGGGTCCATGCTGGCACTGAGGATCCATGCCAGCACTGGACAGCTCCGGCAGGGAATGGTGGTGGGATGGACCCCTTGCTTCACGCACCTGCTCCTCCGATTTCCCAGGCACAGCTTTGGCAATGGTGGCCACCCCCTCTGGAGCTCTGTGACATTTTATGGGGCTCAATCCTATGGCCTCAAAAATGGCCCTGACGCCCTGCTTTCTCAAAATCCCCCTGATTAATTAAAACCCTCTAAAATAATGTGTTTTGTAACACTTTGGGATTTGGGAAATGGAATAGTAAAATGAGGAAATCTTTCCTGGATTTACTTCTTTTCATTGTGGACAGGAAAGGTAAGTGCTGGTAGCCCCCCAAAAAGCTCCTCACCCCCCTTTCTCCTCCAGATCCCCCCCAACTTGCCTTGCTCCGTCACACTGCAGCCAGGCCCAGAGGACACGGGGAAGGTAAGATCCCTCCATGTTCCCATGCCACCAGGCTGTGGTGAGTGGCCACTGCTGGGGTCACCTCTTTGGGGAGTGCAAAAGGGTTTTCCTGCCTCCTTCTCCTCCTGTCCTGGTTTTCAGGCCTGTGGGGTGGACTACGAGGTCAAAGCTTTCTGTGCCGAGAACCTGGAGGAGAAGATCCACAAGAGGTAAGCAGAGAGGATCCATCCAGCCTGGATGGGACCGGCATCCTCCTGGTACTGGCAGCAGGAAAGGAACACCCCAGTTTGTTACCCACCTTGGATGAGATGTTTTCCAGGATGGGATAGAGTTGTATTCCAGGATGGCACTGGGATGAGGGTGCTCTCTGGGATGGGGCTGGGATGGAAGTGTTCTCCAGGGCAGGGATGGGTCAGAGAACATCTTGGGGCGGGGATGGAGATATCCACCACTGTGAAAGGAGCTCAACACTTGCTGCCGGCAATCTGGCCTGGCCATTGGGCTTCCCACTTGTAGCCCTGGTGGGCATCCAGACAAGACCTTCCATGGCATCCTTCTGACCCAGCAGACCAGAAGAAAAGAGGGATTTGGCCCAGAATGGGCCAAGAAAGAATGTAGCCTGCGGGAAGCCTGAGTTCTCCTCTGACTGTCTTCCCCCAGGAACTCGGTACGCCTGGTGATCCGTAAGGTCCAGTACGCACCAGAGAGACCCGGCCCCCAGCCCATGGCAGAGACCACCCGGCAGTTCCTCATGTCAGACAAGCCACTGCACCTTGAGGCATCCCTGGACAAGGAGGTGGGCAAGGACTGGGGAGTGCACACTAGTGGGGTGACCCTGGGGATCTCACTGTCCCCCCTGCTCTGCTCCCCTGCAGATCTACTACCACGGGGAGCCCATCAGTGTCAACGTGCATGTCACCAACAACACCAACAAGACCGTGAAGAAGATCAAGATCTCAGGTGAGGAGCAGGGCCACGTCCCCCACCCCACTAGTGTCCCTGTCCCCATCCCTGTGGGGACCCACCCTGATCCCCATCTCTCTGTATCTCACCCCAGTGCGCCAGTATGCCGACATCTGCCTCTTCAACACTGCCCAGTACAAGTGCCCGGTGGCTGTGGAGGATGCTGAGTGAGTACTCCATGGGGATATCATGAGGAGCCCTGGAGACCTCAGGGGGGTCTTGGAGGAACCTTGGAGGTCTCCTGCCCCAGTGCAGCCCCAGCGGGATGTTGCACTTGGCAAGCAGGGACTGGTGGGAGGAACAGGGAGAGGGAGACCTTTTTTCTGGTGGCATCTTGGGGACACCACCCTCTGTGTCCCCCGGGAAGGAGATGTTTATCAGGCTGGGGCAGGGATGGGAATATGTGGAGAAGTTCACCAGGCTAAGATGGAGATGTCTGGGGTGGCCTGTGGGGCTATGGGAGCTGTGAGTAGCTGGGGCTCTGGCTGATGGTGGCTATCATCTCCAGTGACATGGTGGCCCCGAGCTCAACGTTCTGCAAAGTCTACACCCTGACCCCCTTCCTTGCCAACAACCGGGAGAAGCGGGGGCTGGCACTGGATGGGAAGCTCAAGCACGAGGACACCAACCTGGCCTCCAGCACGCTGTGAGCCCCTCCATCCCCCAGGGCTCCTGTCCCCCCTGCAGTGTGGGGACAGGAACTGGCCCTGGTGGGCATCCAGCCCCTGTTCCAGGGGTGATGCTTGGGGTGGAGGAGACCCCATGGGGGGACCTTTAGGAAGACAGGGGGCTGGTCCCCGTGGCCAGTCCCTCGCTGATGCCCACCTGCCCCTTCCTCCAGGTTAAGAGATGGAGCCAACAAGGAGATCCTGGGTATCATTGTCTCCTACAAGGTGAAGGTGAAGCTGGTGGTGTCACGAGGAGGGTGAGTGTTGGGTACCGCCCACCGTGCTGCACCTCCTCTCCAACCTTGGGACTAGTCTGTGCTGCAGGTGGGGCCCCATCACCCTTAAAGTTCCCCTGGGACTAAGCAGCACGGGCGGGACAAAATGTGTGGGGGGGTTGTGTGTCCTTGGGAGGGGACAGTGACTAATGTGTTGTATCCTTTGACTCACGCCAGCCTGCTGGGAGACCTCGCCTCCAGGTAACACCCCACTCCCCCCAGCACTCCCCAATCCTCACTGCAGCCCCCCATTGCACCCCCCAGCCTCTCAGGGTGCTACCACTCTGACCCCATGCCTGTCCTTGGGATTCCACTGTGTTGGGGATGCTGTCTCACCCAAAGTGAAAAGCCTGGCAGAGATGGGGCTGGGGGTAGTGAGGCTGGGAATGCTGGCAGGGTTTGAATCCTGCATCCTCCTCCTTGTACTGGAGTGAGAGGCCTGTGGGTGCTGCTGGGGAGAGTGAGCAGGGCACAGAGGTGGCTGCATAGGGCTGAGCAGCTCTGGATGTGGTGACACAAGTCTCTGGGGCTTTCCAGGTCTTCATCCTCACATCACTCCCCTCCCGCAGGGTCCTATGGGGACCACGGGACTACTCGTTCTCCCTTGGGGCGCTTCTCTGTCTGAGTTCTGTCCTGTCTGCCCCTGGGGCAGCTCGGGGCTGTGCTCAGGCTGTCGCACCCTGACGTCACCATGCCCACTGCACAATGGGAAACTTGGTGCACCTCCTGCCATTCCCATGCCACTGCTGACTGCAGCCTAAGGCCAAGGGATTTGGATCCCCCCCCATAGCTTCTAAAGACAGATTTTTGCCATGCTGCTCTCCCTCCTGATGCCCCTCTACTTCCCAGGGGGCCTGTGCTGATCCCCCACCCTGGGGTCCAAGCTCAACCAAGAGGCATGAGAGCTACTGAGCAGCTCCATGGAGGATAACAGGGCTTTGCCCAGCTTTGTGGTCTCTACAGCAGCTGTAATGGGGGATGCTGCTCTGCTCCCCCTCTGCAAATTTGCCTCGCTCTGCATGTAAAGTGCAGGCAGGCCCATGCTTTACCCTGGTGTCTCTTGCAGCGATGTTGCAGTGGAGCTGCCCTTCACGCTGATGCATCCCAAACCCAGGGAGGAACCAGTACACCGGGACAGTGAGTGTCCGGCTCTGGATGACAGGGCCAGCATCCCTGGGGGTGGGTAGGGGCAAAGGGGGCCAGTGAGGCTGTGGGGAGGGAGATTCTTGGTTCCCGTTGACCCTGTTCACAGAGCCCCAGCATTAAAACCATGGGGGTGCCCCCATCACACCAGTGCAGCCAAACTCCAGGGGGGTTGCATCCACACACTGGAACAGTGGTGACAACCCCAGGGGAATCTCAGCCACCCCAGTGGGATGGCAGTGATGACCACAGGGGGGTCTCACCCACCCTGGTAGGAGGGCAGAGATGATCCTGGGGAAAGTGTCACCCACCTCGGTGGGATGGCAGTCACCACCCTGTGACTAACCGGGTCATTCCTCTGTTCAGTTCCAGAGAATGAAGCACCCATAGATACAAATCTGATAGAGCTCGATACAAAGTAAGAGACTAAAATACACCCCTCCCCCAATTCCCACATTCCGTGTGGGAATGGGAAACTTGGCGGTTGCATGGCACCCCCCCTAACCCACTAACACCCGCTGTGCCATGGGGTTGGCACGTGTGATTAACCCCACGCATGTCACCTGTAATGCATGACGTGTGCTGTTCCCCTTTCTCTTCTCTCCTCCTTCGCCCTTCCCTGCATGGCTTTCCAAAAAACAGGAGAAACTGCAGTAAGAGCCTGCTGGGATCGTGTTGGGGGTGGGGGAGGTTGTCGCCACGGTGTTCCCCGGGCTGGTGATGTTTGGGAGGTTTTTTATCCACCCAGCTACTCCTTGCATGTCTGCGGTTCCCCCGGAGTGGGGCAAATGCCAATGGCCCTGGTAATGCTGCACCTGCTGGAGAGCTTGGGGGCTCTTTGTTGGGTGCATTGGGCAAGTATTAAGAAGGCTTTGAAAACCGAGGCTGTTTGCTGAGGGATGCAGGGTTTTAGGGCCCCCTGAGCTGCTGGAATGTCTTGGCGGTGCAGGTTGAGCTCACTGGGCAAGCTGGGACAGCTTTGCAGGGCCCGGGGTGTTTCACCTTGCACTCCATCTAAACCCCTCTCCCTTGCATCTCCACTAGTGATGATGACATTGTGTTCGAAGACTTTGCCCGCCAGCGACTCAAAGGCATGAAGGATGACAAGGAGGATGAGGAGGAGCGGACAAATTCCCCACAGCTCAACGACAGATAAGCGAGCCTCCCCCGCTCGCCGCCCCGCCCCAGGGACACCCCTACATTAGGCTGCTTCTCTTTTCTATAATTAATTAATTTTGTTTTCTACCTGTACCGGGAGCCTACGGATCACCTGATGGCCACAGGACCTATAACCGTCCAGCTGTGCCATGTTGTCTCTTCATCCAGCTGCCAGAGCTGCTGTTTCCCGTGCAGGGCACGGCCAGGGGGGCGCTGGAGGCAGTGGGGCTCACTATAACCCCGTCCCTGTCCAGCCCCCTGCCACTTACCAGAGCCCTTTCCTATGAGCTGCCTCTTTTATGTGTTTTATATAAGATCAGTCTCAACATCAGTTTGCTATGGGGAGGGAGGCTGCAGCAGAATAGGGGGGGGTGTCTTTTTTAGGCAGCCTTCTCATGGGAAAAGGCACCTGTGCACCTCAGTGTCCCCTCCTTTCACCCATGGCCAGTCCCCCTCTGTCCAGCCCTGCTGCATGTGTTCCCTTCCTGGGATGCACGAGCCTGGCTTTGACTTTGGCCCCTGTCCCAGCTGCTCCAGACAAAGC
>VWZW01000008.1:65532-97640 GCA_013397115.1 Edolisoma coerulescens | reverse complement strand
GAAAAAATTAGTAAAATATAGTCCCAGTGCCTGGACACTTCTGCTGGCTAAGGACAGGGGAGCTGGCACAGGCAGAAAGTCACAGAACCATAGAATGGTTTGAGGTGGGAGGGACCTTGAAGCTTATCCAGTTCCAACCTCCCTGCTACGGACAGGGACACTTTCCACTAGACCAGGTTGCTCCAAGCCCCATCCAACCTGCCCTTGAACACTTCCAGGGATGCGTCAGCCACAGCCTCTCTGGGCAGCCTGTGGCAGGGCCTCACCACCCTCACAGGGGAATTTTTTCCCTCCTGTGCAAGGACCAGGGAGCAGCAGCACCTGCCCTGCTCATGCCACCCCATCCCCCCACTGATGACAGCCTCCCTGGCATGCAGAGACAGGTAGAGAGGAGCCAAGGAGGAGATGTAGGATTCTGTATCCCACAGCAGGGACTGGGCATTATTTTAGAAATGAAAATGCATGGCCATGCAGTACCTGATGAGCACAGGGCACTAACGAGCTGCTTGTTAAACAAGCCATGTCAGTCTATGTCCTGCTGAGGAACTGCTCAGGGCTGATTGTTTTAAGGATCACAGAATCATGGAGGTTAGAAAAACCCCATAGAGTCCAATGGTTCCCCCAGCTCTGCCAAAGCCACTAAACCCTGTCTCCAGGAGCCACATCCAAACATCTGTTAGTGCTGCAGGGAGCTTCTCATCCCCTTTGAGAGCAGTAGGAGCCAGGACTGGGGGATGAGGCAAATAACACCTCCATTTATGGGCCTGAATTCGGAGACCCTCATGGAAAGGCTGTGGCTTGTTCCCTCACAGGCAAGGAAGGAGAAGCCCTGCCTCAAGTTCTGCCAGGGGAGGTTTAGATTGGATATTAGGGAAAATTCCTTCCCTGAAAGGATTGTCCAGCCTTGGGACAGGCTGCCCAGCGCAGTGGTGAAGTCCCCCTCCCTGAAGGGATTTAAGAGATCTGTAGATGTGGCAATTGAGGACATTCATGGTTTAGTGGTGGGCTTGGCTGTGTGTGGGTAAAGATTGGACTCTACGATCTTAAAGAGCTTTTCCAACATGAATGATTCCATGTCCCCAGCTGTGTTACCTTGCCTAGGGGTTAAAACTCTGTGGTCTGAGTAAAGACAGGCCTTCCGGAGGACCTTTCTGTGGTCCCAGGGACAGTACAGGTTGGACACATTCATGTCCCATGCAGGTTGAGATCCCCTTACCATGCTGATGCTGTGGGGAGGGAGAGACTGTCCTTAAGTTGGTCCACTTCATGGGTGTCAGCATTTGTGCCAGAGGCTGTCCCAACCTTCCCCACCAAAGACAAACCTGACTCCAGCAAAGCCAAAGTCCTCACAGTCACACACCCAGACTCTGATTCCACACGGGCATTGACAGAGGCTCCACGTGGTGCATTCCTGGGAGCAATGTCCCTATTGCCTACTGCAACTCTCCAGATCCCTCCTGTGTGCATAATCCCTTCCCAAAGCATCTGTGAGTACTTAATATTTTTGACATCTCCAGTCCCCTGTCAAATCTGGTTCAAGCTGGACAAGAAGGCTTAAGTTATTTTAGGAAAAAAAAGGGAAGTTCAGATGGGTACAAACTGAGCTGTTGCTTAAGCCCCGTTTTGAAAGCCAAGCAAATATGGTTCCCTGTCGTGGTTGCGCTATCTGCGTCACTGTGATGTGGGAGGGGTCAGCTCCTCCACACGTCCCAGTGAAGGAGGCAGTGAGGAAGAGGTAGCTGGGGTACTGGGAAGGCTCCAGTGGTCTTCTCCTCAGAGCCCACCTCCTCCAAGGCAAGACCCTCCCTCTGGGGGTGCTTCCCCCAGAAAGGAGGAGCTGCACAATCTTGAGTCTGCCAAATCACCTGCTCCCAGGGGTGCTTGGGGTGCACTGAGCTCCAGGATCCCTCTCTAGGAACCCTTCATGTCTGTGTACTACACTCTGCCCTTCCTGGGGCTGCTACAGGTCCCAGTCATCAGGCAGAAAGGCCACCTCCTAAATGCAGGAACCTGCAGATCTTGGTGCAGGGGAAGGGCATGCTCGGCTCCACCACAACCGGAAGGAACTGACTCAATAGCAGATGGAGAGACTAGAGAGCCAGGAGCCCTCCCTGCTGCCAGCACTGGGGCAGAAATGCTCCCAGGCTCTTGGTCAGAACCCATTTCCCCCAGTTCGGCTCTGGCTTGGCTGGATTGGTTTTGCTGTGGACCCTGGGTGGTGGAAAGGATGCTCAGCTCCTCCAGGACTCAAACAGGCTTTTCCCTTTGCTGATGGTGGTGACACTGACTCATGGCTTTAGTAAGTGACAAAGCATCACCATCCCCAGCCTTGGGCAGGACATGCTGCCCCTGCTTCACATGCTGCTGGGCAGTTTTGGGATGAGTGGAAGCGCCCACATGGCTTGTCCTGGGAGAAGAATGGAGCAGGTTCCAGGCTCAGCCACCAGGCAGACAGCTGTTGCCATGGCACAGAGTGAGTCAGTACAGTGCATTCCCAGTGTAAGGTTTCCCCAGCTGCTCTTGAAGTACAGCCTTCACCCCACCTCACCTGTCTTCGACCCCTCCTCTACTCAACTGACACCCAGAGCAGAAGGGAGCCCTTTGCAGGCAGGTTTTTTACTTCTCAATTAACACCTTGGTAACAGCGTGGGTGTTGCAGGACTCATCACCTGCTTCCTCAGCCCAGGAAATCACATCAGTTTCATCAAATCTAAACTTGCAGTTGGTGGGAAAAGAGCCAAAGGACACCAGTGCCTTGTCTCAGACCAGGTGCTCTCAGGATCTAGAGGGGGAGGGCAGAGCTTGGAGTAGGCTGGGGCTGGAAAGGCTGTTCCTGTTCCTTTTGCAGGCTGCAAGCAGGAACACAAGTGGTTACACTGAAACTTCCTGAGCGGAGGCCACTGCTCGTGACACATGTGTACGTGATAAATGTCAACACCCCTGGGGGGGTGCAGCTTCCCCTTGGTGCTCTGGGCCTGGAATACAGTGGGTAAATATCCCACAGAAAAACCTGTTTCCTCAAACTCCTGGGTTTTTTTGTGAAATCCGAAAATGGTTTGGTTTGGAAGGGACCTCAAAGCTCATCCAGTTCCAACTCCCTGCCATGGGCAGGGACACCTTCCACTAGACCAGGTTGCTGAAAGATCCATCCAGCCTGGCCTTGGACACATCCAGGGATGAGGCAGCAGCAGCTTCTCTGGGCAACCTGTGCCAGGGCCTCCCCACCCTCACAGGGAAGAATTTCTTCCCAATATCCCATCTATCCCTGCCCGCTGTCAGTGTGAAGCCATTTCTTCTCCTGTCACTCCAGGCCCTTGTCAAGTCTCTCTCCTTTTTGTCCCTCTCCCTTTCTGCAGACATGACACAAGCCTATGATGAAACAACAGCAGGACGTTCTCTGCCAGCAGCCATAGTCAGAACTACAGGCACAGCTCTCATCTGAAGGCTGGTACACAGAAGAACAAGTAACAGCCAAAATTTTTACTATTATTAAAATAGAAATTTTACAATTGGTTTTGCTCACTGCAACAGTCTCCAAACAGTATCTGCAGGCAAACAGACACCCTGCAGCCCACACAAACTAGAGCAGAGGCAGGAAATGCCCCATCTCACCAAAACACCATCTACCCACACTTCCCACAGGGCTGAACCCAGTCCCAGACATGCAGGGAACCATCACTTGCTGCTGACAACAAAGTTCTGGGTTTCTGCAGATGCCACGTGTGCACAGTGACCAGGGGAGGGTCCCCACTGCCACCTGCTCCGCCAAATGCATGGCCTTTGTGAACGAAGATGGGCTTGGCTTCCCTGCCAGAGCTGTCCCAGCTCTGCGTGTCATACACATGCACGGTGCCATCAAAACCTTGGATAAAATGGAATTAGAGAGACCAGAAATTAATTGCTTTGCTCTAGTCCAGCTGGGCTCAGGATCATCTCCCAGCAGGAACAAGGAAAAATGGCCCAGACTAGAAACCTGTGAGAAAAGAGCAGCTCTGCCTCCAAGGAGCATGTCTCAAGGAAACAGCTGCTGGGGAGAACCTGGACCAGACCAGTAAAGTTTGTGGATTCATGAGTGTGAACATGCAAGGCTCTGGTCAAGAAGCAGCCTTGCTCCCCAGCTGGTGTTATCAGTGCTGTAGCCTGCGGCCAGGCTGTCACTGGCACTCTCAGGGCAGTGCTTATGGTCAGCCTGGGGCCTTTGATCTCACAGAAGGGCAGGAGGCATCTCCCAGAACCCATCCAGGCCCCTTCCAGAGTTGTTGGAAAGAGGCAGCCGCAGAGGATGATTAGCTGGCATCTCTGCTGGCTCCAGGGGCAGCTCTGAAAAGCCACCCTGTCACTGGGGGGGTTTTAGGTGGAGTGAAGTGGGCCTTGACAAAAATATAAATCAAAAAAATACCCAGAAAAGGAGATCTCTGCCCTAAGCACCTACCTGAAATGGCAAGGCAGCCTTCCAGAGCAGGAGCCCAGGAGACGCACAGGAACTCCGCACCTGAGCCAGGAGAGGGGACTCTGGCCTTTGCCAAGGCCAAGAACTCAGATGTTTTCCTGAGGTCTGTCAGGGTCAGGAGCCCCCTGCTTGAGAGGCGAGCCACGGGCTGGGAGCTTGGTTCCAAGCCCTGAGCTCCATGCCTGGTGCCCATGCACCACTGCTCACTGCATGGCGCCAAGGGCGCTGACACCGCCTCCACGAGACTCTGCGGCTGCCGGACGTCGGCCAGGCACAGCCGGCCTGCGGCGCAGCACAGAAGCAGTGTGTTGCAGTCCAGGAAGGCCAGGCTGCTGAGCTCCTCGCTGCCTCCGGGAGCTGGAAAAGAGAGGCAGGTCTCAGGTCCAATGAGGAGCATTTTCAGGATTTCTGTGCTGCAGTATTGCCTGAGAAAGAAAGCAGGATGTATGTTCAGGAGTAATGTGTCCAGCTCCAGGGCCCCCAGCATCAGAAGGCCATGGAGCTGCTGGAATGAGTCCAGAGGAGGCCATGGAGAAGCTCTGAGGGCTACAGCCCCTCTGCCCTGGTGACAGACTGGGAGAGCTGGGGTGTTCAGCCTGGAGAGGAGAAGGCCCCAGAGAGAAGAGGAGGAGCCCCTTCCAGTGCCTAACGGGGCTCCAAGAGAGCAGAAGATGGACTTTGGACAAGGGCCTGGAGTGACAGGATGTGGGGGTATGGGTTCACACTGACAGAGGGCAGGGTTAGATGGGATATTGGGACAAAATTCCTGGCTGTGAGGGTGGTGAAGCCCTGACACAGGTTCTCCAGAGAAGCTATGGCTGCCCCATGCCTACAAGTTGGTCAGGGCTTAGAGCAACCTGATCTAGTGGAAGATGTCTCTGCTCATGGCAGGGGGTTGGAATGAGATGAGCTTTAAATGTCTCTTCCAAGCCAAACCACTCCCAAAATTCTGTGAGTCCCTGTGGCACAGGGACAGTGACATAGAGACCTTCCTTTTCCTCAGTACTGTGATACTGCCACTGGACACACATCCCCTCTTCCCTCCCCAGGGATGAGCTCTGTGGGGACTGAGTCTCACTGTGTAGGTGAAGTCAGAGAGTCGTCAGATCCCCAAGGAAACCAGACCTGCACCCACCACCTGTCGTAACCAGGCTGTAACCTCCCTTGTTCGGGACAGCACACACAGCATCCCTCTGTGAACCCAGTTCTCCACACTGAAACTATCCACAGCACTCTGGTAGTGCCCAGATTTGGGGCAGAATCATGAGAAGTCAGTGTAATGCGAGTGGTAAGCAGCTGGAGATGGACCTGACCATTGTCACCTCTTTCCTCAAGACAATATACTTGTGGCAAATATCTTTATAACTACTCGCACATGTCCGAAAGTACCTGCTCAGTGAAATGTTTGCTACTCA
Organism: Edolisoma coerulescens; assembly: GCA_013397115.1. NCBI lineage: Eukaryota > Metazoa > Chordata > Aves > Passeriformes > Campephagidae > Edolisoma > Edolisoma coerulescens. The sequence continues at coordinate 91,775 of VWZW01000008.1, read as the reverse complement.
AGCAGTTAGCATTGCTTTACCCAAACCCCACCTTTCCAAAAATCAGACATTAGGCTTGCCTTGAATACCTGCTGTGTAGACATTCTTCCTTGATTCAATCTCTGTAATTTGGACTCTGTCAAGTCTTGAGCCGTGAAGGACCCATGGGGCTCTGGCTGAAATGGTGGCAATTTTAGCCCACGATTGCCCAGTGCCATTTTCTGTTGCTATGGGGCTTACAGATTTAATAACATCTATTAGGAAGAGACAGAAACAGCTATAAAACACATTGAGAGCCAAGCAATCCAACAGATTAAGCTGTTTCACAACAATGCCTCACAAAGCTAAAACTGACCTACAAAACCAGTAAGAAATCTAATTATGCCTAACCCCCTCTCCAGGATAAAACCCTTTTCCAACCCATCCAGCAAGGACTGACAAAAAGCCGAGCAAAACGCATGAAAATTTGTGAATGGAGATGTTTATGTTCAATGAAGAAGTTTTCTTCTTCTAATGACACTTTACACTTCCTTTCTGGTGGTTTACAAGTATTTCCCAGTAGCAGCCTCAACAATGGTGATCCTTTTTGAAAGAAGTAAGGTAGATCATAGTCTATCCCAAAAGGCAATGGATGGATCTCCTTTATTTCTAACCATTGGCGTTACTAAGGGGACATTGTGCCAACTACATGCAGTACAAGGCTGCTGTGACAGGCCTAAACATACTAATTCCCTGACGAGGTTTGTGCTGTTAAGTCCAAACCACCAAAACTGGTGTAGACCCTTGTCTTGTACCCTTCCTCAGCCTGTGCCACGCAAAGGTGGTCACTCAGCAATGGAAGTGGCACTCCTCATTTGACACAAAGGTAGAAGGGGAAGCTAGAGATGTGTGATGCAACAACTACATTGAGAAACCACTTGAGCTCAGAAATCCTTACCAGAGTCCTCTGCTGACACCTGCCAGACCTGGAGGGAGCTGTCGGGTGGGCCACTTGTTACCAGCAAGCTGAGGAAACAGAAGAGTCACAAAACTCCTCAGGAGCAGAGAACAGCTTTGTTTTCCCCAGCCTGGGACAAACTGGTCTGCTGCTCCTGTACATAGGAGCTCCTGCCTCTGCTTGGAGCAGAGTGGTGGCTGGAAGGACCATAATCCCAGGGATGCTCCACACAGCCCATGCAAACACAGTCCCAGGCAACGGCATTTATGACGATATTTTATGAGGATCTGATGAGGAGTGGCTGAGGGAGCTGGGGGAGGTCTGAGCCTGAAGAAAAGAAGGCTCAGGGGGCACCTTTTTGCTCTCTATGACTCCCTGACAGGAGGGTGCAGCTAGGTGGGGATTGGGCTCTGCTCTGAAAGGACAAGGGACAGGATAAGAGGAAATGGCCTCAAGTTGCATCAGGGGATGTTTAGGTTGGATTTTGGGAAAATTCCTTCCCTGAAAGTGTTGTCCAGCCTTGGCATAGGCTGCCCAGGGCAGGAGCGGAGTCACCATCCCTGGAGGGATTTAGAAGTCATGTGTGGTACTTGGGGACATGGGTTAGTGGTGGGCTTGGCAGTGCGAGGGGAATGGTTACAATCAGTGGTCTCAGAGGGCTTTTCCAACCTAAATGATTCCATGATTCTGTGATTTAGTTATCACATTTTCCAGAAGGACTAGACTAAGAATGATGCAGACAGCCCCAAAGTAGTCAATGGGGACTTGTGTAGGAGGAGAGACTGAACAAGGGATATAAATCAGCCAGAGGTGTTTGTTTGGTTTAACTCCAGAGCAGGAAAAAAACCTTCTGAACCTGCACACATAGGGTCTTGCAGAGCAGTGGCATCAGCCACCAGTGTCCTACTCTGCTGCTGAGAACCTCCACACAGTGCCAAATGCAGAAGGAAGGGAAGGCAGAGCAAGAAAACTCTTCAGGCCCCTGCTGCTCAGAACTGGGCTAGGGAGGGATCACTGGTGAGGCAGCAGCAACATCAGCAGTTCCTGGTGTGTCACTGGCCCAGACTCACACTGGTCTCAGAGCTGGCAGGACTGACCAGTTGGGTTGGGAAGCAGGCATGGAAAAGGAGTTTGCTCTCAGTGGGTAAGGCCCCTCTCCATCTCCAATACACCGTGGGAAGGGCCTTGTGGTCATACCTGGTGTCCGGCACATATTTCAGGCTGTATACCGGGCGCTCTGAAAATCCACCACACTCTACCTTGAAATCTCTCTCTGGACACAGGCCCTAGAAATCAGAGGCAAAGCCATTTCTTCACACAGTGGTGCACAACTTGTGCTCAGTTATCACAAAAAATAACAGAGACACGAGGCACACTCTTGCTTGGTATAGCTCTTCCCTGTCGAGTGTTGCCTTTTTCAACAGGAGGTAGAGGACTGAAGGATCCCAAAATAGTCAGAACAAAAATGTGGTAAAGGCTGCTGCCAAGAGCTCTTCCTGTGTTTGTTGCCATCTGTGCACATCTGGCTCAAGAGCTTTCTGCTTACCCAATGACCAAACACCACCTTCTACTCTAGTGCAGGGGTCACCCACCCAAGGGCCAACCTTGGTGCTCTGCAGCATGGTCCCCCAGGCCTGGGCTGCTCAGCAAGTCCCTTCTTCACTTGCCTTGCTGTCCTCATCTGTCCTCTTTCCCATGAAATGCTTTCATTCACACACCTGGAGATGAAGTGTCCACAACCCAAGCTGTCTGCAGAGCAGCTGCAGGATAACATGATGGGACAACAACCAGGTGACTTATGCGCTTTTACCTTTCAACCAAAGCTGCTTAGTCTCTGGCCATGCCCTTGTCACAGCAATAGGTAACAGCTCATGAAGGCCACCAAGCCCTGGCTTGGTCTCTGAAAATATCAGGCGAAGGCAATCAGAGAGGTGTGGTGTCACCCTGGCTGCAACACCCACCTGGGTCTCCTTTGTCAGCAGCGTTGGCGGTGGGATCAGCTGCAGGATCTCGTTCCCATCAGACTGTCCATAGCCGGCTACACAGACACCTTGGTGGGGTGGGCACGAAGAGCCAGAAATACGATGAGGGCTGCCCCCCTGCCCAGCCCACCCTCTCTGGGGCAAACCCGAGTTACCGCACAGTCCGTGGACCCCCAGACCCAGAGCTCGAGCCCAGGCTGAACCCGGTACAGCTCCAGCCACTTAGCCCCACTTTTGGGATCCTGGCTCTGCACCTTGGCCTCCCCTCCGGGACCTCAGCCTGGCCCAACCCCACAGTCTCATTTCCCCCTTCTCCCTCTACACGGTCCCCGGCCCGGCCCCTGGGCCCCCTTCTTTCCTCCGGCTAGGCACAGCCACCCCTCCCCAGCCCGGTCCCTCTCCTCCCCTCAGCACTCCCCGCCTCGCACTCACGGCTCCCGCGGGCCCATTCGATGAGGCGGGTGGGCGCCTGAAGCTCGAAGGTGTGCAGGTCGCGGTACCTGCGGGGAGAGGGTGGGCATGAGGTCGGTGGTGCCCGGGTCAGTGCCGGGTGCCGGGGGTCCGGGGGTCCCTCACAGTCGCAGCGACTGCAGCAGCCACTCGTCCGCCGCCTCCATAGCAACATCCACCCGCCCGGCGCGCTCGTGACGTCACACGCCAACGCACGGCAGTGACGTCACGCGGGTGAGGCGCCGTCCTGAGCGAAAAGGGCGGTGTGTGACAGTGCGGGAACCCCGCGTGGCAGAGTGGGCTGGGATGGCAGGGACCTCAGAACTTATCCAGTTCCATTCCCCTGCCATGGGCAGGGACATCTTCCACTAGACCAGGTTGCTCCAAGCCTCATCCAACCAGTCCTTGAACACTTCCACGGAGGGGGCAGCCACAAATTCTCTGGGCAGCCTGTGCAGGGCCTCTCCACCCTCACAGCCGAGAATTTCTGCCTAGTATCCCGTCTAACCCTGCCCGCTGTCAGTGGGAAGCCATTCCCCTTTTCCTGCCCTTCCAGGATGTTGCCCAAAGTCTGTCTCCTGCTCTCTTGGAGCCCCGTTAGGCACTGGAAGGGGCTCCTTCTCTTCCCTCTACGGCCTTCTCTTCTCCAAGCTGAACACCCCCAGCTCTCCCAGCCTGTCTCCAGAGTAGGGGCTCCAGCCCTTGAAGCATCTCCATGGCTTCCCCTGGACTTACTGCACCAGCTCCATGTCCTGATGTTTGGGGTCCCAGAGCTGGACGTGTTACTCCTAAACATAAAATCTGCTTTCCCCCTTGTCCTGTCACTCCAGGCCCTTTTCAAGCCTTTCTCCTTTTTGTTCCTCTTCCTTTTGGTCTGTTTTCTTTTTTAGACATGACACAAGCCTATGATAAAACAACTGCAGGATGTTCTCTGTCAGCAGCCACAGCCAGAACCACAGATACAGTCACATCCCTCATTTGCTAGATCATGTCCAGCTTTTCATCCAGTAGAATCTTCAATGCTTCATGTTTGAAATTTCTTGACCCCTCCACGGCAGGGGTGTGGAATGAGATAAACTTTCAGGTCCCTTCCAACCCAAACCATTTCATGGTCTGTGACTGTGTGGCAATGGCGTCTTTCAAAAAACAAATATTAGGTGCCTTCAACTGAATGCAGATGAATCACGTGTTCTCTGACATAAATATGTAAACTTAGAAGAAAACAGAAGTATAAAGTAAGTTAAATCCTGTCTCTTAGTTGAGATCCCATGGATCACTGTGTTAAGGGCAAAGCATGATTATATCTGTTCTGAAGACTATCACGTAGAGTAAAGAGATCTAAATTAGAGAGAGAAATATTCAGAAAGAGCAGGAAACATGCACAGATTTCCCAGAGAAGCTGTGGCTGCCCCATCCCTCAAGGGGCTTGGAACAACATGGTCTAGTGGAAGGTGCCCCTTCCCATGGCAGGGGGGTTGGAATGAGATGTCCTTACAGGGAGTAGGATGAGCCATCTGCGAATAGAACTGTATCTGGGTAATGTGAGGGAACATCAGTTAAATCAGTCTGTGGTTTATTTGAAATGTGCATCATTTGCTCACACTGGGATGTTCTCCATCATCAGGTAGAGGCAGTAGACTCAGTGGATTCAGGGTGATTCATCTTCTCGTTGGTGGGTTAGCTCCTAAGACCACTCCCTGACATAGGATGAAGCCTCTCCAATCAGCCATTGTTTTAGGCAGATTTGGCCTGTCTGGTTGGCCTGCTGACCCCATGCCCCTTCCCTCTTTCCATTGGACTGTTATTGTATCCCCCTGCCTTCTCCCTGACCCTGTACTCTCAGATCATTGGCTGCTGGTGCTCTGCCGGCCCCCTTTCTGTAACCCCTTATAAGTCTGTACCTGAGCCCACCTGGCCTCTTCTTGCCGCTAGACACCTTTGGATAAATCTTTCCAGAACTCTACACGAGAGAGCCCTCCACTTCTTGTCTCTCGTAACGTGTGAGCCATTCCAGCTTGAATGTGAGCGTGTGCTTCAGTGCCAAACCACGGCACGGGTAGGATAAGTCTGCTGCAAGGTGCCAAGGCTGCACCCCGAGGTGCGTCTGCCAGCCCAGGGCATTCTCGGTATAACGCACGTGGCTTGACCCCCCTGCACACCGCACAGCGTTACAACTGCCCTGATTTTGGGTTGTTCTGCCTTGTGGGTCTGCACTCAGCCTGTGCCTGTGGCATGCCCCAAGGTGCTGCAGAAGTGAGCCTCTAACTCTCTTGTTGTATGTTATTTTGGAGTTAGAACCCTTCTCTCTGGAGACAGCAAAAAGCCAGCTTTACTCCAATGACTTTGAGAACCCTGATGCCAGGAACATAACTTGTTGACCGAGCAAAAGGAAAGCAGACCTCAGATCCTTCCAATTACAGCTTGACAGACTGCCAGTAACTTTCTTACTGGCCCTCAGCAATAATAAAGGACAGATGATTGCAAATCTTCCCAATATTCTCCCTTAGCATCCACCCTAACACCTAGACAGATCTGGTCATCTACAATAATACTTGTCTGGGAGGGGGCAGGCACCTTGGGAGTGATGTCGGAAAAAAAAATCCACCTGTGAAACAGTTTTGCCAGTGTTAATGTCTGAAAAGTAGGGTTTATATAAGACTAAGTGCAGCCTGTGTTGTACAAAATGTGCCATTTCCATGGTATTTGTAAGGAAAGCAAAGTGACAGACCTGAGCATGCGTTTTTTATACGATGTCTCTAAATCCACCTAATTTAAATTCTGTAGCAATGATGGATGGAAGGAAAGCTGAAGTGTTATGTTGTGGAGGTTGGTTTTCACAGTATTTGAGGGAACAAAGAAAAAAAATGGTACAAGTAAACAACAAACACTGCTATGAAGAGCTGAGGGGTGGCCAGAGCAGGATCTGGGAGGACAGTCATGGGTGAAAACCAAGATAATCCCTGTGCTGCTGACTCAGGAATGGCTCTTGACTTCTGAGACTGCTTTTGAGAGACGAATTTACACTTTGTACACTCTGCTAGTCAAAGGATACTTAGGTATTTTTGACTTACCCCTTTGCCATTGTGCTTTTTTTCTCACTACAGTTGTTCGTAAGAGCTGCCCTGATACACATCCTGTTCGTACAAATCTGCGGGAAGAGGCAGATTTGTATTAATGAAATGATTCCATGACAGATGCTATGAAAATACATTGACTGGATAAAACTAGTGAGAAACAGTGGGCCGAGTCTCTTCAGTCATTCATTTAATTATTTAATTTCATTCAAGACTTTTCTTTCTCCAAAAAAGCATAAAATAATGATCTTGTGTTCCAGGTTCAAGAAAAACCAAAGGGGGGACTGAACTGGGTTACAAAATGCATAGAAACCACTTATCTCTCAGGAACTGAGTAATTAAGAGTTGAAAATAATTGAAGGTAGTGTCAGTATTAGTAGGAAGTACCCCATGTTCCTGCTCTATTCATACCCTTCTCAAGGTACCTGCCTGAGACTGGTGGGGGACTGGGCTGGGTGGACTCTTGGACTGACCCTGCACAACCATCCTGAACTTCGTACAGTAATGCAACACCATTTCCCCAGCTCGCACCAGTGTGTAGCTCAGGAATTCCATTATTGTCCTTCCCAGATCACAATGTGAACAAGACCTTGGAAGTACAATTATTTGATGTGTGCAGTGAATAACTTGGGGTCTGGGAGACCCAAATACATCTCCTCTGTGCCACAGGAGAGAGATTTTCAACTTTTTGTCTTGCAAATCAGTTATTTTTGGAATTAATGTTTGCATTTGATGCTGTGAAATCCATGTCTCTTGAAAGGAGAACTCTACTAAAACCACCACTGATCAACTCCTTCCCTTTTGGTGGAACTCAGCACCTGTTTTCTTTAGAAATCTTTTCCCTGCCATATACAAGCAGGAAAGTAATCCTTCAGTAGGTCACTGGCTTGTCAAGAACTTGGTCTTCTATGTGGGTTAAAGGGAAGAAGTTAGTCATGTTCCTGTGACTACACCTCACTTTCATTTGCATGTACAACAAATAAGCTTCGACTTTGGTTGCCTCAAAAGAAGAGTGCAAACTCTTTCTTTTCTAAGGGAAAAAAAAATCAGCAGCAGGAATATTGGAACATTAAAGAAATGCAGAACAATTTTGTTTCAATAATGTTAACCCTCATCTAAATTACAGCTGGAAAACAATGGGTTTGGGTAACAAAGAGATCCTGTCGTGGGGAAAACCCCAACCATAATCCATTTCTCCTCTGGGAGCAGCCAGGCAGGTACCCACAGGTCAAGTGTGCAGGCAGCAACAATGCATCCTGCTAGCGGGGATGTTAAGGGATATCACTGGCCTCCTCTCTACTTAAAGTCTTTAAGAGTGTCCTTATAGGATATTCAGTAAGATATAATTACTCAAAATTCTTTCAAAAAATGTTTTGCTAGTTCAATAAAATAGAATTATTCAAAAGCATTTTTAGAAGATTTGACAGTATAATACTTTGAATTTGAAAAAAGAAATGTTCAATAAATACTGAGTTATTTTACTATGCAGAAAGTTTCTTTCCCCCAAAATGAAGGAAAAAGGAACAGACCCCCCCACCCCCGCAAACCAGAAACAACCTGCTAGGTCCTGAAAAAGCAAGTGAGTGAAATAAGTGATTGAACATAGAATCATGGAAGGGTTTAGGTTGGAAAGGACTTTAAAGATCATCTCATTCCATCCCTGCTGCCATGGGCAGGGACACCTTCCACTAGACTAGGTTGCTCCAAGCCCTTCCAACCTGGCCTCATCCTGTCAAAAAAGGTTAAATAGAAATCTCAAGTTGTAAACCACATAATATAAATTAGTATATCTTAAAAACAAACAAACAAACAAACAAACAAAAAACCCCAGTGGCTTGTATATATGAAAATGAATAAAAGCTAAAAACGAGATGGAAATTATTCCGTTACAGACAGCTGTATCAAAATCAGAAATGAGCTGTGCCCTCTGTGTGTGTTCATGAGTGGAAAAATACAAGAGAGGACTCTGAAAGGGAAAAATAAATTCTTGTAACAATTTACATGACAAATATGTACTGATTAGTACATAAACTAAACTGTTACATGGATTAAACTGTTATATTTTTTCCCCACACAAGATATCACTGGGACAAAAGACTTACCAGCATATACATTTTTACTAAAAATTAGTAAAAGAAGCAGATGAAAATATGCTTGCTCCCTACTTATCTCCCCAGAGCTGGTGTGTGAGCTGAGTGATTAACAGGCAGGACTCTTACAGCAGGAACTGGACCTGGTTACAATTAATGTGACTGACAGCATTCTGGCACCTGGTGGCCAAGGCCTGCAGGGTCCAGGCTGGGCAGGGAGCAGATGGCACCTGCCCTGTCCCGGTCCTTGTCTTGCTGTGCTGACCACGGTCTGCAGCTTCATGCACTTACACACCTGGAAGACCCTACCTTGCAGAGCTGCCTTCAGCTCCAGGGCCCCCAACACAAGAAGGACATGGAGCTGCTGGAGTGAGTCCAGAGGAGGCCACAGACATGGTCAGAGGGCTGTAACCCCTCTGCTCCGGAGCCAGGCTAGAAGAGCTGGGGGTGTTCAGCCTGGAGGAGAGAAGGCTCCGGGGAGACCTTAGAGCCTCTGCCAGTGCCTAAAGTGGCCCCAAGAGAGCTGGAGAGGGACTTTGGGCAGTGGCCTGGAGTGACAGGACAAGGAGATTGACTTCACACTGCCAGAGGGCAGGGTTAGATGGGATATTGGAAAAAATTCTTGGCTGTGAGGGTGGGGAGGCATTGGCACAGGTTGCCTAGAGAAGCTGTGGTTGTCTCATCCCTAGGAGTGTTCAAGGCCAGGTTGGTTGGAGCTTGGAGCGACCTGGTCTAGTGGGAGGTGTGCCTGCCCTTGGCAGGGGGATGGAACTGGATCATCTTTAAGGTCCCTTCCAACCCAAATCCTTCTGTTATTCTATGATTTTATGAAGACAGTGAGAGCTGGCATCCCTGGCAGCCCATGGGGTGTGCAGCAACCCTGGGCTCCATGCTTATCCCTGCTTTGTTCATGCAAGAAACAGTTTCTTGCTCAAGCTGAAAGAGCTGGGCATGCCATTTATTTTCATGCATTCCAGTAATTTAATTGAGCTTTCTGTGTCAGTAATTTTTGAGTACTTTGTGGCTAATGCACCAGCACCTTGTTGGTGCATTTACCCAGAAACAGCAGAAGATGGAAAATCATGTGCTGCTTTGGAGGACTCAGAACAAGAGGGAGGTGAAGAGACAGTCACAATTAGCTACCAGGAAGCACTTAGTAACAATAATGTGTATTCCCAAGCAAGTGTTTTAAAGGTGTGGTGTCAAAATTAGCTTTACTCCTACTTCAGTCATATTTGAAACAATTGAACAGTTGAAGTGGGTATTATAGCATTGAGGAACACATTGGTTCCTGGTGGAGTCACTTCAATCAGGCACAGATCATTCCTCTTTTTCCCAGGGCAGTGGCTTGGACAGCCCACCAGTGGTGCAAAACGGTGATTTTTATTCCCACATCATTAAAACTCACTGTGTTCAGGAGTTTTTTTATGGGCATGAACTGATGTAGCATCGTGGTTTCATTGCAGGTATTATCTTTAAAATGAAAGGGGGTAGGGCTACTTCAGGATAGTGTCCAGTGGGCACAAGCAGGAGACCAGAAACCTCCTGGAAGTGAAGAAATGATTCTGCAGTTATTGACGTAGGTTCAGGAGCTTTAAAGCTTACACCACATTGCAAAAGCCCAAAGTGGTGTTACTCAAACTAATCCAGAATTTCCGTTAAGTACAAGAACATAGAGTAATTATGCATTAGAGAAGGATTAATGAATATAGTGGGTAATTGGGGTGAAAGCAGAGACATCCAGAGACAGAGCACAGTTGTAGGTGGAGTTTTCTTGGCAGCCCGGGGATTACCTGGCACTGCCCATGCTAAATCAGCTCACTCCTGCAGGCTCTTTCATGTGCTTAGACCATTTTTTAATCATTACATTTGACACCACAAAAACTGCGTCAAAGGGAGAATTGAGAGGGGCCAGGTATTTCTTGTTTGTGCCCTTTGCGCATTTATCTGTTCATGGGCAGCCCCATGGTTAAAATTTGCTCTAAGTGTGACAGGCCTGGGCTGGATAGAGCTCATTGACTTCTACAGTTTGTACATCCAGCATGTTAATTGCTGGTAGCAATTGGTTAATGGGTAATCTGGCAAGGATGTTCCCAAAATCACAGAATCACAGAAGAGTTTGGGTTGGAAAGGACCTTTAAAAGGTCATCCAGTCCAACACCCCTGCCATGGGCAGAGACACCCTCCACTAGACCTGGTTGCTCCAAGATACATCCAGCCTTGAACACTTCCAGGGATGGGACAGCCACGGCTTCTCTGGACAACCTGTTCCAGTGCCTCCCCATCCTCATAGAGAAGAATTTCTTCCCAATATCCCATCTAACCCTGCCCTCTGGCAGTGGGAAGCCATTCCCCCTTGTCCTGTCACTCCAGGCCCTTTTCTAAAGTCCCTCTCCGCTCTCTTGGAGCCACTTTAGGCACTGGCTCCCTAAGGTCTCCCTGGAACTTTCTCTTCTCCAGGCTGAACACCCCCAGGTCTCTCCCAACCTGTCTCTGGAGCAGAGGGGCTCCAGCCCTTGGAACATGTCTGTGGCTTCCTCTGGACTCGCTCCAGCAGCTCCATGTCCTTCTTGTGTTGGGAGGCCTGGAGCTGGATGCATTCTTTTCCTCCCAGCATGGTGTTGTTCAGTGGCAGCATTGTCCCCTCTCTGATAGGGTGAGTGTACAGTAAGACTGTCCAGGTGGCATTTGTCATCTGCAGATTTTGTCAAGCAATGAGGAGAACAAGAAGCTGACCCTACACAATTGTGGATGGCTTCTTTGGCACAAGCTGGGAGATGGAAATGGGGAAGACATTAGCATTCTCCTTGAATAGTTCCTAGGTGCTTTGGTGGTAGAAGAGAGGAGGGGTTTATTGATACTAAAAAAGCTTCAGCAAGGAGTTTCTTCAGCACTCTGCAGCATTTTGTGAGAGCTCTGTCTTTCCCATGCAAATTATTTAAAACAATGTTACAGTTTTGTAAACTTCTTGCACCAGCAAGTTGTTTTTGCTGTATTGTTATAGTTCTAACTAGAAAAATATTTAGAAATGGGTGTCTTAGAATTTGGCCAATCCCCTCAAGGGGTGGATGGCCAAGTTACCTTATTCCATTTAACACACTTTTGCGAACTAACATATAAAAGCCTTTAGAAAAATTATTAAATCGCTTCCATTTATCCCTGAGCCTAGACTCTGTGTCATTATGTGTCCTCAGTGCGACAGCGACAGCGGTTGCTCTCTCTCAGAAAGACAACTTTCTAAATGTTTTGGCTTTTCCAAACCTATGCGTGGCTAAAAAGATGCTGTTGCTGAAGTAATTTTAAGCATGGGGACGCACCTCTCTGTCGAACACATAGCACAATATTACTATTATTATTATTATCATCATCATCATCATCATCATTATCATTATTATTATTATTAATTATCCTCTTGCTGTGGTAGGTTCTCAGTAAATTCAGTGAAACTGTAGCATTTATAAAACTGTGTGAGTGCTGATAAGCAATTTTTTCATCTGAATGCTTCGTACTTCTATCAAGAGGCAGTATCTCTGAATGTCACTCCTTATTTTGTTCACCCAGTGCAATCACAGTGCACTGACATAGGCCAGGCTGTCGCTATAAATAATCCACACTCAAAGGTACAAAAATAATGTTTTATCTCAGCTCTGTTGAAAGCAGGAACAGCAATGACAAAAGTCCTCACAAGCTTCAAAAACATTCATATAAATCAAAGCAAATATACTGGTTTTTTTTAACCAAGGTGTTTCTGAAAACAACCATATCAGTCATATCCAATATCAAATTATGTCAGAGCAAACTATTTTCCATTGAAAACATGGAAACTGAGTTTCTCAACGGAAAAGAAACAGCAGAGGTGTGCATTTTGGCATTGCTAAAGCTTTTTTTTTGATTGTGTTATTTAAGCAAACTGTGGCTGTAGAATTTAGATTTGCTATAGAATTTAGATTCACTATAAGGTGAATACTAAACAGAGAGAGCAGCTGTTGATCTTTATTGCCAAGATGCAAAGATGCATTAATGAAGTCCCAAGGGAGTCAGACCCAGAGCAGGACTGTGCAATATCTATCCCAGCAGCCTGCAGCTAACACAGCCTGCTGGTAGATTTGCAGAGAACTCCATCAGAGAAGTATGATGAGTGGAAGGAGACTCGAACTTCTTCTGCTGTTCAATGAGGAAAAAGAAAAGCAAAAGAATGGGACTTAGAAGCAGGAGTTGCTGATGTCAGTAAGAGAATGTAACCTTCCCCCATACTCATTGATCACAGGACTTCAGAACAGAGGCACCCGGCCATAGTCCCAAAGACTGGCACCTCCCAGGTGCTTCAGGAGGGAAGGGAAAGGCAGAGCACTGGAAGGTGTTCAGAAGTTTCTCTAAATGAGGGGAATTGCATCCTCAGGACATCTATTTCTGACACACTAATAAGGAAGATTCAGCTCATTGCAGGAGGTTGCCCTGAGGTGTTGTCTCCATCCTTGGAGGTCTTCAAAATCCACATGGATAAAGCACTGAGTAACCTGGTTTGACCAGGTCAGACTGACTCTGTGTGGATGAGGAGGCTGAATTCAAGACCTCCTGAGATCCCTTCCACCTGGGTCATCCTATAATCCTATGAGCTGGAGCTCAAAACTGTTGTCCTGTTTCAAGCTGCCACCATCCCTCCCCCACCTGCCATCCATTCTCTCCCATCTTGTATTGTCCTATTCCACCACCACTTACCACCTGGGCCCTCTCCTCTGAACTCCCACTGATGTCCAGCCACCCCCAGACCTCAGTTTATGCTTTTCCCAGCGGCACGTAACTGAATTCCAGAAATCAGGGCTCTGTTAATGCTGAAATTATCATTCTTCCCATCAGAGCATTTAAATGGAAACTGCTGCATCACATGTGCTTGCCATCTCTCCTCGCCCCCAGGGGCCTGGTGCTGGGCAATACCCAAGCTCAGCCCATCATCTGCCCATGGCATGAGAGTTCTCTCCTGGACAGACCACCGGGAAGGAAGGCTCCCAGCTTCCTGGGTCACCTGTGACTCCTCAGGTAATAGCCTTGAAGGAATGGTGTTGAGAGCATGGTTGCGAAGCAGAGGGAAGACAAAAATTGCAGGGTGACATCAGCCTTTTAGGAACCCTTCAGTGACACCCAGCAGAAAAGACAAAGCACAATGGACATGGCTTGAGGCTGCAGGAGCAAAATTGGAGCAAAATGTGAGGGGTCAGAGCCAGCCAGGGCCAGAGAAAAGCTTCTGTGGGTGGGTTTGTGGCAGGGGGAACACCAAATAATCAGTTTTGAGGCGGACAAAGCGATAAAAGCGTTGGTGCAGTATTTGGGGATTCAGGGCACTGTGTGAGATAATGATGCTTTTGCTTTGGCTCTGTTTGCTTCCCAGTGCTGGTGATAGCCCTGCTCCATTTCGGGGGCAATTAATGGTGCTGGGCAGATGTTTTCAGAGCCCTCCCATGGCTGTCTTCATGCCTTTTCCAGAGCATTAACACCTAATTTCCAACTCGTTAGTGCATGCCCTGAGTAAATCAAAGCCAACACAGGACTGCTCTATCGTGCAGGATCAGGGCAGCTCTTCCCAAATCAATTTTGTTACCGTTCATATTTGTGTAATGGGAAACTTTGCCTCTTGCTCCTTTTCCTTCTCTGCCAGAAGCATGGCAAACTGCGTGGGATTCAAACCAGACCCTGACTGTCTTCCATTTACTTTCTATCCTTGCGAACAACGTCTCTATTAACCAGGTACTGAGAGGAGACTTTTTTTAACCCAAGGTAGCTTTGTTCCTTTTTGTTTTTTTTTTTTTTTTGTGTGGGTAAGAGACAGAAAGTAAGGATTATTCAAGGAGGAATTGCATACAGAGATGTCTGAAGTGGATGAAGTAATGTTGACAGGCTTCTGTATACTGTCTGTCTTGGTTTGAAGGACAGGTGTCTGCCAAGGAAGGCAGGAACCTTGCTGGAATGGAAAATATGACCCCCTTCTCCCCGAATTATTATAACTTTGAAATTAAGGAGCTTTCAGGCAAAGAAATGGGAAAAGGAATAACAGTTCTTTACTAGAATATAAATAACAAGGCAAACAAACAGCAGCAGCAGCAGCAACAACAAACAGAAGCCCAACCCCAGCCTTCTCTCGGCTGTCGGGCATTTTCCCCCTCGGTGCAGTTCCGCTCACAGCCGGCAGGGGCGCGAGCGCAGCCGCCCCTCCGCTGACAATGGCACCTGGGCGATGGGGGAGGGGGCAGGTGGCTTCCTTTGCAAAACTCACGGGGAGTAGCTGGTCTCAGTGCCACCCTGAGAGCTGAGCAGTGGGTTGGAACAGCAGAGGCGAGCACACCCTGGGGTGGCAAACAAAGTGTAGCAAAAAGCCCCGGGGCAGCTGTAGAAACAGCAGGGGGGTTGGGCTGCCCTGGGAGGAGAGAGAAGGTGGAGGGGGGGAATGAGGGTGTTTCAGGTTTTTTTTTCTTTTCTCTGGCTCTCGCATGTCCTGTGTGATGACCTGGTGATGGCAGCAGCAAATGGGCTCCTGCAAGGAGCCAGGAGGTGCTTCCTTCGGAGAGAGGGAGGGGATGGGGGGTTCCACGTTTCCCCTGAGGCACCCAAGCAGATGGTGAGGGTCTCTCCCAGTGATGTCGGGCGTTGAAAGGTCCCAGTACAATGGCTGCTCTTGTGAGCAGAGGCTCACCCATGGTAAGGAGAAGCAGTGAAGGATAAAAGTCCGCAGTAGCAGTGAATCCTCTCCACAGCAGCAGTCCAAAACCAGAACCATCTCCCCTCTGATCTGAGAGAGAGAGAGCTGAGACCAGTCCCTGACCCCCAGCCAAGTCTCGGTTAGCGCGCCCCCTCCTCCCCCCCCAAACCTCTCGTGGTATCTCTGCACTTCCCAAGAGAAAATCCCCCAGCTACTGAGCTCACTCCCCAGCTAAGAGACTGCAGGAAGTGCACCCCTTCCCACCTCCTCCCCATCCTGGCTACATCTTTTGTCTCTTAAGTATCGTCATTCATCATCTCTTAGGCAACAAATGGGAGAAAAATTCCCTGAAAGAAAGAAAAAAAAAAGAAAAAAGCTACCCTTCAGCATCCTCATAATATAAATTCTAGATAATTTGAAAAGCCTAACAGCCAAATGTAGGCAGGCACCAGCCTGGGGGGATGGACCAAGGAGAATGCTCTCAGCAGCAAGAAGGGGGATGAGCGTCTCTATTGATCCGGTCAGGTCAAAGAGGAGCCGTCTCATCTGAGACACAGCATCATCCCTGTTCTGACAAGTCAGGTTACCCTCCCGGGATATGGGATAGGTGACATTTCAAATCAGAGGTGTGCAGGGAAGGCCAAGGATTTTGTGAGCTGGAAGGTCTGAACTGAAGGACTGACACTGAAAGACCCTGAAAGATGCCCAGCTCTCCGCAGACTGCACAGATTTCTGAGGAAGAAATGGGGAAGAAAGCCACTAGGCCAGGAAGCTGCAGTAAATCCTGGTTTGGGAGTGGCTTCCCAGATGTTCCTGGGCTCTCTGGGGTTCAAGTCATAAGGCTTTTCTTCTCTGTACAAGAAAAAAGCCTTGCCCTCACTCCTCGACTATTTTTAGACTCTCACAGTGTGGTAAATGAACAGCAAAGGTCACATAGCTCCCTGGGAGTGGAGGGAGGCAGTCAAAAGCAGAAAAATCTGTGCAGATAGCGCAGGGATAAAAACAGATTTCTGTGTCACCAAGTGCTGCACTGTTGGTGCAAATGGATGAAAAATGGTGTTAAACCACCAAGAGAATGATGATTTCCTTCTCCAGACTATGGGAGCTTTGCTATGGCACATCCCAATGGAGAGGCTGCGTAACGAGGGCTCTGCCTGCAGGTACACCCACTTCACAACCTGCAGCTTTACTTTTTTTGATTTAAAAACCCCAATAAATCAAAATGTGTATCACTCTACTGCAGATGTTATGACATTTCCAACCCAGATTTCCTTGGCTCTTAAATTTATAAACATCCCTGGAAACTGCATGACTTCATATTTCCCTGCTGGGATGCTGCAGCATCACTGTGTGAGCTGAGCAGAACTGATCTGTTTTAAGGAAAGAAGTGTCCAGCCTAGTCACCCTGGTGACTCCAAACATTTCCAGGTGCAGACCCTTCTGCATAGAGAAATACAAGAGGCAAGATGACTTAGCCTTGTAGATGGCTCTTTTCTTCCTTGTTGGCTATGGAGGAGCTCAGCTGGAGAGGTTGGCTCTGAGGGATAAGGAGGAGGGACATCAAATGAGGGGGGTGTTGCTTGTGGCACTCTTCAGAGACTTTTGAGTGATTCCAGTGAGAATTGTGTCTTTTTTGGAGGGAAGGAGGTGCATCAGGGTACCCTTGGGTGCATTCTCTGTGGTGTGTGGTAGTAGCTGAGGCAAGCTTTCAACTCTTGCCTTGCAAAACCAAACAAAAACAACAAAAGAAACATGTTTTGAAGTTCTTGTGTTCAATTGTGAGCGTAAAGGAGCCGGGGAAAAAGATTATCTGCTTTTACAAGAAATTCATGCAGAAAAATTCTGATTGCAAAGTAGGTTACATTAATATTATAATTTTAAGCTATTGTTATGTCTTGGTTTGAAATACAGGTGTCTTCCGAGGAAGGTGGGAACCTCCCTTGAAATGGAAAATATGAACCCCTTCCCTCTGAATTATTATAACTTTGAAATTAAGGGGCTTTCAGGCAAAGATATGGGAGAAGGAATAACAGTTCTTTACTAGAAAAAAAAAATATAAAAAGTATATATATATAAGTCTATGAGACAAGGCAAGCAAACAACAACAGCCAACAACAACCCAGCCCCAGCCTTCTCGCAGCCGTCGAACACTTTCCCCTTCGGTGCAGTTCCGCTCACAGCCGGCAGGGGCGCTGTTGGCTCCCGGCCGGGCAGGGCGGGTGCGATGGTTCCCCCGCGGCTGCAGGGGGCGCTGTGGCGCGAGCTCAGCAGCCTCTCCACAGGGTAATGGCGGGCAAGCCGGCAGGAGAGAGAGAAAAACGGCTTCCTCTGCAAACCCCCGGGGCAGCTGGTCCCGGTGCCCCTCCGGATGGCGAAATGGGCTGTAGCAGGAACCTTGCAGCAGCAGGCTGGAACGGCATAGGCGAGCAGACCCTGCAGTAGCAAACAAAATGTAGCAGAAGCTCCACAGCCATAGCAGGAGCTGCAGGGGTCGGGCAGACATGGGGTATCGGGTTAAAGTGTAGCGAAAAACCTGACGCAGTGGCGGAAGATAGCAGGGCTGGGCAGTGGCAGCCAGGCTCCCGCAAACAGCTGGGAGAGGCTCCCTCAGAGGGGGGAGCGAGGAAGGGTCCCGGGTTTTCCCCTTGGGCCCCCAAATAGATGGTGAGGGTCCTTTCCCAGTGGGGTCGGGTGTTAATAAGGTCCCAGTTCAATAGCTGCTCTTATGAGCGAAGGCCCACCCATGGTAGGAGAAGCAGTGAGAGGACAAAAGCTCCGCAGTGGCTCCTCAGGGCAGCAACCGTCTGGCACCAAACCCTACCTGTCTCCACTCCAATCCCGAGAGAGAGACACAGAGAGAGAGAGAGAGAGAGAGAGAGGAGCTGAGCCCACCCCCTCCCTCTCCTGCCAAAATCTTGAGGTATCTCTGCCCTTCTCAAGAGAAAGCCCCAAGGCTACAATAGTGCAGCCAGCTGCATCCCTCCCCCTCCTCCTTGGCTACATCTTTTGTCTCTCTTAAGTACCGTTGTTGTCATCTCTTAGGCAACAGATGGGATAAAAATTCCCAGAGAGAAAAAGAAAAAAAAAAACCAGAAAAATCCTAGCCTCCAACATGTTATAATGGCATAAAACAATCTGACCTTTGCTTCGCACCCGTGTATACATAATTTGCATGACGTGGAAGCTTGTGACATGGGAAGGGAGCCGCAGGCATGAAGAAGAAGCAGCAAGCTGAGGGGAAGAGGGCTCTCATGATGGAAGGGGAGACCTTCAGATGAATGTGGACACTGATAAGCCCCTTGGGGTGCAAATATTTTTATATGGATGCAAAACTAGACATACATTGATTTGATTTTCAGATTGTCTTTCATTTTGAAATGAGAATAAGAAAATCAAACCACAGTTTTCCTGCAAGATAATAATAAAGTTACAGAACCACAGAATGGTTTGGGTTGTCAGGCACCTTCAAGATCATGAAGTCTGCCCCCCTGCCATGGGCAGGAACAGCTTCCACTGCACCAGGTAGCTCCAAGCCCTGTCCAACTTGGCTTTGAACACTTCTAGGGATGGGCTAGCCACAGCTTCTTTGGGCAACCTGTGCCAGGGCTTCCCCACCCTCACAGGGAAGAATTCCTCCCCAATATCCCATCTAACCCTACCCTATGGCAGTGTGAAGCCATTCACCCTTGTTCTGTCACTACAGACCCTTGTAAATTGTCTCTCTTCATCTTTTTTTAGGCTCCATTGAAGGAGCTTGAGCTGCTGGGATGGGGAGGGACTGCAGAAGGGGGGCTGACATCCCCAAAGATGAGGTGGAGTAATTTAAGGGCAATAAGGAGTAATAGGTAAGAAAATTTGCTGCTTGGATAGAAAATAAGGTATTTTGCAATGCTGTTCTGGCTAACATAATAGTTGGGCATTGTAAGGATTTGGGAGTTTGTATTCATCAGCAGAGTGCCTCTTGTGGTTCAGTTGTGCCTGGAAAACCGGTGCTCAGAGCCTGCAGCTTCTTCTGCTTGATGTAATTATTATTTATTTTTTGTTTCATATATAACTGAGATGAAGGTATGAAGCAGAAAATGCATTATGGGAATGCAATGTCTTGTACAAGGCAGCTGCATGACCCTGTGGATATTAGGATAATGCTACTGCTGCAGATAACAAATAATATTAGTTGGAAATGGTTTCTAGCTGTTAGGCAAAGTTATTATTTTGTCAGATATGATGAATGAGGGAAGTAGAGAAGGATTTTCCATCCCATCTTGGCAGTTATATTCTGTGATGGTGTTCTGCATTGGTTGCAGGCCCTCCCTGCTCTAACCTTCCCCTTGCACGCAGGTGTTAGGAGCCAGCTAAGGTATTTGTTTCCCTTTTGAACAGCCAACAGCACTTCCCGGTGAAAAAGTCCAGTTCCTCAAAGTGAAGGAACAGGTCACACTGTAAAAGGGGAAAACTGTTCCAAAACGATGTAAAATCCTCTGGGTGGATTTTCTTCTTTTACATAATGTGGCAGTTAAACCAGCTGGGAATTAAACTCCAAATAAGCCATTCCTCCTCTCCCCCACCCCCCTCCAGTTAGAGAGGGGCAAAGGCAGAGACTATGGGTAGAGATAACAATTTACTGAAAGCAAACAGCAGTGGGATGAGAAATGAACAGTAATAGCAATATTAATAACATGAGTATACAAAAGAGAAGGTGATTTACACATCAAAGATGTTCACCACCTTGACTCAGTTCCGTGTGGCCACCAAGACAAAGACAAGGTGGTGGGTGTTTCCACAGCCTGGCAGGGACATGCAGTTTTTCCTGAGACAAAGACAAGAATATTGTGTGCAGTTTTGGGCACCACAATATAAGACATTAATGATTAGAGAGAGTCCACAGGAGGGTAATGGAGATGGTGAAGGGCCTTGAAGGGAAGCCATATGAGGAGCGGCTGAGGTCTCTTGGTCTGTTCAGCCTGGAAAAGAGGAGACGGAGGGGAAACCTCATTGCAGTTACAACTTCCTTGTGAGGGGAAGAGGAGGGGCAGACACTGATGTCTGTTCTCTGGTGACCAGTGACACTCCTGAGGGAATGGCATGAAGTTGTGTCAGGGGAAGGGCAGGGCCAGGAGTAAGACTCAATGATGCTTGTGGCTTCCTTCCAACTCAGAATGTTTTGTGATTCTGTGAAGATGGCAGTTGTTTCCACAGTCGGCCACAGTTCCCCTTCCCTGAGCCAGAGACAAAGAAAAGCAATGACAGACAAACCCCCCAAGCCATTTTGTCCGGGCTGCGCTACTCTGACTGGTGCGCTGGGCTTGGCTATGTCTGGCAGTATTCAACTGAGCTTGGCTCAACTCAGCTCAGCTCCATTTGCTGCAGCTCTGTTCCCCATGGCTGCTTCCAGCACTGTTGCCCATGGCACGCGCACTCTGCTGGACCTGGCTGTGTTTGCTGCATTCTCCTGAGGGATGAGAAGGGACAGGCAGCAGTGGGAGAGGGGCAGAGTCCACAGTGGCAACTGTGGCAACTTCTCTGAAGAAGAAAAGGAAGAGAATGACACCACTTCTGGTGTGCGTTCATCTTTTCCTTCCCCCCAAAGCCACACTCTGGTGATGATGTGAGTGGTATAGAATAGCAACCTTGCCATGCCCACATTGCTCTAGGCTTCGCCTGTTCTCCACACCTGTGAGAAAAACTAGGACATTAGCCACCCCTGATTCTGTACCATCTACTCATGCCCAGGTCCTACACCTTTCAGCTATATACCTAGACATATATATATATAAATATACACAAGCACAGGTATAATTTCCATAGTCATGACCATCCCTCCCAGATGTCCGCTGAGTTCATTCAGTCTATGACTGTGGGTTCTGTCCCTCCTAGATGTCTTCCAGGGCAGGAGGGCTGGTGTGCTGTTGGCTGGTTGCTGCATCAGGAGCTCCCGGCTGGTGTATCTGGAGCAATCCATCCTCATTGACCACAGCAGTTGTGACATAGAGTGTCATTCAACAACTAATATTACAGAATTCAACATTACAGACTGTTCTGAAAATCAGATTCCCCTCCAGGTACACATTGTGTTTCCTCATCCCCCTGCATTACCCACCAAGTGCACCCAGGCCCTTGAGTAAAAACAATCCCAAGGATGGGTTTGCCTTTACTTGAGGCAGGATTAATCCAAACTGTCTTCCCTAACACATTTCTCATATGCACCATGGGGACTTTATCCCTTTCTGTGGTTCGTGGAGGTTTTGATTGAGCAGGGCCAGCTTGATTGGTGGAGGCTCAGTTGTTAGCTAACCACATGGCCTTCTCTAGTGTCCCAGTGTTTGAAGGTCCCACTACCCATTGCTTTCAATGTGGTTTTTAACAGTCCATTGTACCATTCAATTTTCCCATAGACTGGTGCATGACAGGGAATATGATACACCCACTTAATCCCATGGTCTCTGGCCCAGGTCTCTACAAGGCTACTTTTGAAATGGGTCCTGTTGTCCAGCTCAGTTCCTTCTGGGGTGTCATGTCTTGCTTTTCAAGGCCCAGGATGGTGTTCTGGGCAGTGGTGTGAGGCACAGGCTACATCTCCAGCCATCCAGTGGTTGCTTCTGAAACTGTAAGCACCAGAAACCCGCTCCTTGGTGGATTTCCATGAGTGTGATGTAACCAATCTGCCATGTAGTCATGCTGGCAATGAGCAGCTGACTCGGGCTCTTCTTTTCACTTCAAGCTCCTTTCCTTCTCAGGAAGTCCTAGGAAGGCCCCTCCTTCTTGAGGCTAAGTCCCAGTGATACTGCAATGTGCAAGGGGGGACAGAAGTCCAAGCCATGTCTTTATATTAATAATTTCAAGAGACAAATGTACTGGAATGATGCCTCCCTGTGTAGCTCCTGTAGACAGTCCTTGTGAGGCACCCAGCAGTTTGGGGGAGGTTTATTCCCTTATAATCATAGAATCACAGAATCCTTAAGGTTGGAAAAGCCCTCTGAGAGACCATTGAATCCAACCATTGCCCCAGTTCTGCCAACCCCACCACTATCCCATGTCCCTGAGTGCTACATCCACATGGCTTTTAAAATCCTCCAGGAATGGGGACTTCACCACTGCCCTGGGAAACTGTCTAAGATGTACTGGGTCAATGTTTTTTTGTTGTTTTTTGGGGGGTTGTTTGTTTGTTTGTTTGTTTGTTTGGGTTTTTTGGTGTTTTAAAAAATTTTTCTTTTAAATAAAAAAAAAAAAAATTTTTGTTTTTATTTTTTTTTCACCCTATTTTGCCCATGGGCGTTGGAAGGGGAGGAGTGGTGCTGCTGAGGTGTCTTAGTATCTCACTCCTGTGACTTCAGTGGCTGATTCCCCACTGTGCTTTGTGGTTCTGAGCCTTCCCCCAAGACCACCATGGGACTTTTATGGCAGCTGGTAACTCCCTGCTGGCACTGGAGGAAACCCAAATGTGTCGTTTCTCCTTGGCTTAGTTTTTCTTTCCTGGTGACTAGCCATAGGAAGAGCACAGCACTCCCCATTTCCTCACAGGCCATGTTCTCTCTCCTTCTGGATTACAATGAATTTTTATTCCTTTTCCAGCATCCCATCCCAGAGTTTTGGGAGGAGTTTTCAAGCTGTGGGTGAAAAAGGTATGCAAGCAAGATTGGATACTAGGGAAAATTTCTTCCCTGAAAGGGTTGTTGGGTCCCAGAACAGGGTGCCCAGGGCAGTGGTGAAGTCCCTATCCCTGAAGGGATTTAATAGATGTGTGGATATGATGCTTGGGAACACGGTTTAGTGGTGGCTTGGCAGTGCTGGGGGAATGGTTGGACTTGGTGGTCTCAGAGGGTTTTCCAACCTGAATGGTTCTATGAATCTATGCCCTGATGGCTTGGGGGACACCCCTCTGGGATGAGCGTCTCCATAATGCTGGACTTTGCACAACTCCCTGTTTGATATGCTGGCTGTTTCCTGTCCTTGGGGCACTTGGAAACATCCATGCAAACCAAATAGTAGCTGAAATAGATATATTTAGGGCTTTTTCCTCAAGAGCACTTGTCTCTGAGAAATGACTTGTTGAGAAGAGTCAGACAATCCTATATGCATCTGGAGGAGAGTGCTGGAAGCAGTGGGTGAGGATAATCTCTGTTTTATGATGCTGCAACCAATATAGGATTATTATACGGAGTTTTTATGGTTATCCTTTAAAAAGGATGTTAAAACATAAAGAGGGTTGGAAGAAAAATCCAGAGAATTGTTAAAAGTTTGGAAAGCATGTTTTACAGTCTGAGCCTCTGGGCACTCATTTCATATGGAAGAGCTGGATCATCATGTGTGAATTTACATGGGCCACAGGGATCTGGTGCCAGACAAAAAATAAAAAAAGGTCTTCTGGTGGGAAATGAATTACACCAAAGTGGGAATAAGGCTGAAGTTTTTAACAGTGAGAGTAACACAAAAAGAACATTTTGGTGGTCATTATGAACCATTTTTCATTGCTAAACACTTTGTTAGGGGAAGGATTTCAACTGAAAACTGAAAGCAATTGAACTAGATCGAACTATATTGTTGTGCTGCAAGGAGATATCAGCTCTTCCAGACACAATGGCCACACTCTGCAAAAGTTGGGACCAAGGGAGAATTTATGATACATGGCACCTCTAACTCAGGCTAATCCTGGAATTCCTCAAAGCTCGTTAGAGACCTCCTTGTCTCATGAAAACCCTTCAGGCACCTGAACGTGGTGTGCTTGTTAGTGTGTCAGCAAGGTCCCTGGTGAAAACCTGCCCTTTGACATTAGTGCAGGTCTCCTCTCTTGCAAACGGGATCAGTGCTGAGTTTTCCTGTGCTAACTAACAGATGGGCATCTTTGGTTCTCCGACTGGATCCCATGGTGCCTCCTCTTGTGGATGAAGAGCCTCTGCCTGAGCATGGTGGCCACTTTTAGACAAATAAGATGATGCCATGCCATTGCCTTTGGTGACTCTTACACAGCTCCTGCTCACATGCTTGTGATAGAGAAGATGCTCTGCACATTGGGGACTCTACAGGAAACAGTGAAAGTCTACATTTTAAAACCACCATCTTCCACCCAAATCAACCTCTACGTTTAGATTAATTCTTTCTTATCCTTTTTTTCAATGAATTCCAATCTCTGTGTACATTTTTGGTAGTGGACAGTGCAGGAGAGTCCATGTCATAGACAGCACATCTGGCTGTTCTCTTCTCCAGCACCCTTGGCTGGAGGTCCATTGCTTGGAGGCAGCCAAGAGTACTGATGATTGATTACAGGAGGGTGATATTACTGCATGGGGAACAGAGACCCTTCTAGGCTTACACGAACTGTTGAACTACTGGGATGAATCTGGGCTGAATCATCATCTCAAGTTAAAAATACTAATGAATGAATGAGGAGATAGCACAAGGCTACCCCCCCCGTGTCTCTGTTGCACACCCCAACGCCTTTAATGAGCTTTGAAAGGTTCTGTTAAAGAGATCCTGCGGGAAAGACATAAATTTCAGTCTGCTAATCTCAGAAAAATCCAGGCATGTCTCAAAAGGGCAGAGATTTGCACTAGACTAATGGCCTGCTCTAGAGGAAAAAGGAACTGAATAAACTCTAGATGAGCAATCCCACTTTCTGATGCTTGATAGCGTTGACAATTGGTGGTTCATGGTGGTTTATTGTCTGTTGCTTCATATTGGCCTCCCTAGTGCAGGAGCCTGTGAATCATGCTGTTGGATGTAAGAAGTGGTTGATAGCACTGTATTGCACACAGACGTGGTTTCATCCAGCTGTGCCTGCTCCCTTTTTAATTATCTTTTACTTTCCCCACAGTTCTGCAGTCCTGTGAAGTGATTTTGTAGTTTCCTTACCTGGGAGCAATGAGGTCCAGGGTCCCCTCTGTCATTTGTAAGGAAAATAACTTCTGTCAGCACGGAAAGTCTTAAATGGAGGAATTAAAACAATGCATCCCTCATGATGGAGGAAAGTGTAAAGAAACACCGTAAGGCTCTAGTTCAGCTTTATTTACTGCATTCATGGCTTTATTTAGTATTTTTTTCAGCTTTTTTTAGTGCATTCATGGCTTTATTTAGTGCATTGGTGATTTAGTCACTGAAGGATAGAGGACAAACTAGAAAATTATAAATATTATAGCAAGTCTACTAAAAGAATCATGGAACTAGGCTGAAATATATTAACAGGATATACCCTAGTTCAGGGAAACCACACAAAACGCCAAAAGTGATGATGTCTTAATTAATCAGAGGAGTGATATAATAAATAAAATAAAGGTTTCATTCCTCATTTGGAGGTGATCTGGAGGGGATTATGTGGACAAATGACAGTGTGACGAGGCCAGAGGGATGACCAACACTGTCACAGCGACAGGCAACCCCAATGTCTGGAAATGGGCACTGAAGTCCGAGTATGTGGCTTGTCCAGCTGCCGGCTGGTCACAAAAGCAGTGGTGACCCATGTTTTTGTGTCTGTAAGCTAGTGAAGAGGTTGGTGTGATGATGGGCACAGGTATTAGCAGTGCAGGGGTCCAGGTGCTCACTGCTAGCTGGATGTTCACTCTTCTTGTCATCTTGGCTGGGTAACAGGGGAGGTTGCAGGTGGGAGGGTAATGGTCATAAGCCTTCCAGTGCCTAAAGCGGCTCTGAGAGAGCTGGAGAGGGACTTTGGACAAGGGTCTGGAGTGACAGGACAGAGGGAATGGCTTCACACTGACAGAGGGCAGGGTTGGATTGGATACTGTGAAGAAATTTTTTCCTGTGTGGGTGGTGAAACACTGGCACAGGTTGCCCAGAGAAGCTGTGGCTGTCTGTCTTGGTTTGAAAGACAGGTGTCTGCTAAGGAAGGCAGGAGCCTCCCTTGGAATGGAAAATGAAACCCTTTTCCTTCAGAATTATTATAATTTTGGAATTAAGGGGCTTTCAGGCAAAGATATAAGAAATAGGAATAACAGTTCTTTACTTTTATATATATATATATATATATATGTATAACAAGGCAAACCAACAACAATAACTGTGGCAGTAACAACAAACAGAACCAGTAACCCA
>VWZW01000008.1:35424-61434 GCA_013397115.1 Edolisoma coerulescens | reverse complement strand
GTGGCCCCCCAGCTACCAAAAACCAGGCCATGCAAAACCAATACACCTATGATTGTCAGAGCAATTTCCCACTTGAATTTCTGATTGCATCTAAGTGGACATCGTGCCCCTCATGGTGAGTCCCTGGACACTCATATTTAAAATCTTTCCTGTAAACATTTGGGAGAAGTTGTATTTCCAAACGTGCTTGTTTTGAAATACTAATACTTACACTTGGGTGGCAATACCAGTAAAAACAGTGCAAATTGGTCTCTCAGTGACTTGGAGATCTTTGGAGTTTTAGGAATGTTTTTCATAATAATTAATATCCAGGGACAAGCAAATCAAGGCTTGCACAGCTAGGGCTGGAGCATGCTGAAGCCTCAGGGAGCCTGAGCATCAACGGCCTGGGTCCTAGAGAGCATGCAGTGGGACTTCTAATGAGATTAAATCCTTTCAACTCTATTTTATTTTGCAGCTCTGCCATGTGAAGGAGCTCCAGGGGACTTGAGCTGTAGAGAAAGGTTACATTTCAGGCTGCTTCGCAGATGCGGGGCATCATCCTGGAGCCATTTTTTTGTCCAGCTGTAAGTAAACTCATGAACACCGCTGTGTTCTGTGGATGTCCCAGGGTACAGCGAGGGTTTTCATTCTCCTAATTATGACTTGCTGGGAAATACTTTCATTTTCATGTAGATGCTGGAGTTAAAGAGAAAAGATTCAGTGAAGCATTAATTTATGTAGAAAAATTCTTACATTGATGCTATCTGAATTAACTTTTACTTTATTTTTCTTAAAATTAAAATATCATGTCTGCATGTCTGTTTTTAACTATTCATAGAATCACAGAATCACAAAAACATAGAATCACAGAATGGTCTCGGTTAGAAGGGGCTGTTAAATGTTGTCTACTCCAACCTGCTGCCATGAGCAGGGACATCTTCCACCAGACCAGGTTGCTCAGACCCCTATTCTCTCCTTCAGTAGAATCCTTTACTGGTTTCGTAGAGCATCCCTTTCTCCTACTTTGGGGGGAGGTGGTGGTGGGTAGAGGGGAGTTCAAATGTCAGCTCTGCATGCAGCTTATCTTCTTCCCCTCCACCCTGCTCCCTACTAGACATGGGCATGATCCCATATAGGACCAAACAAATGCCTCAGGAATAACGATCCCAGCTTGCCCCGGTTTAAAAAATTACTTACCACACCATTGATTTTGAATTTCAAAAGTTCTGGGTGGGAAAATGCTCATTTCTTTTTATGGAGATAAAACACTTGGTATCACTCTTCAGCTCCCCAGTTTTACCAAGTGCGCACAATCAATTCTTAATAAAATAGTGGAATAAGGGCAGATTAATAAATGGATATGCTATGAATATGGTGAGTGACATGGCTGGATCTAATCTGTATTTGGATGCCATAAAAATGTATTTCCCTACAGCATGTGAATTTTATATAAATCACCCCCAGAGCTCAAGTTGCAAAAACAAAAACTGAGAGAGGTACAGGGTCAGGGGGACAATGACACCCTCCGTCCTCCATTGTCTTTGTGTTTTTCCTTTGCACCAAGCATGTGCCGTCCTGTTATAAAGGGGTGAAGGACTTGGTGATTCCCAAATGCACAGTCAGTCTTGTGCAGCTCATGCACACAGCCTCCAGGATGCTGTTCAGGTGAGCAGCCCCAAATTTATAGGCAGGGCTGGGGGTTTTCTGGGGAGTTTTCTGGGTTGAGAGGTGGGTGTCAGTGTGTTGATTCATTGGTCAACTCATCTGAAGAGCCCAGACTGGGTAGATGGGGAAACTGAGGCTGGTGAGAAGCCATAGGACCCACTCAAGGTGCAGGTATAGGCGATCCCAGCTCCTACAAATCTGTGAGCAGTGGTAACCCAGAACTTGCTGTTTCGTTTTTCCTTTTGCTTAGCTAAAAATTTTCAGTTAAAGTCATTATTTTTTAATTTCCTCATTTTGCCCAGAGATATGTATAGAAATAAAATTCAGCTGGAGGCCCAGGACTCTCTGGAGAGCTGCTGGGCTGTAGGATACAGGATGTTCATGTCTTTGTGTATTCCAGCTCCAGGATTTCACAGACTCCCGACTTGCATGGAGGAATCTCCTCCTTCTGCGCTCTAACACTGCCACCCCCTGGCACATTGACGCTTCCAGGGATGGGGCAGCCATAGCTTCTCTGGGCAACCTATGCGGGTGCCTCACCACCCTCACAGGGAAGAATTTCTTCCCAATATGTAATGTAAATCAGAGAATCACAGCATGGTTTGGGTTGGAAAGGACTTTTAAAGCTCATCTCATTCCAAGACCCCTGCCATGAGCAGGAACACTTTCCATAGGCAGGGACACCTTGCACTAGACCAAGGTGATCCAAGTCCTGTGCAAACTGTCCTTGAATATTTCCAGGGATGGGGTATCTAATACCTCTCTGGGAAACCTAAATTCCCAAATTTTGCACTGTGACTCCGGGGACATCCAATAAAGCCATCAGTGGGTGCTTCAAAACAAACAAGACAAAGTGGCTCTTCATGTTGTTTCCTTGGGTTCTGCAGCCACCCATGACCTTCTGCTGCCCTGATGTGAGTTGGTCATGGCAGGTGCCTTGTATGGGAGAAGCAGGAGCTTCCATGAGTTCATTCAGTCAAAACAGATACAGGGCCAAGGACCAATGCTGAAATATATTATATCCACATAGGCCTGATGCCCAAATGAAAGCCACAATATGATGCTTGAAATTCCAGTTGGTCTTCTGATGGCATCCTCATAATGTGGCAGCACAGCCTGCCTGGGGGGGGGCGCGTGAGCCTAGATGCAGGAAGTCCAGGGTCTCGCGCTCTGGTCACAGCAGTCTTCAATATTTATTAAGCGCTAAAGCTTTTTCTGCTATTGTTCGAATTTGCCAAGCTGTGGATGTTCTGCAGTTTTCAAGTGGAAAATGGTCTGGTTTTCAAAGTTTGTTTGCCAGACACCTCAGCTGCCTGTCTTCTGAGCTACCACAGTCACAGATTCCAAAGCAACGCTGGAGACAGTTTGCTCAGAGCCAACCTCCACATCTGATTTCCTCCTGTATTTATTTTTTTGTTCAAAAGCTGGAACTGAAATAACATTTCAAAATCTTGAAATGGTGCAGGAAACCAACTAAATTTTCTCCACTCTAGTCAGAAAACTGTGGGCAGGAAGAGAAGGCAGCAAACTGACTCTGCATGGCTGAAGCTCCAGCCTTGAGGTCTTCCCTCACCAGGAGCGATGTCTGAACATTACAGAATAATATCTGATTGCAGACGTACTGAAATTAATGTCTTTAATAACTGTGGTTTATTGAATATTTCTTCTGCTGTAGTACCAGATGACTTAAACCATGGGCTATGAGTCTCGTGCTGTANGAAGGGAGAACCTTCTAGATAAGGTAAAAGGGGGAGGACCAAATGGGTCAACTAGGAAGGCAGAGCTGGGGTACATTAACATAAAGAAGCAAAGCATCCTGGGAGAGGCTTTTTGGGTCACCTTTACCAAGTCCCGCTCAGGGTCCTCCCCTCCAAGGGGACTAGTGTCGTTCGTCTGTCGACAGGCTCATCGACCTGCACAACTCTCCCTTCTGTATTAATTAAAAAGGCCTCTCCCAGAGATCCAAAAACCAAGCGTCCAAAGCAACCAAACACACACAACACGACAAAAATGATCAAAAAAACCCACAACACAGTCTTTAACAGGGAAACAAGCCATTGCGAGAATCCCCAGTTTCCCAGCAAGTCCTCAAACCACTCAGGTGGTTTCTCTGCTTTCAGGTGTTTGAGGAGGTTTTTTCATCTTCTGGATGCTGGCATGGATATTTTCCATGCATCCAGAAGATGGCAATGTGGTAGGTGCTGGGCTTCATGATGGTGAATGCGGGCAGTGCTGCTCTGGCAGGTGCTTCTGTCGGGGTTTGAAACAAAATTGTCAAGAAGAATGCAATTTCAGGGGGGCCCTTCCCTTCCCTCCCTCTTGCATCTCCCTTCTTAGTTAAAAAAGGAAACTGGGAAAAGGGGAATGATAATGGAGTGACAGGGGTATAGGGATGCAGGGCTGAGGAGTAACATGGAGGAAAAGGGGGTAAGAAGCTTGGGGAAAAAGGGGATGGTAATGGGATAACAGGGGTAGGAGGGTACATGGTTGAGGAAGGAATAACGCGGAGGAAAAAGGGGTAAGATTTGGGAAGACACTAAAGGTGTATGATTTATCGCATCAAGGTTCTTGTTGCAGGACAACGGGTGGATGTCTGTGGTGGAGATCTGCACCATCTCTGTCTCTATGCTGCACTGTTTCGGTCTTGAGGTTGTAGTCCGAGGCAACAGGCGGGGCAGGGCGGGACGGCTTGGCATTTGATGTCGTCGTGCAGGGCCGTCCTGCGCTCTGCTGACCGTTTCTTGAGTGCCGCTGGTGGTGGTATTGGCAGGTTGGGCAGTCTGATGTTGAACACTTCACAGGTCGCTGAGAGTTTTTGATAATTCTGGGTTCTTGACAGTCTTTAATAAAATGTCCAAACTCCCCACAATTAAAACATCTTTGCTTTTCTTTTGATGATGCCACTAGAGCTTCAGCTACCCCTTTTGAGACTGCCATGGCAATTGTGTGTTCTGTCGAGGTCAGTTTGGCACGGACTTCAATCATGTGATCAGTTGGAGGCTCTGGGTCAAGAGGGAGGGCTCTCAAAATTCTTCTTCTCTTTACCCTTGGTGCTGTAGCTTTGTCCTTGTGGCTTATGTTATGAAGACTGCAGACTGTGCACACCGGTGTGTGTGTGTGTGTGGAGAGGGACAGGAAACATGACAATTATCCCCTGACCAGGTGAGGTTAGAAGACAAAAAAGTCTTCATTTAGTTAGAATGAACCTGTCTTGGCTGCACACCCAGGCACTGTTGTCCACATGTGCCCAGTCAGCAGAGAATGGGCAGGTAGAGAGAAAATGAGTGAAGAATCTCTCCAGATAGGAAGTCCTCCAGTTGTGATGGGACAGTAGGTTTCACATACTGAGAGATCTCTAGCAGATCATTCCCCGTATCTGGAACAACAGGAAGCCCTAAGCAATGAGAGGAACAAGCCTTGCGTGTTGCTTCTGTGGACTCAGAAAAGGAAAAGCATGAATGGATGCTCCTCAGAAAGCATTGGAGATGCCTTTGTGATTAAATGGCATCTGCCTGATACCTTTCCCTGGCACTGGAGCCAGCTAATAAACTGCCTTCCCCTTCCAAACACCCAAATTACGTGTTTGGAATATCCATGGCCCCAGACATGCCCCAAGGTTGTTTAGGGTGGTGCTTATTGGGCTAGGGACCACTGGTGGTAGCAATTTAACAGGTGAATCCAGCACTCAGGTACTGGTGACCTGTTCAGATGGAGTCATCACAGAAAGGCAAAAAAGTACTGCCCCAGTCACTGGACAATGTGTCATAAACGGTGGGTTTGGACAATATGGAATCATAGTTTAGAATCACAGAATATCCTGCGTTGGAAGAGACCCACATGGATCATCAAGTCCATCTCCTAGCCCTGCACAGGACCATCCCAAGAACCCCACCATGTGCCTGAGAGCGTTGTCCAAGCACTTATCCAACTCTGGCAGGCTTCGTGTTGTGACTACGTCACTGGGGAACTTGGGACTATGGACATAATCTCCATGTTGCATAAGGCTTCGTGAGTCCAGAGACAATGTGCTGATCCCTGTACATGGCTTCAAAACAAAATCCCAAGTAAATATGTAATCAGGATGATAATAAATTCACCGAGTAGCGAATTAAGGTGTTGATGAGAAGTTACTCTTGTTCAGTTTCCTCTGGAC
Source organism: Edolisoma coerulescens (assembly GCA_013397115.1). Lineage (NCBI taxonomy): Eukaryota > Metazoa > Chordata > Aves > Passeriformes > Campephagidae > Edolisoma > Edolisoma coerulescens. The sequence goes on along the minus strand of VWZW01000008.1, from coordinate 55,634 downwards.
ATAGACAAAGCCCATCAATATGAATATCACCTTTGCTGCCATTCTCACTGTAATAGGTCATCTGAAGACAAAAGGCTGGAACACCATGTTTAGGCAATATCTCTGATATTTATGTAACTCATGAGAGGTGCAGTGTTGAACACATTTATCCTCAGTACCTCACACCCCAGTGCTGGACACATTTCTAGGAAGTGTGAAGGGCTGCATGGCAAATCCCTCTACTCTTTGCAGCTACAAGGGAAAACGAGTTGAAAATGACTTGAAAATAAACCCCACCAAAGGTGAATGAATATATCTTCTCCAAGCTTTCACCTTCTGTGCCTCTCTGCTATCCCATACTGGCATTGTGTAGGAAAAGGCACATCCATGCTGCGGCAGTTGTTTTTATGCTGCCGTGTATTTGCCATAAGAACTGGTCCTAGAACAACATTCTGCTCTTGATTTTGTATAGCTCACCCAGTTTCAGCAGAGTTTATTTATAGAGAGGAAAGGGTCGCATGGAGACCTCCCTGGCCTCTCCAAGCTGGAACAAATATTTCTCTATACTCCTATTATTTTCATGCCGAAATATTTTATCTGAACTAAATCTTAACCAATCACAGGAAAATCTTCAGCATTAAAAAGACCAGCTACAGCCAATGAAACAATTAACTACTGCTCACTTCTGTAACATCAAATGCAAGGTACAAATCTGACAAAAGTTTTTTTTGCTGTGTATGTCAGTGCATACATATGCATTCATGTGTGTGTATGGAAGTAGATATGCATGCATACACTTAATCAGCACCCATTCACCACGAGAGGGCAGGCAAAGAATATGAAAATCAGTTGTCCTGTGTGTTCCCTGCACACGCGAATGAGCCAATCATTCAGTGACCAGAAAATATCACCAGTGTTTTCTTTAATCATCTCCAATGACTTTCTTATTATAGAATCATAGAATAGTTTGGTTTGAAAGGAACAAAAGTCATCTAGTTCACTCCCCCTGAAATGAGCAGGGACATCTTCAACTAGACCAGGTTGCTCAGAGCCCCGTCCAGCCTGGCCTTGAACACTTCCAGGGATGTGGCAACCACAGCTTTTCTGGGCAACCTGTGCCAGTGTTTCACCAACCTCGTTGTAAAAAACGTTTTCTTAATATCTAAACTAAATCATCCATCTTTTCATTTAAAACCACTACCCCTTGTTCTAGTGCAACAGGCCCTTCTAAAAAGTTTTTATCCTGAATCTCAACCCTTACAACAACCTCATAGGGCACAGTTCGATGGCTTTTTTTTGTTTTGTTTATTTGTTTAGAAATTCTCTGCATTTTTCAAGGAAGAAGTGGGCTGAACAAAGAGTGGTTTATCATGGGTTAACCACAAGAAATGTCACAAGTGAAAGGTGAGAAACTTCCTCACTTTAGCTGTGGCTAAAACCTCTTTCATGGATGGCATGTGTGTTGGCAAGTGTGTGTCTGGAGAAAGGGAGAGGTCAGTAGGAGCTGTTCTTCTACCCGCTTTTCATTGGGCATAAGTGGGTATTCACTTATGTACAGTAAAAGGAGTGGTCCCTTATCAAGAATGTCTTACCTGAGAGCTGAAAATGACTGAGATCTAAACCTAGCAAGGATAGGTTTGTCCATTCTCATAGTCTTGATTCCTGGGAACAGCTGATTTCATCCATTAAGTTGCAAAGTATGCTATCAGCAAGAGAGACCTTTTGAGAATGTCCAGTGAGCAAAGAAGAGCTTCTCTTCTTTTCACTCATGATATGGAGAGGATAAAAATATAGAAATCTTGATGCCAGAAAGCAAATCCAAAGAAGCGCACCCCTTCATCTTATGCTTATGATGCTTATGATATGGCATAGACAGACCTTGTAGATGGGTCATGAGATCTGTAAGGATCATTGTCTAAAACACAGTGCCTTTGACCTGAGGAGGAAAAGGGGTGTACAGTCTAACCCCAGAAGCTATATCCCAATTTCTTAACAAAGATCTTTTCATTTTTATATGAGGACATGCTTTATAGGGGTACTGAGGCTCTTCTTGGAGGAATCCTTTTCAGGGCTTTGCTCAGTGGGATGGTGGATGTCAGACCCTCAAAGCAACAACAGAACGGCAGAATCACTTATAACATTTGTAATACACCCAGAGATACCATCCCCAACTGGCTTCTCTCAAGGAAACCTGGAAATTATTTTAAGGAATTGATACGTCCAACTTGGGCTGAAAAGCTGGGATTTACACCAGCAGGAGGTACACCCACAACCAGCAGAAAAAAATCCCCAAATTCTCTGTTTCCTGACAACAAGAGGGACTCATTTCCCTTAATTTTGAATCTATGTCTGTGTTAGTCATTCACCACTCCCTTGTTCACTGGAGAAAACTGGAGCTCCTTGTGGGTGACTCATCTGCTGGAGAATGAGATGAATCACAAGTAAGAAGGGCTTCTATTTCCCTCCATGAGCTGTGGAGGATATCAGAATCAGTGAGTCCTCTGATAGATACCAACCTTGTACATGTCTATGTTTGATTAGAGACATCACATCTTTTTCACCTATGACATCATTCTGGGGTTACAAATTTCTAAGAGAAAAAGGAGACCAGGAGTTTACTCAGGTCTTCAAAGCTGCTGCCATCACTTCTACCTGTCAGGAGCTGGTGATACGTATTTGAGCATAATTATCTGTGCTTCTGTGTTCCCCATATTTCACTGTTCCAGGGCACTAAACTTCCTAGTGGAAAAGTACGCTGTGCACTGACTCTGAAGTTTTTGCTGAGTGCATCCCACCTCTGAAATCTAGAAGATGTTCAGCAGCAAATTAGGTTTCAGTGTCTGGAAAAATCAGATAGATGAGCAGGATTGTTTCCCTCAGACTGTTGCCCTATGTCTGCTTTCTCAGTCCATAGAAATAACTCCAACATTCCCCTATGTCTACCAGTGTATCCCTAGCTTCATTCTTTGGTCCAAAGGGGTTGCTAGATGGTGGAGATACTTTTCTCCTCCTGCAATATGTTCTACCTGAAGCAGTGCACAGAGGGACTATTGTGACAGACTGCACAGCAAGGACCACGCTCAGGGTTTAAGTCAGGGTTTCAATCCTTTTTCTTTATGGAAAAAAATTCCAAAATATGTCATTGGGGATGGAAACTATGTTATTCAAGAAAAGCTAACACACTGTGCAGGAAGCAGAGACATTTTGGAAATAACACACCTGTGAGCTATATAAAAAAAATGGTGACATAGTGATGGAACAAGGGCTTGTTATGGGAAGGATCGAAGGGTTTAAGGAACATGACAAAAATAGAGCCTTTCTAACCAATTTCTTCTCTCCCTAGGATTATGATTGCAAACTTCTTTGCTTTTCAGTGCTTGCCTAAAAAAACCGACATAGAAGGAGCAAAATCACACTCTGAACAAACTCTGGTGAAATCCTTTTCTGCATGATCTGAAAATTATCTGTGTCATCATCAATTTCAAGGCCTTGTGCATAGAATGACAGTAATCCTTTCACTATAGCTTCCCTCCAGTAAGACATCACCTAGCCAAAGGAAAGAGGTGGAAAGAAGGGGCAACAAAAAGGGAAAATTGAATATTTCAGTGGTGTTTGATAGTTTAAACTGATTTTCGTGAGGTCTGAGACAATAGCAGGGACTGAAAATGCCAGACGTGAATGACATTCATTCCTCCACCCAAAAGGAAACCAAGAGAAGGAAGAATGGATGACATTTCACACTTTAAATGGAGCAGGAGGTTTAGAGTGAAACATGATCTTTAACCCCATTAGCACAGACAACAGAGAAAACTGTTCTGCTGCTTGTTTGGCACCACCTGATTCATAGATCCTCCTGCTATTGCAGTGGCAGAGCAGAGTTATGAGAAATATTTGCAACAGAAACCACATCAGTCTCATTTGGTTTGCATTTCAAGATTTGTCAAACCATTGGACAAACCAGTTTTGTCCCATGGAGCACAGTTTCCCGAACCTGCTGATTAAGCTTTGGGATGTTCAAACATAGGCTAGAAGATGTCCCTGGAAATAGTAGTGGGCAGAAAAAGTGGTGGGCAGCTAGTACTGGATAGAAACACCTGAAATCTGGGTTGGATGCAGGCTGCCTCCAACCATCTGAACTGGCAGGGCAAGAGCAAGCAAGACAGGAGCTCTCTGTCCTTATTTCCACCTTCTCAAGATGTTCACCTGGCAACTCTGCTTGCAAGCCATACCTCAAAGTCTTGCTGGGCACTGGTGTATGTCTGAGGTCCACAGGGGATGGGAAATAAAACCAGAGGGCCCTGGAGGCAGTTTTGGCCCTTCACAATTTAAACACAAATTCCATTTGCCCCATTTCAATCTCCTCAAAATTATGAGACTCTGAAGCTCCTGTGATAAGAGTTTACTTGTCTGGGAGTTTTGCCCACATGTTTTTCCTCTCCCTTTTCCTTTACTGCCTCACTGCTACATGCCCCAGCAACCCCCACATCTGGGGAAATGTTTCCTTCCCAACTTATTCATATTATCTTCTGTGGTCTCTCAGTCTGCAGAAGACCCTTATCACCAAAACCACCTCATCTTTATCCTGCAGTAGTACATACTTATGCCAGGAGTTTCCACAATATCTGCCACTCCAAGTGATGTATAACATTCGTAAGCACTCCACAAATGTCTTGAGCACTGTGAACTTTGCATTCTTGCTCAATTTTTTTGTCATTGCCCGCCAGGGCATCAAGCAGTGCCTGGGGACCCTGTCACCTAAGACTGACAAGAGGAGCCAGGACTATGCCCAGGACTGCGCTCATCCTACAAGTCATTGATTCATAACATGGGCACAGCTGACTGCTTCATAGCTGGTCGTATCTGTCTGAGTGAGTGTGAAGTGTCCCAGGAGAACTGGACATGCATTTTTTCATCCCTGCTTTTGGGATGAATTTCACATTGCTGGCTGATTTGGAGCTAGCTAAGGTATGTCTCTTTTGCAGTTGTACATGGAGCTGTCTGCATCTTGCAAGGTCAATGTCTTCATGGCCCGAGGTGAGGTGGACCTGAGGAAGATTATGTCTGGGACCAGAGGGGACTGAGCCAAGCCAAGTCCAGGGAGATGCCAAGAGCAGCTTCTTCTTCGAGTTCAGCTGAAGACACAGTACCTAAGACCTGCCGGCACCAAATGATGAGACAGATAAGGGACAGGAATCACAGCTGACCAGGACAACTTCCCTATTCTGCTCACCACCAGCATCAGCCAAAGATCATCACCAAGACAAGCCAAAATCCCAGCGTGTGATGCATCATTGTATTTCCGGCGTCAAACTTCCATTAACACCAACAGGAATAGAAAAAGGGGCCAGAGCAAAGCTCTTGGATCTCTTGTTCTTCTTGTTTTGTTTTTTTTGTTTTTTTTTTCAAAAAGAACAAGCTATAATTGGAGCAGGAGGAAACAAAGCACAAATATTAATCTTTGTTTAGTCTGGAGAAATATAATTTATAATTAGAATTGGGCATCCTGTTGACATGATAGAACCTATTTTAAGTGTGAGGTGAGCACATGGTCAACCTCTAATCTTTTGCAAGTGATTAAAAACTGCCAGTTCTTTTCTTCTTGTCTTCTTTCTTTTGTCTTATTTTTCTTCTTATTTTTTTTCCTTTTTAATGTAATTTCTAGAAATCAACTGGACTAACATCAGTTCAAGATAATGATGCTTATAGTGGCAGTGATGTCTTGGAGCATCTCAGCAGCTGGGAATTTTGCTTTCTGTTCATGCACTTCTGCCTGTCTTCATGCCAGCCCCACCGACCAGGCCTGTTCACCTCTACTATGGAAGAGTGGGAATCCCATGAGGCTTGGAGGGGAAGGAGATGGTGAGGATTGACTTTGTGTGAGCAGCACTGACCTTTTTGTTTTGAAGTGGCGTTTGCCAGTTGCCACATCCTGCTGCCCTAGTACCAGCAGAAATTATTGTAGGACTGGTGCTTGTAAGCAGTTTTGGAGGCAAGATCCTGCAAGTCTGCAGGGTGTGGTGTCTCTCCTAGAGTCCTCAGGTTCTTTCATGGGGTATGCATGGATACATCAATGCTGTCAGATAACCAGGCTCCTCACATCAACCACATTGGGGGTTAGCTCTCTCATGGGCACCCTTCCCCACCAAGCCAAATTGTTCCCTCCAATAGTAGTCCTTGGGTTTTCTTCAGGGCCTGCATAAGGTTCAGCCGCTTGTGCTCTGCACAGTCCTACACTATTCTAGAGCGCTTTGCACACTGTCCCCACCTTACTCAGGGCACTCTAAAAGAAAGTGAAGCAATGATGTCAGGGCTCTGGGGTCACCATCCAGAGGTAGATAACAGAGAGTTACACACCTGGACAGGTCCAACTTGCCCTAGAGAAGGTTTATGTGGATCAGGCCAGGGGTCACTCCCTGGGAGAGACATCTTTAGTGGGAGAGATGTAACTGGAAAAGCCATCTGCACTCAGGTGTCACTGGGAATAAACCATAGATTGACTCAAGTTTCTGCTGCCCACACACCAGAGATGGAGTCTAACAGCAGCAGGATCTGTGGGAATTATTCCTTCTGCTTCCATATAGTCTGAAATTTCATATTGGGAGACTTCCTATCCTTTCTGTGATGGACTGTTTTCCTATTAGCTAGCCATGCACCACCTGGGAAATACAACTGGACCTCCATCTCTAAGAAGAAGGTCCGCAGTCATCCTCCAGGCTTGGCTACTGTGATGTCAAGTTGTCCATCAGGTTATCCTGGGGTGGTGACAGGAGGGGATAAAATATATCCTTGTTCCTTGGTGAACTCCCTTTGTCAATCCATCCAAATAAGCTACTGTGGGCTATGAGGTGAGTTTTGGCCCGTAATAATAATAGTAACAACAACCACAACAATAATAAAAAACATGCATATACAACTACACCTGTATATAGGCGATAGCCAAGACAATAATAAAACCATTATTGTTTCCTTTGTTACCATTATGTACATGTTGCTATTAAATTGATTAGTCTTGTTACAATCTTGTTGCAACAATATGAGCAAAGTGTATTTACTGAGATATTTAACAAACCACATTTTTTGCATCTGTAGACATTTTCATCTTGAATCTCCCAGTATGGTGCAGGTCTGAAGTAACTCTGACTCACAGGACCTGGTGTGCTACAGAGAAGAAACCTGTCGCAGAGAAGCAAAAGCTGGAGCCTGCAAATGTTTAGCAGAATTCACAAAGCTGTTTGGCACATGGTATAAAAGGACATAGCTTTTAGCTGATTTTAATAAGCAAATCCAGGAAAGCGGGACAGAATTGATGCTGTCTGGGAGAAGGGAGCCAGCACCTCATTTTGTTTTTCATGAAAATTCTTGGCCATTGTTGCATATCTAAGTGAAAAGGGGATAAAACACGTGATGCTGAAGGCAAACCTCTCCTCTGAGGGAGATCACTCAGTTGAGATGCTCCTCGTACATACAGGGGAGAAGGTGGGAGGTTTGCAGTGGTCCCTGGGATGTTTTCTTTGATCCCTGGTGCCCATGGGAGCTCCCCAGCTGGGTGGCCCAGGGGAGGTCTTATCCTGGCTGGTGAAGCCAAGACTCAGTTTGGTCCTAAGACATCCACTGAAGAGCTGGCAAAACCCTGTCAGTGGTTTGCAGTGCTGCAAACGAACATGCAGAGCCAGTGAACACCTGCCCAGGTATCAGGGCACGTCTGAGCAGATGAAGACAACACAGACAATGTGCAAATCCCCCCCCCCCCAACTTACACAAAAGCATTGCAACTGAAATAAAAAGGAGCTTCACACCCAAAGTAAAGAAAGAAAAATTCATCCCACAGCCCTTTTAAGAAGGTATTTATGTTATTATCCATTCAAGCATTAAATTGAATTTATCCTTTCCCCCAAGGGTGTGTTTGGCCATCCCACTGCTGTGCCATGGAGATGCAGCTGACCTGTTGGGGCACCAAACACGATGTGCTTGCCCTACTCCCATATACCCTTTTCCTATGCACCCCATCCTGCATGGACTTGAAATGTAAGGTTTTCAGCCAGCTCAGTGCCCCTGATTTACCCCAGCCCCTGGGAATCTCCAGGCTGACAGCTGTGGGACAGGCATGGATGACTTGAGAGACAATCATGTGTCCCCAAAGCCTGTGGAGGGGATTTTTTGTGGTATTCACAGACTGCTTCATGTGTCAATACAAGAGAAGCATAATTACCAGCTGAGAAACTGCAGGAAATAAGCCAAGACTGAATGAACAAAATGGAAAATAAAGAGAAGTGCAGAGGACACACACATTTTAAAACTATTAAAGAGGTATGTATTCACGTGCTCTGGGGAGCCTGGGAATATATAAGAGCTCATGACTGCAAAGGAATGAATTCAAGGACTAGTCTATGGGGAGTATTATTTTTTTCCTGTGACTTCAAACTTCTCTCGGCACTCGCAGAGTTTTAGTCAGCTGGCATGCAACAGAGGTACGACTTCCCCAAGGAAACTCTTCCTCGGCTTGCGCTGGAAAGGCTGCTGGGAGAGTCGGGGAAAAAAAATCCTGCGAGCAGAGACGAAACCTTCTCCTTCAGCCACAGAGCAGGTATGTGGAGACGTGTGTGAACCCGGGAGCCTGCTGGAAAGTTGTGCTTTCAACTGCGGGAGAGATGAGGGCTCTGGTGACTTTGAGCTGCAGCCTTTAAATCTAACACAGATGAGTAAGGTACTGTATAAATAAAATGTTCTGTTTATGAATAGGCTGAGGAACTGGCTAAACACTGTGTAGATGGCTCTATCCACCCAGTTGTATATTTAATCCATCAGGGACTTGCACTGTGTGAGTTAGATCATTTACATTAAGGAGGCACCAGTTAGTTTATAACAGTACAGTTGTCATACACCATCTTTGTTATTATTCTCCGTGTTTGCAGGAATAGAAGATGGAGAGATGTTTGGTTTTTTCTTTCTTCACAGGACTTCAGTCTATTTGTGCTGTTACTGCATTATAGCCTTCTGAACCAGGAGTGCTGCAGAGATCAGCATTGTACACCAATTAAATGCCACTCACCCAGCTTTCCAACACTGAATCCTAATATAGCCTTGGGCAAATCACACTGTCCATGGGTAAAATAGGCAAAATGCTATTCGGCTCATCTGCTCTTCTTCCTATCAGTGCTGTCATTGAGCTCTCCCTGTTGGAGCGCGAGGTGTGAGATGGCAGGGTTATTTTGCTGCTCTTAAGATCCTGACAGTTTGAATGTCACCTTGGGTGAACGATGATTTGCTGAGAGGGCTTTGCTGCATCTGGACTGTTATCATGAAAATGAATATTTATGCAATATTTGGAAGTAGTAAAGTTTTAGAAAATCATAGTTTATGTAAAAGTCACAGTAAATTTTCTAAGGCTAAGCCCGGCTGTAATTTGGATGAAAGTATTTTTGATAAAAGACAAATATGCTTCCCTTAAATAGAAGCAATAATTTGGCTTTGCACAACAGTGATAATTTGGGTTTTCTACTAAGATGTAATAATTTAAACTTTAAAATAAACATATTACTCTAAAAAGCTGAAATCCTCTAGTTTTCAAGAACAAAAATTCACAACCAGTCATCTCTTTTTAAAGCAGATGGTTACATCTTAGCGACTATATCAGTGCTTGGCCTTTCACTAATACAGTGATGGATGGATTCAAGGAGGGATATCAGTATTATGTAAATCAAATCTATCAGAAATAATTTTCCTCACCTCATTTTGTCTCCTACTGGATCTTGTAAAATGAGTACACCTTTTCCCAAATACTGACCCCACTGTCTATGAAAAGTAATATTGCTGAATTAAAAGCATATTTTATAAACTGGTGAGAAAATATTCTGGTTTGGTTTCTGAATCTGAATTTTGTTCTCCAGGGAGAGTATTTCATGGTTAGATAGTTTAATCTGCAAATGCCAGTACATGTCACTTTTTGCTGATGTAAGAGTTTTCATTTTCCCATCTCCCTCTGTCCCTTTGCCCATCCCCACACTCACAAATTCTCCAGGTTTGTGGGTTTCATTCAATTCTTGTTCATTTACGTTTTTCTTTCCTGGAGAGAGTAGGAGGAAAAAGGGTGAATAAAATAGGGAACCTGGCTGAAACCTCAATAATTGGAAATGTTAATTTTTGGTGGGGAAATGCTGTTGACTGAACGCCTCATAAAGATGCACATGGAGAGAGGACAGAAAGAAAAGGAAGGAAGGCAGCAGCTTCAAAAGACAGGAGAAAAGCCTTGTTAGGTTTACAAGAGATGGAGGAGTCTCTATTTTGATATGTGGACTTGACACCAGAAGGACTGGGGGCTGCATCTGCTTGTGAGATGCCAAGCACAGTGCAGATTGCAGGAACAAAACAAACCAGGAGAATCAGTTTCTGGAGATGTTGTAGAGTGTCAGGAGCCGGAGCTGTGCCTCCTTCTTCAAGCCAGTGGCTGAGGATGGCATTGGCTATTTATTTTTTAATAGGGTTAATATTAATGTTGTCTCCAGTTCCCTCGTGGGATGAATCACCAGGGAGCTATTCTAGCCGAAAGGGAGCAAGACTTGTCCCACTCCTGCTTTTACAGTTCAGACCCACTTTCTAAGGCAGGAACTTGTTTCATTTATTTCTCTGGAGAGTTTGATTCATAGAGCTTGACACAGGACTCAACCAAAAGCAGTGCCTTAGAAAGCGGCAGCATTATGGATGGACAGACTCCAGAAGGTCTGGAGACTAAAGACACAAAGTCGTCAAGACATTTTCTTGTTTCTCTGAAACCTTTGGGAACCTGCAGCAATTTACAGACTGACTGGTGAGAGACAGCAGCTAGGATTTGCTTTTGCTTCTTGCTCTGGGCCATGGTTGGGAAAGGATTTGGAGAAGAGGAGAGGTCTGATGAGGTGCCCCTCACTTCGGGTGACAGAGGGTGAAATTCAACTGACATTGACAGAAACTGAGTAGGAGGTGACTGCTGAGACACCACTGGAAAATCAGGATTTCATAGAGTTGCAGGTACAAACCCTTTGGCATCATTGGGATGGCACAGCCCTTGCTATTTTGTGGGCAAAAAAGCTTGATTCTCTGATCTGCATGATGGAGATGAGGCTGGCTGGGGCTCTGAGCAACCTGGTCTAGTGGAAGGTGTCCCTGCCCATGGCAGGCGGCTTGGATGATCTTCAAGGTCCCTTTCAAATCCAGCCATTCTATGATTCTGTGACCCAGGCTGACTGATGCAAGTGACACTACTTTAAGGTGTAAACTGCTGGGTAGCCTAAAGCCAAAAATATTGAAAATTTGGGAAATCAGCCAAATGCATCCGAGGCTTTGAAACTGTTTGCTGCCAGATCCCCTTTGGGAAAGGACAAAGAAGGCAAGGACAGCACCAATCTTTCCCAGTGCAGCTGGTATCCTCCGAGAATGTGGTTTTATTGAAGCAAAGCCCTGAGCAATAGAATCAGTGCATGTCCTTCCCTGCAGCTTTGGCATTTGTTTCTGTCCAGGCTCTTCTTTACAATTCAGCTGGCACAGCTACCTGGTTACTCAGTAAAACAGCTTGAGGAACAGAGCTGGCTTTTTAAAAAGCACAACGAAAACCTCTGCTATTTTTATCCCTGTAAATCCAAACTTCCTAAAGTGCTCTGAACATCCAGGTGTAGAAAAATTGGAAGCTGCCGTCATCCTGGCCACTCGCTGCCCTTAATTAGAGGCATGGTATTTGTACTTCAAATCAGATCAAAATACCCTACTAAAAAAAAAGTATTTATTATTCTTGGAGACCTCAAATATTTGAGGTTTTCCTTGCAAAGGTGTCTGTGCTTTTCAAGTGCTATTGCACACTGCTGACAAGACAAACTCTAAAACCAGAGCATCCAAAAGGCATTTAAATCTCTGGATATCACAGTGGTCCCTAGTTTCAACATGAGCTTGCTTCTTACCTGAAGGGGACTGCAGATGGAGAGCTTGACTCCAGGGACTGTGCCAATGGGATGAAGTGAAAAAGAGCACTGCAAAGTAAAGCTCAAACATGACAGGCTTGGGGGAAGGTGATCAAAACGAATCTGATGAGAGCCCAGTCAAGGGGAACTTGTCTGAGATTGTGATAATCTCACTGGTGGACAATTCTCCTGAGAGCTTAATGTGTGTTTTTCTATCCGTTGCACCTAATCATGCCCTCACCTGTCACCTTGTCATAGTATTTTTATAGCTAGACAAGCAACCTGGTCTAGTGAAAGGTGTCCCTGCTGATGGCAGGGGGGGCTGGAACTAGATGAACTTTAAGGTCCTTTCCAATCCAAACCATTCTGGAATTCTATAATTCTGTCGTTTATGCCTCTCATTTCGGGGTGCATTACCAAGCAAAGAGCCCAGCTCTTCGGCGTATTATTTCAACCATGGGAAAAGTGTGTAGTGGCAGTTCAGGCTTGTGTCTCTGGGAGAAAACAGCGGGGATATCTATGTAGAGGAGGGTTTTCCTGAAGCAAGACTTAATTAGCAAAAGGAAATGAGGAAACCAGTTACTTCAGCTGTAGAGGGCAGCACAAAATAATAAAAAGCTGAACTTGGGCAATTTGAAATCATCTTCTGCATGACAAAAGCACCCCTTTGCAGTGGGAATTCTCCCCAGCAGATCCAGTATATTCAGCACTACGTACTTACAACCAAAAATTCAGCAGCTCATCTAAAAATGCCTTTATCAAGGCCTTTATCCCTAATTCCTGCCTCATGCCTTGAAAACCTATCAAGTGTATTGTAACCAACAATGGACCCCTGTCCTGCCAGCAGACTGCAGTCACACTCTCATTAGTGGGATGACTGCAAAAAGAAAGTTATTTCTTCCAGAACAGGTTTCCAGATTCTGGGGCTTATATTTATCAGCCATGAATTTTAAACATTTAATCCGCAAGCACTGTTTCCCTAAAGATGCAGAGAGAGATTTAGGTGCAGGAGGCTACAGCCCTCCAGGAATGTAACTTGCAGACACAAAACCCCGAAGTAAACACACTGTCATGCCCCAAGCACACAGCCAAGCAATGGCAATGCCAATAAGTTACTTATTCTCCTGAGCAAACCCACAGCCCGATCCTGGCAGTTCCTCCGGCAAAAATCCCCGTTTCTCAATGCCTTCCCCAAGGAAGGGCTTCAGGATGTTGCACAGTAGCCGACTCCGTCCGGAAAACAGCAGTGGCTAGGACCCAGCAAGAGCCCGGAGAGGAGTGGAGAGGAAGACAAGCAACATAACTTAAAGCAGACACTGTCCCAAATAAGGTTATTTCCCTGAAAATGCCTTCATTCTGAAGTTACGAGTGAGCCTCTAGGTGTCTAGAATGGGTGAACATGAAGCTGAAGAATAATTGCATCAATACCAGGACTGAATCGATTTTGAAGAGCTGGATATGCTTTTTAAAGGGATGATAAGCGGTGTTTGGGAATGCAAGAAACCCTTGAAACAAGGTAAATGTGAAAGAGTCACTCTTTTTAGCCCTGTAGGCTCTAACTTAACAGGAAAGACTCTTGTGTGGAAAAGGATCAGACCCTGGGGAGTTTGATTTGCGTTCCGTGTGTTCTCTTGTATTTAACTTTCCTTGGCACAGGAGAGCACCTCCGTTAATTGTCTAAGCAGTAACAAAAGTTGCATTTGGGGGAAATCTGGAAAGTGCTGCCTTTATTAGCTGCAAACAACATCTATGAAGTAGTTTCAAGATTATTATTGTGATAGAGATAGAGGGAAGCATTGTTCTGAAGTGGAAACTGGGAATAAATTGTTATTATTCCATGGTTTGAAATGTGTCTTGGGGCAAGTGACTGCCTTCTCTGCCTTTCCTATTTGTTAAGTGGAGATGCTGACATGGTTGGGGTATGCTTTTTCTAGAATTATTTTATCAACTTACTAATACTCTTTGGGGGTGATGTTGACTGAAACCACCTGTATTTTTCACCTGGTTGGCATTGGGTGGTTTTGAAGTACTGTGATGGAAAGCTGTGGCTTTAAATAGGGTTCAGAGCTCAATCCTGCTCTGAGTTATGCTGGAATTTCTATCAGAGCTGCCTGTGGGAGCGAACTGGCACTGATCATGAAGCTGCTTCAACTCTGGGAAAGCCTCAAAGCAATAAAAGCTCCTTAAAGTTGAGTTGTTGCTACTGCTGCTCCCAAACTGTTTTTGTAAGCTGTGGATTGAGAGATCAGTGCCAGCAGGAAGGGTTTAGTGTCAGTAGACATCCTCTCTCACATCAAGGGAATGGGGGTCCTGTAAGCCCTGAGCTTGGCACTGGGAGAGGGTGGGGGGATGCTGAGACCTGCCCAGAGGGTAGAAAGGAGGGGAATGCACTGATGTGTCACACTAGAGGTTGCTGAGAAGGATCTAAAGGTTGTTCAGAGAAAAGTTTGGCAGGAAAAGCTCCTCAGATGAACAGCTGAACTGAAAACTACCCTAGGAATCTCCATGAGCAAGGAGGTTGGGCTGTACCATGACAGGTCAAGAGGAAGTAGCTTCAGGTTGTGGCAGGGGAGGTTCAGTTTGGATATTAGGAAAAATTTCTTACCTCAGTGGTTGTTAAGCACTGGCACAGGCTGCCCAGGGCAGTGGTAGACTCCCCATCCCTGTAGGCATTTAACAGATGTGTGGATGTGGCACCTGGGGACATGGGATAGTGGTGGCCTTGGCAGTGCTGGGGGCACAGTTGGAGTTGATGGTCTTAGAGGGCTGTTCCAAACTAAATGGTTCTGTGAGTACAGTCTATGTGGTCTTATGCTGGAAGAGAGCACCACATCCTTGATGAGCTTCAGGATGTAACACCTTGAGGGACACCTTGGAAAACCTTAGAAACACCTTGAGGGACAGCATCCTTGCTCATTACAGATTTGTCTTACATGGCAAACCATTACATCAATTTTTTTTGGGTTCAAATACAACTATTTCTCAGCTGCTTTATGGACTTAAAATTTAGGACGTTTCAAAGTATGTTAAGACCCTGGATTGTGTCAGGTTTATTATTTAAGAGGCAAAGAGACTTTTTTTTGCACTGACAGTGTGACAAGGGAAGACGTCGCAGAGCAGATGGGGCACGTGCTGTCCCTCAGGGTGGTGCCCTCTTGTGGGTAATGTCCTCAGCTTAGTTCATTGTGTCTGAACAGAAAGTATTTCCCTCTAAGGGCTTGGAGAAAAGCCTTGTAATCATTGGTATGTTTGTCTTTTATTGCCACCTCAGCAAACTAATACTCAAATGATAAAAATAAATTTCTCTTCCTTAGAGGAGGTTCCAACTGCTCTAAGCATGGGGAATGAAGAACAGAGGGGGACAACAGAAACATTATGGATTGTGACATCAGCAATTCTTCCTTCCATAGGATGATTTCAGCATATTTTACAAACATTGATTCAAAGGTAGAGAATTAACATCCTTGGTCTGGTTTTAATGGGGAGGAACACACTTCTGATCCCATTACTGAGACCCGTTCTTTCACCTTGGGGTCACAGATCATCATCCATCATTGGGGTTTTTTGTGAAATGGAAGGAATATACAAACTGTACACAGAGTAGCTGTGGTCTAATCCTCCCCAGTTTCTCTGTTCCTAATACACAGTTCTTTTCTCTGGTTGGGAAGGGGAGAAACAGGCAGACTCCCATCAGGAACTTGTTGGTATTGCTGTTCAGTGACTGTCAATGCTGTCAAGGGCCATCAGCTGCATCCATCAAAGTGACTAAGCAGAGGGGTCTCCATCAGCTGGGAATGATCCCATCTCTTTTGTTTCCAGCTTTTCCATGGAAAAAATGGATCGACTCTGTGGATGGAAGCCACTGAGCAACAGTACATTGATGCCAGTGGCTTGTGCATGGGATTGGGGTTGCATTTGGAGCTCTTTGAAGCAGGAATGCTTGCCCTTGGCTTTGGTTCCCTTTTTCCCCCATTGTCCAGTGACAGGCCTCCCAGTGCTGTTTGCTCCTTTTGCAGTTCTGTGCTCTTTTATGGGGTGCTTTCCAAACAGTTAAACTCTTATGAATTCTCTGTTTCACACAAATCCATTCTATTTTATATCTGTTTCTTTGTAAGGCATCTGTCCTTGTCCATGGCAGGGGGATTGCACGAGGTGACTTTTAAAAGTCCTTTCCAACCCAAGCCTGAGAAAGTTCAAGAAGCATTTGGACAACACTCTCGGGGACAGGATGTGACTCTTGGGGATGATGCTGTGCAGGACCAGGAGGTGGACTCAATGATCTTTGTGGGTTCCTTCCAACTTACATATTCTGTGATTCTGTGGAACATATGGTTCTATCATCTCCTGTCAAATGTATTTAAAAACCTGTCCGTACCTGGAATGTGTAAAATGAAAAATCTCAGTTCTCTCCTTAAGCTGTTTGCATTAACTCAACGAGGATATACATGTAAAAGGTCTTTGACACTCTGGGATAAGAGGAGTAGAAAATGTTGTGGATGGAAATGAAAACTGTTCCCACTTCTGCTTGTTTCTGAGTGGCACCCATTCACTTTGCTCAGGACATGGCACCCCAAAACTTCAGCCCAGTTGAAAGCATCTGAGCTGTGTCTATGGGGAGTGTGAAGATAACTCAGTCTTCAGTAGTTTTCTTTCTCCATGATGCCAGACACCCTGCCGAGCTTGAACATCTGGACTTTGTTGAGTGTCCTGAAAATCATTTAGGCTGTAGCTGAAATCACACTGGGGAAAACCCATGAAGTGCTTTGGACTTCCCTTTCAAGTCCTCATATTAATCTCTTCCCACGGGGCTGAAAGGGATGCAAAGCTACACAGGTGGGTCACTAGTGCTGTATGCTCAGGGATGGCTTAATTTATCGCTCTGCTTGTGTCCTTCTTAATGTTAGATGATGACCTGGTGCCATCTTTTGCATGTGTTGACCACTGTGTCCCATATAAAATCTAACCGTAATTATTTTTACCCGCAGAGCCATGAAACTGTACATCATCTTCTTCCTGGCAGTGGTGAACAAAGAAACATCTAACTATCAGCCTTCAGAGGGGACATCCTGTGAAATGGTAAGGCTGTCTCTCTACTTAGGCCCCTTGAGGTCCTGAACCCCTGGACCCCCTTGTTACAGGCACTGCACAAGCAGCTACAGTCTCTGAGAAGGGAAACCCCCAGGAGCAGACTCCCTGTGATGGCAGAAGTGGGATTTGCAGGTTTAGGGGATGCCTAGCAGTCTGTCATCAGGCTGTGTCCTTTTTATAGTGACAGCACACAAAGGGCGGGAGGGGGCGCAAAGAAGGGTCATTATCTCAGCTTTTTTTCTATGGAGGAGTTGGTTAAAAGAAATTAGATTTGATTTCCCTAAGATTGTACAGGGTTTCTGTGGCTGAGACAGAGAAAGAACTTAGACTTAAAATCAACTCTTTTATATCAGTTGTTCTTTGTACTTTAATTAAAGCATCTTCTGTGAAATACTTCTATACCAGCTCTTTCATAGTAACAATTAAACTGACCTCCTCTGCCCTCACGCAGCATTTCTGCCAGGGAGGTTGTGCCTGAGTTCTGCTGGAGGGAAGAGAAATGACAAAGACTCTTGCTCCAGGACAAAATTCACTCCTTGAATTTTTGCAAGCACCTGGTACAATATTATAAATGTTATTCACAGCTGAACTTTCTCCCTTCCCTCTCCAAGTGCTTCTGACTGTACCAGGATGTTTAAAAATACTTTTCTTCCCCTTGAACATTGAAGTTGTTCAGCACAAATCCTCAAGAATTTCCAAAATAGGGAAAAAATGATTTGCTAACTGTACACATCTCCCTTGTGGGACTCATTCCATTCCTGCCCACCCTGCCATATTGCTGCACTTCCTGAATTCCAGAGAAGTTAAGACCTAGTGTATATATATAAAGATCTTGGGAAGGTGACTGGGTAGCTCAGTTCCTTGGCTGGAGAGGGAACACTGATGCAGCCACTGTAAACAGGACAGCCTGGGTCCCATGCCATAGTCACAGGAAGGCTGGGTGGGACACACAATAATCCAAGCAGTTTCATCCCATTTCTTGATGGGTCACAGACCAGGCTGATTGCTGAGAAGTAAACACATGCTTGTTTGCCTCCAGTTCACTCCACTGTAAACTGCTTTCATCATGCCAACAACACAACTATGCTGGGATAAAATCAGCCCTGACAGAAAACACACTGCAGTCAGGGGCCAGTTTGCTCACCTGGTGTAAATCAATGGCTCCGCATTGCTAATGTCCATGCTGATTGCCTTCCTTCACTAGGCATTTGGTGTGGATCCAAACACAGCTTAAAGAAAGAAGGAGCTACTGGATTAGCTGATTAGCTGTCCATTGACAGTCCTGCATTACATCACAGCCTCACAGTTTTATACTGTACTTTCCTTTACCTTTAGAATAGCAGAGGCGCAGAAGTGGAAACTTTAATCCCAAATCTCATAGAAGAGGGATGAGTCAGAAACCTGTGCTGCTTTCTGAGTCACCGCAGGTGCTCCTGTTGCTGAACTAAACCCTCATAGAAAAGGTTTTAGGAAGTAAGTAGTCCCTACCAGACCCCTGACATGGGGGTGAACTGCACTGATTAGACCAGTTACGGCACGTCTATCAGTTTGTGAGACAACATGGAACAGATCAAATGTCAGAACGTTCTTCCTAACTCATGTTGTTTTCCAAGGATAGGCAAAGCTTCAACTATATCATATTTTACCTCCCAAAGAAAGATGATTTTGCTAATTCATGTTAATTGACAAAGGAGGAGATTTCAAATAATTTTTAGAAAGGAAGGGATTTTAGGAAATTCTACTTTACCTTGCCTTGAGGCGATGCAAGGACAGATGCGTAACCAGATGTCATAGGAAAGCTAATGTGTGGTACTTGGGCAAAGTGCTGAGGTTTGATTGTGTCGCTAAGCCTCACCTGGGCAGCTCTTCTAGGAATGGTCAGGGACACTGTGCAAGTACAGGTCAGTGCCAAGTGGCTCCAGCCCAAATTCTTGGTTCAAATGTTCATGAATTGGTAAAGGAGAACTCAAGGGCGAGCTTGAGTCCCACTCCTTTTTGTACGGCTCTTACTATGGTGGGTGACAACTTCCACCCAGTGCTGAGCAGTGAAGAACTGGAGTCAGAAACCAAATGATGCCCAGCTTTTGAACTGTTGGGTCATTTTCTTTTGCCAGCATCTTAATGGGACCAAGTGGTCCTAACCCTCCAGTACTTCTTGACAATGGACTTGAAACAAACTGATGGCAGCACTTGCAGAGATTATGAAGTCAGAACGCGAGACTGACCAAAACCTCTTTTCCAGTCTCAGGCTACCAACCCATTGGACTAAGGGGTGAGAGTAGAGGAGATACATCAAACAGGTGCTGTTTGCTCCATCCCACTGAGACATGCTTCATCTTTTTTTCCTACTGCTGATGAGAAAGAAATTCATGCAGTTTGAGCCTTGGGGGAGAAAAGATGGTGCAGAAGAGACAAGATAAGAAATTTAGTGAGGATCAAAATAGTCAGTGAAAAGGAAGGAAAGTTTTAAAAGAAAAATGAGAGGGGAAATTTTATAGGTACAAATGGCAGACAGTGGGAGGTATAGATTTTATTAGTACCTTTTGTTATGGGAGGGTTCTGTGGATGGAGATTAAAAGCCAAATCATGCAAGATACATGGTGAACGGTGGCTGACCTCTCGGCCATCAACTTCAATGCAAAGCAGATTGTTGGCATTGACAGGAGTTGCATCAGGACTTTGTTAAGATTCTAGGTGCCCAGGGACAATGGAGGGTGCTCAGCACTTGCTGGGATCTGGCTGAAAGTGTGAGAAGAAACCTGGCATCTGCCTTAGGATGCAAAGCAGTTTCTGCTTTTTCTGGCAGTGGTGAACAAAGAAACATCTAACTATCAGCCTTCAGAGGGGACATCCTGTGAAATGGTAAGGCTGTCTCTCTACTTAGGCCCCTTGAGGTCCTGAACCCCTGGACCCCCTTGTTACAGGCACTGCACAAGCAGCTACAGTCTCTGAGAAGGGAAACCCCCAGGAGCAGACTCCCTGTGATGGCAGAAGTGGGATTTGCAGCTTTTTACTCTGGATTTTTTATCCTCCTGGCTTCTCTCCTCTTCCAAAAATGAGTAAGAAGAGGGTTCCTGCTCTGCTATTCATGCCTTGGAAATAAGGCTGATTCTGGGCATAATTTAACTCAAAATGAGGAAGTGTACAGTGACTTTGCAGGAAAGAAATATTGTCAGGGAGAAGCCAGAAAATTTCCTTCCTTTTTTTTGTGGTGTT
>VWZW01000008.1:0-35406 GCA_013397115.1 Edolisoma coerulescens | reverse complement strand
TCTTTTTTTTTTTTTTTTTTTTCAGCTGAGGGAGATTTGAGTGAGTTGGAGGGAAAAGCCGAAGGGGTTTAGCTTTTAATAGTCACTTTACTTGGGATCTTTGGGAAAAATATGTCATGGGTAGCACTGTGGAGCAGCTTGTGCACATCTATAGTTTGGATGAGCACTTGCACTTCTCTGGCACATTCTTGTGTGGTCTCCAGAACTCAGATGATGCAAAAGAGATTCACAAAATGCTGATAGTGCCCCACTTCTCCTAAACAGATCTGCCACTTAATTCACCTCAAAGTTCATATAAAACAGATGGGATTTAATATTTTTGACTTTTAATATTTGCTTGATGTCTGAAAAGCTTTGCGTCATGGAATCTGGATTCTGCTTCTCCATAGAAGTTAAGATTCAACTGACTTTTTCTTTCTTTCTTTCTTTCTTTCTTTCTTTCTTTCTTTCTTTCTTTCTTTCTTTCTTTCTTTCTTTCTTTCTTTCTTTCTTTCTTTCTTTCTTTCTTTCTTTCTTTCTTTCTTTCTCTTTCATTCATTCTTTCGTTCTTTTGTTCTTTCATTCTTTCTTTCTATGACCCAGACACCCAAATACATTAATAACAAGAGTTTTCCTCCAGTAAATTAAATGCTGCCTAAGCCTTTCACATTCCATTTCCTCTTGCTGCTGTATGTTCTCCTTAACAACAAAACAGAACTTGATTGTTATGTAAAGATGGTCGTGTTCATGTTTCTAATGTTCCGTATGAACACCCACACCAAATTTTTCTCTGGACACAGAACTCAGTCCGAGCTGCAATTAAACACAGATGCATCCAGGAGATGGATTTGACTTTGACGCTTGGTTTTTTTTCTGTACCCTCCTGCTGAGAATTGGCCTGAAAAGGCCTGACCTTCACTGCATATCACATCTTTTTCTCTCTCAAAAACTGAATTTGCATAATTTGTGTTTTCAGTGCTGTATCACAGGTGTCTTGTGTGAGTGGTTTCATAAGGTGTGCTCCCCATGCAAGCAGAAGGGAACTGCTGCCTTAGGAAGAGGATAAACATGGAAGATAAAAGTGGAATGAGTTTGGAGACTGGCATCAGAAATGTCTCAGTTGTTGAATGACCCCTTTGGTTAAAGCTGCTTTGCTTGACTAAGCCATGGCTAAGGGAAGGCAAATTTGAGCATGTGACTATGAAGGAGAGACAGGGTTTGTGCTATAGGATTCTTATATGTTTTTATACCTCCTTGCTCTGGAACCCATGTTGCCAACAGAGTAAAGCTCTTCCAAGTACTGCTTACTACTGCAAGTAGAGTGTGCAAAATCTGATACAGCGATGAAAGTGAGAAAATTAAACGCCAGCACAAAAGTGAGGAAAAGGTGCTTGATTGCAGAGAAACTTGGGACTGTTCAAATGAGTCCAGGAGAAAGGTACAAAACCGAGAACTTTTAGGTACCACATGCAGATAAAACTCTACTGTTTGAAGTCAGAAATCTCTTTAAAATGAAATTAGTGCTGTTAGCTGCAAAGAAGCTAATTAGGATTGTCGCTCTTGCTGTCTGAATGCTCAGAAAAAGTGATCAGTTTTTTCAGAAGAAGTATCTGCCTGGATGCTGAATGTTATTTTTGTTTTATTTAATGCAAAGATGTTTTTCATTTGTCATGTGACAACTCCTTTTCTCTCTTTTTCTGGCAGGCAAACTCACAGGCATTTTGCCACAACAAAGACCTCCACCAAATCCCTCATGAGCTCCATCCCAATGTAAACAAAATAGATCTGTCTGGAAATCTGATTCAAAGCATCCCTGAAATGCCATTATCATTTTACACTTCCCTCCAGTGTCTGGATTTAAGCTCCAACCAGATAAGTTTCATCACGCCTGGAGTCTTCGCACACATGAAAAGTTTGCTGGAAATAAATTTAGCCAACAATCACTTATATGAGCTTGCTCAAAATGGCACAGAAGGGATTGGACTCCTACCCAAGGTGGAAATACTGGACTTGTCCCACAACAATCTGTACAATGGGATGGCTGAGTATTTCATTAAGCAAGCTCCAACACTGCGGTACCTTTCCTTGGCAGACAACAGTATTGTAATGATATCACACAAGATGTTTCAGGGATCTCCCAGTCTTGTGGAGATAGATCTTCAGAGCAACATCATCATGGAAATAGAAGAAGGTGCTTTTGAGACTCTAGCGAACCTTTCCAAACTCAATCTCTCCACAAATTCAATTACTTGCATCTCTGATTTCAACCTCAAGCAGTTGGAGATACTCGACCTTAGCAGGAACAGCATTGAGACCTTCCACACCACAAAATCAGATGATGAATATAGCTTAAGGTGTTTGGATCTGAGTGAAAACAAACTGTTTCACTTCCCAGTGTTCCCTCAGGTAAATAAGCTGGTAACTCTGAATTTATCAAAGAATTTAATCCAGCTCGCTGCTGAATCCCCTCATAATAAAATGGACTATGTGGAAAATGAATGGCTAAATGCTTCTTTCTATCTTCTTGATCAGAAGCAAAGTAGAAACAAAAGTTCTCTGTATTTATCCCAGCTTCTATATTTAGACTTAAGTTATAATGAAATCAAATCCATTCCAGATGGGTTCTTTGAGTCAATGTTGTCCCTTGACACCCTTAATCTCAGCAAAAACTGTCTTCAGGCATTTGCAGTAAGTTATGACAGTGCATTGATCTCTTTAACTGTTCTTGACCTGAGCTACAATGCTTTGCAGAACCTTCTCCTTGATGCTGGTGCATTGTCAAATTTGAAGGAGCTCTATATTCAGAACAACTATCTTCAAACCCTGCAGTTTGACGTCTTCTCAAATCTTCCTAGCCTCAGACTGCTTAATCTACAGAGCAATAATATCAGCCTTTGCAGCATGTACTCAGGATTAGCTAAACAAAGACTTGCTGGAGAGGAAAGTGGTTGTGTATCATTTGTCGATTCTCCTACTCTTCAGTACTTGTACCTAGCTGACAATGTGCTGAACATCCTACCAGCATACAGCTTCTACAAGACTCCTCTGGTTGTCTTGGACCTCTCCATGAACCCTGGACTGAAAATAGAACTTAAAGCATTATCAGGTCTGGAAAAGTCTCTGGAATGTTTGTATCTACATGGTAATAGCCTGATAGATTTAAATATTGACTTGCCTTGTTTTAGTCACCTTAAACATTTAAACCTCTCTGAAAATCAGCTGAACTGGCTGCCCAAGTGGGGTAGCGACTCTCCACTAGAAGTTCTGGACCTACGGAACAATAAGTTCAGTACGTTACAGAACAGCAATATTTTAGCATTAGAAAATTCACTTAAAGACTTGTATCTCACCG
This sequence comes from Edolisoma coerulescens, assembly GCA_013397115.1. Taxonomy (NCBI): domain Eukaryota; kingdom Metazoa; phylum Chordata; class Aves; order Passeriformes; family Campephagidae; genus Edolisoma; species Edolisoma coerulescens. Next base: position 32,075 of record VWZW01000008.1, on the reverse strand, counting down.
GGAACCCACTCAACTGTTGTGGAAACATCTGGCTTTCATCAATGATCCAGAACAAAAATGTTCAGATCCCCAATGTGGAACATTTAATGTGCCAGCACACTCAGAATTTCGGATACCAGGATGAAATGCACATCAGGAACATTAGACCAGAAGACTGTGAAAAAGAGGATCTGAAGAAAATCAACTTCCTTATTATATTAACATTTGTGTTGGTTTTATCTGTGATCATCATTGGTGTGGGTTCATTTTTTTGCTTCCGCAGGCAAAACTTCAGCCCTCAGTTTAAAGCATAGGAACACAAAATGCCTTGAAAACTGAAGAAATCAGGTGCTACACTGACAGTGTGTAGAAATGAAGGGTAAAATTCTCATCGTTGATTTTCAGCTATGGATTTTAAATGCTTTTGAAGTGCCCCTGACTTGCACCATTGGTCCGGGTTGGAGGGACTGGAAGGAGAATTTGCCATGTTTTGCAGATCCACAGTTTAAGTCAAAGAGGAGAAATTTGGCCCTTGAGTGCAATATATATTTAACTGAATTTAATGTGAAGAAAGTCATCTCTGGGGTGAAGGCTTTTTAAAAAAAAATCCTGGAGCATGAATTTCAGCCAGCTAACATTGAACTGAAATGTTTATGTTTCTAAGAAAAACTTTTGTGAAATCATTGCATATGGTTGCATTTCAATGCAGAAGAATAATATATCTATTTTTAAAGGTCACAGGAGTTTAGACTGCAAAAAGGTGTTTTGAAGATACCAGTGTGAAATAATGCATAGGGGACACACTCCTGGGTCATTATTCAGATCTGTCTTTCTACTGTCTTTCCCCAAAATTATATTATTGTCTAGAGGATGTGCTGCAAGAAAAGTTCTGTAGGTCCTCATTCTGTGCTGGGTTTAACATGGCTAGCCTGTTGTGTTGCTGAAAGTTGACACTGATAGGTGTTATGTCCTGTACCCTCACAGAAAATTCACCCTCTTGAAGGGAACATGACAGTGGGTGGGAGCCTGACCTGCTAACAGAGTTGAGTGGCTTTGAAAAGAAACTATGTCAGGTCTTCTGTTAATGCCAGGAACTGTCCATTCAGGCACATAAGAGAAATAGAGGTCAAACTGAAACCTGTCCAGGTAAATAACTCAGAGTCAAATTGCTGCTCTTTCCGTTTCTTCCAGCTAGTGAGTATCAAAATTACTACACTACAAAAAGGTGTATAATTATATTTTTTAAGCAGTTATGTATGAAACTGGCTGGTGGTTTTCACTGTGGAATTTTGTACAATAAAAACACCTTTGAATTTTGTAAAAAGCACAAGGCTGTGGATATATTAAAGCACTGGCTTGGAATGCTCCACAGATGAAAATAAATATCTTCCTATTTTTCTATGGTGTTCAGACCCACCTTAGACCTTTACCTTCTGGTCCTGAAGCAGGGACAGCTGCTCCATATTTTAGAATACAACCAATGGAGAATAAGGAGATGTACTGGAGATGTAGGCAAGAATTTGGAACAGGTTGCCCAGAAAAGTTGTGGCTGCCCCATCCCTGGAAGTGTCCAAGGCCAGATTGGATGGGGCTTGGAGCAATCTAGTCTAGCAGAAGATGGCCCTGCCCAGGGCAGGGGATTGGAACAAGATGATCTTTAAGGTCCCTTCCAAACCAAACCATTTTATGATTTCTGTGATCCTATGAATTTGAACAAACTACCAGCAGCAATAGGACCTGATCTAACCCCTTTGAAAGCCAATGCTACCCTTTGGCTCAAGCCCTTAATCTTGTAGGAGAAGGCTTGCACAAGCAGCAATCCGATGGATAAGTTGGAAGCTCAATGCTGAAGAGGGTGAACTCCTCCTTTGGTGTGAAAGCAAGCCAAGCTGTGTGCCCAGATGCTGATTTGCCACACACTGAGTTCCGGGCTTTTATGTCTAGCATGGCAAGACTATTTCTCCTTCTGTGAGAGGCAATATTAGCTTGGCTGCCATGACTAGAAGTAGTTAATAACCTGATGACAGAGCCAAACCCATTTAATTAATGGTTTTAACACTGCTTTTGTTTTGCTCTACCAAAAGGAAGTACTTGTTTTTACTAAACATCTGGAACTAATTAGACTTCCATTGACTTCCTTGAGAGCAGAAACAGTTTTTTTGAGGAGTAAGCCTCAGAAGTAAAGTGCAGCATGGCTCATTTGGATTTTTCTGTTAGCAGCATAAGCAACCAAGTAGTGATATGAGCCTGCTTCAGCCAGTTCTCTTAGTCTGGATGAGATGAGAAGCATGAGGGAAAGAAAATTTGAATAAATTTACAAAGAGAGGGAAAACAGGGAAAAATGGGAGCTCTACATCATATTGTTCAAAATTATTCAAAATAGGGGTATGTAGATCTTAGCCCCATCTCTTGCCTCTCCTGTGTGTTACTGTGCCTGCAACAAGCCCAAATGCTAAAGTACCTGATCCTACATCAAAGGTAGCCATTGCTCAGATGTTACACATCTTTCCACCAGTCAGCCCCATTGTCCTAGTAGGTTGGTGTCATGGTTTAATGAAGCAGAATATTAACCCTATCCCAGTGAAACCAGGACAGCAGGCATTATACAGGCTGTTTTGACAGCTCTAACAGAGCATTTGGGATTTATACAGTCAGTGCAAACTCTGTTTTCTTTAAGTTGCCACATGCAACAAATGGCTTCCTTTCTGCAGCTGTTTGCATGAGACAGGACAATAGAAACAGAGAATCCTAAATTGGTTTGGGTTGGAAAGTGCCTTAAAGACCATCTCATTTCAACCCCCCTGCCATGAGGAGTGATGCCACTTACTAAACTTAGGTTGCTCAGGGCCTCATCCAACCTGCCCTTGGACACTTCCAGGGATGGGGCAGCCGCAGCTTCTCTGGGCAACCTGTGCTAGGGCCTCACCACCCTCACAACCAAGAATTTCTTCCTAACACTTAAGCTAGGCTTCCCCTCTTTCAGTTTAAAACCATTGCTCCTTGTCTTGTCACTATCTGCCCATATAAAAAGTCCATCTCTCTCCTTCTCATGAACGCCTTTAGGTACAGGAAGGCAGCAATGAGGTCTCCCTGCAGTCTTCTCTTCTCCATGCTGAACAACAATAGATCTCCCTTAAGCACTTCCTACCACAGTTTGGTGTGTTTTCTTCCTGAAACAATCCTTTGTAGTGGGATCAAGTAGATGTAAGTACTGGAAGCACTAGAAACACTCCCAGAGAGGGTCCCTGCAAGCTCAGTAAGTCATGACTCATGTTGGTCATCCATGGAAAATCAAGTCTCAGTTTCCAGAAGCTTGATTTTTTTCTTCAAAGTCAAGACAAAATAACACCCTAGCAGGTGTACCAGTCTCTGGCCACAGATCTCTGCTGGGACCCTGCTCAGCCCTAAACTAGCCACGATGGGTTAGTATACAGGACAGTAAGTGCCTCCTAGTATTTTGGAAACTCAAAGCATTTCGTCTCCCTATCTATTCCCCATGTCATTCAGTAGGCTCTTATTTGTCTGTGGAGAAACAAACTGAAATAAAAGTATCAGTTACCAGGGAAATGGGGTGAAACTGAAATGGGAGGAAGAAGAAACTGAAAATGCATGGAAGAACTTTCTGAGGAGGACCTGTCAGGCTATGCTACATTCTTTCACAAGCAAAGACATTTGCAGGCTGATGCAACATGATATTAAGCAAAATTTTGGCAAATATAAGGGAACAATCCTGCAACACTGAGTCTCTTTTCTCCCAAGCTATTGATCGTGGCTGTTCTGCTGTGCTGCAGAGCCAAGTTAGTTCCACAGATTCCCTCCTCCAGTCCATTTTTAGCAGCTGTCGCATCAGACACACATTTGGGAGACACATGGGAGACCTGATTGTAGCCTTTCCATACTTGAAGGGGGCTTGTAAGAAAGAATGACTTTTTACACAGGGAGATAGTGACAGGAGAAGGGGGAGCAGCTTTAAAATAAAAGAATGGAGATTTAGATGAGGAAGAAATTCTTTACTGTGAAGGTGGTAAAATACTGGCACAGGTTGCAAAGAAGCTGTAGATGCCTCATCCATGGAAGTGTTCAAGGCCAGGTTGGATGGAGCTTGGAGAAACCTGGTCTAGTGGAAGGTCTCCCTGTCCATGGCAGGGGACTGGAACCAGGTGTTCTTTAAGGTCCCATCCACCCCCAACCATTCTGCGACTTCATGATCTTCCAGTTCATAAGCAGTATACTCTATGAAGAAACATTTGGAAGGTGACTATAGAAGAGATTCCTCTTTACTGTTCTTGACTTTCCGAAAAAAGGAGGTGGAGAAGGGAATGTCTGGTCTTGAAGACCAGTGAAAGAGAGAATTCTATTTTCAGGTAGAAAACCCACCAAAGAGAAGAAGATTTGGAATGGGCAACTAGGCTGGAGGTATGGCATGAGGAGAACAGAAGGGGAATAAGAATAGCTAAACCAGGAATCTGGTATCCAAATTACAGAATCACTGAATGGTTAGGGTTGCAAGGCAGCTCTGGAGACCATGTAGTCCAACCCCCCTGCTAGAGCAGGTTCACCCAGAGCATATTGCACAGGATCATGTTCACGAGGGTTTTGAAGATTTCCAGAGGAGGGGACTCCACAATCTCACTGGACAGCCTCATGTAGTACTCTGTCACCCTTACACTGAAGAATGGGGAAGGAATGGTCTGGATGAAATTAGACCAGAAGCAGGAACGAGGCTTGTTCAGCCTGGAGAAGAGAGTCTTGAGGGGAAATCTTTTGTCATTACTGGATGGACAGCTACAAGGAAAAACATCAGCTCCTCCCAGGAGTGTTCACTGAAGGGACAAGATACAACTGCTGAGAGCTGCAGCTGGGCAAGTTCACATTAAACATAAATGAAAAATTCTTCATAATGAGAGAGGTCGAGCTCTGGAAAGGCCTTGGAGACTTTCAAAACTCATCAGGGCAAGGCCCTGATCAACTACTTCTGACACTGAAGTTGGCCCAGCTTCAATCAGGGAGCTCAAAGAATTCTCCAGAGGCTCCTTCTGTTCTGAATTATTCTTCAAATCTTTGGAAAACAAGAATGGGTCATGCACTTAGGTGAGGAATAGAGTAGCAGAGAAACAGAGCTTGTAAGTGATATCTGCTCCCTGCACTGAAGCAGTGGAAGGGATTTGGCAGGAGAAGTGTCCAGAAAGATGGCAAAAGTGGCTGATGATGTCAGATGTGGACAGAGCTAGTCAGCTCATGGAAGTCTGAGTTCACATAATCTTTCCTTTTTTCCCCCTCCCCAGTTTTATAGCTCAAAATTAAAGTTAATATTTCCAAGGTTTTCCATGAAGATTCTGAAAAATATGAAGCTGGCAAATGTCTCCTTTTTAAGGCCAGAGCTTCAATTTTAATTCAGATATTCCTACTGCAGAAAGCACAATCTAAAAATAAAATCTAAAAAAAATATCATTGCTTCATTCAGTTTGCTTTTATGATATTTGTTCTAGAGAAGATAAGGAAATATTTCAATCATGCTAATGCTAAATAACATCCCTCCCAGTTATCTCTAAATTAAGCAAAGCAAAATAAACCAAAATAAAATAGACATAAAATATTAGGCTGTTGAAATTATATAAATATTTTCATGTTGTAAAATATCAATTAGTATTGGGACACAGGAAAAACATAAAATAAAATAATGGTAGTTACCTTTTGAAATTCTAGAAGAGACCCATCAAGTATGGTTTTCATTCAAAAATGTTTTATGTTGTAGAACTTCCTTCCATCATGAGTACTTATATTGGAATTCATGCTTTTTAAAATAATATTTACAAGTTTTATGACTCCACTGCCTTTCACTTTAAAATGTTGTAACATAAAATTCTGACAAGCATAGATTGAAGAGTTTCAAACCCCCATTTTCACTGATTGTTGTTTATTCTTGGAAAACACTTTGTAGCAGACTTTAGCATAAGTTTCTTGCCTCAGATACGTGATTCAAGACTGTGTGTTTTCTTTGATCTGTCCCTGTGTTGCACCACAGGCATCAGGCAAGTAATTGAATTGTTGAAATGGACCCATCACCCCTAAATCAAGCTCCTTTCCAGTTTGGAAAGAATGATGTCCACTGAGGTGAAGATCCAGAAAATTATTTGGGTGCTTTAATTGCCACTCTAGATATTTAAACCCAAAATATGAGTCTTTACAGTCCTTGTTTAGCTGCTTGTTCTTCCACCTGGTGCCTCAAGTCTTTAGAGGACTGTGTTTGATGTGGAAATTCCCTGTGAATTTCTGCTTCTTGGGATATTCAGAAATGCCACAAACAGCACAAAACCGTTTTCATATGTGTGTTAGCCCCAACAGAACTCTCATTTTGAATGTCCCTTTACCAAGTCTCCTAAGTGGACAGATACTGCCAAAGCATCACTGCTGCACAAGGCTCTGTAGGAAGTGTAGCTGGATGTAGAGCTGCCATGATAACTCCATGTCTAGATGGCTAGTCTGGTTCTCTCCCCTACCCTCATGGTTGTTTCCTATTCTTTAAGTGCTGCCTTCCTTTCCAGGCCAAAGGGAGTGCTACATGGATCCTATCAATTTATCCTCAGTTTTGTCTCAATATGCCGAATGTTTTGCTCCTTAAAGGACATTTAGGTAACCCCTGGGGGATGGAACTGTTCGCTCCACACAAAAATCTGGCTCCTGGGACTGCAGAAGGCAGAGGGGAAGAGCCTGAACAAGACACTTGGGAAGTACCATGCTCCCATATTTCTTGACATACTGATTAAAAGAATTCTTTTCCTGCAGAGGGGGACATTAAGTCATGATGTCTCATATGTGCTCTGAACACTATGTTATAGGAGAAAAGAGAAAGAAAAACCACCACAATGTCCATTTACTGTTTCATAAGGAAGGCTGAGGTATGTGAACCACCAGTGGTCAGTTCTGTCTCCCTCTATAGCCTAGATTACAGCATTTAAGTCACTGAGGGAAGTTAAAACAAAAGTACCATCATGAAGGATTATGACATCTGAGTCTCCTGACAGACATCTAGATTCCCATATGGTCTCTACATCCACATGAGCTGGAGACTCAGTTTGTCTGGGAGACCCACAGCCCTGATACGGAATGAGCCAAGCCTCTCTTCAGCTGTGTTGACAAGACCTCCACTAGTTGCAAAAGGAGTGTTGACCACAAGCTCATATGGTGATGTTTGCATTTATGTGTAAGTATCTTAGAATCATGCAATTATTTAAGTTGAAAAGATGCCTAAGGTCATCTAGCCCAAGTGTTTCCCCAGCCCTGTCAAGGCCACCACTAACCCATGTCCCCAAGTGCCACAACCACATGGCTTTTAAATCCCTCCACCGACAGTTGTCACCACTTCCCTGGGCAGCCTTTTCCAATGCTTTCAATTATTTTTCAATGTTCTTTCAGTGAAGAAATTTTCCCAGTATCCCATCTAAACCCTGGCACAACTTGAGACCATTTTCTTTTCCCATTGTTTGTTACTTGCTAGAGGAGACCACCCCCACCAGGCTACACCATCCTTTCAGGGAGCTGTAGAGAGTGAGAAGGTCTCCCCTGAGCCTCCTTTCCTCCAGGCTGAGCCCCCAAGCTCCCTCAGATGCTCCTCATCAGACTTGTGCTTCAGACCCTTCCCCAGCTCCATTGCGCTTCTCTGGACACGGTCTAGCACTTCTGTGTCTTTCTTACCATGAGGGTCCCGAAACTGACCCCAGGATTTGAGGTGTGGCCTCAGCAGTGTCCAGCACAGGGGATGGTCACTGCCGGGTCCTGCTGGTCACACTATTGCTGGTACAGGCCAGAGTTTAGTCTTATCCCAGAGCTAAAGGCTTGAATCAATTGTCTGAACATAGGCAGCTACTTCAGTCTATGGCAAGAAGCTAGTGCCATTGGGGATGTTTCTGGTGTTTGGGCTGTATAAATACAGAATTTGCAGATATGGTACAGGATAGAGAGGCAAGCGAGCTATACTTGACACTCAGCAGGAGCCCAGGCAGCAAACCCCAGGGTAGCTCAAAGACAACTGAACACTAGTTTATGGGTATCCAGTCAAACTCACTGTTGGACAAGGAACTCAGAATCAATTTGCAAAACTTATGTTCCAACTGCTTTGCTTTAACTGGTTGATATGTTAGATCTGATCTCTGAAGTCTAATGTCAGCTTACCCTCTTAAAACTGTAATCAAACCCAAAAATCAAGACCAGCTTTCAATGAGGAATGTTTTGCACGACTCTCTACCTGTGCACATCCAATGCTCTATCATCATCTTTTCTCACCCTGTAATTGCTTTTCCAGCCTCTTGCTTCCTTAGGCTGCTCATGAGGAGGCTTCTGAGTGGATGCAATCAAATGCAGTGGCATTACCTGTTTGTGCACTACAGAATGTGTCACTTCATTTGGTTTGCATCATGCACTTCCTACTGCTCTTCAGTAGACCTCTGAATTCAACCACACAAAGTATTCTCAGATGTCTCCTAGCATAGTACCTGAGTGATGCACAGTTAAACAAATCATTTACTGAGGTCTGTGGAGCAATACTTTCAGCATCTCATTACCCAAATGGTGCTGGTGTTTTTTCTTACCACTTCTTATTTCACAACTTGCTTTGATTTTGGTCTTGTGCAAGAGTTATTTTGGGAATACAGTCCTATCTCAAAGAAAGATCTTGCTTTATTTGGATGAAATAAAACGAGCAGATCTCCCTAACTTCCTTCCTCCAATAGTAATAAAAAGCTTTCTTAAAATAATAAAGGCCTAAAAGACATATCTAAGTTTTCCATACAAACATTCAAAACTCTCTTGCTTTTTCGATGCACTACTTCAGATATCCCACAAATTTGAACATGCTATGCACTTTGGGAAGGTATGGCAGTTATTTTTCTGGTTAAACCAGTGCAGTTTTTGAAGATGTCTCAGCTGTAAGTGAATGAGGTCAACTTACGATCTGTTCACCAGCCAAGCCCTCACAACTCTCTACACCTCTCTTTGCTTGTGAAGTAGTTTAAATCATCAGATTAAATCATCTTCATGTTTCACTTGACAAATGGACCAGGCTAAGACTATGTCCAGTAACATTTACATACTGACTGGGGATAATTTATTAGGTCACAAGACGCAGCTCCATGGCAGCTGCTCCTATCTGCCTTCCGCTGTCTTGCTCTGCAGAGTTCCCAGGTGGGGCTCCTCAAGATCCCTTTAGGTCTCAAGAATGAGGTTATAAGACCTGGCAAAATCTTCCAGACAGACACTGTGAGAGAGTTCAGAGGGGATCCAGCAGCAACTGGGAAAGGTGTGAAAAATGGGACCTTTGCAGAAAGGTTATGAGAATTGTTTCACAGTGGAAGGGGAAGAATTAAAGCATATAAACAGAAAGGGATGTTTTAAACACTCTGAATCAGCAGGGAAGAAGGAAGAAACACATAGAAAATGTAAGTCAAATGTTGGGTGGATTTTTACAGTCTCACTGGTGGCAGAGAAGTAAATGTATGTTGGGATCAATCCTGAACCCAAGGAACCCAGCAAAGACTGTCTCCTGGAAGAAGAAGGGAGCAGATGCTTTCCCATCAGTTTGCACTTAGAGGTGCTGGAATGCAAATTATTCAGGCCTTCAGAGGCAACTCTCATTATCCTGGAGAGTTTTCAGATCAGCGTAAGTGCCTGAATAAAAGTTGTCCCAGAACAATTAAATCAGCATTTCCAAATTCCTGCTTGGGAGCAGCCCTTTGGTGGGATAGTTTCTGTGACATCAGTGAAGGCACTACTGGTGCTCACTTTTGCTCTGCATAGGGTACCAACAACATGTATGGGGCTGACAGTGACTGATGCTCAGCAAGTTCAATGCATCCAGCAACTTTTTGGACTGTGCTCAGAGGACAGTTTGGGTGAAAGCCAGTGACACCATCAAAACTGAGGCTTTGTACGAGATATTCACTCTTTCAATGCATTTGCTTTTCCTCCTTGTGTTTATTCCATCTTGACCACTGCTTTCCTCTCCCTCTGTTTTTCACTGGATTCCTCTTACCTGTTTCAAGCTGCCTGTCCCAAACAGGGCATAAACTCAACAAAATTTAATCCCAAGGTGAACTTTTGAGTTGTATCATATTTGAATGGACTGGAGATTAAGTCAAGGGAATTTATGCACCCATATTTCATCAAGAAGTGAGGCCTCTCTTCCCTGTTCATTATTTCTAAAATATTTAAATCTTTAGAATAATATTACTGACAAGAAAAAAAACCAACCAAACCCCTGCTCCAATTGGAACAGTCATTTCAATGCACCAAATTATTGTAGTACCAGCCAAATCTATGCTCCAAAGGATGCGGGCAAGCATGAATTATGGGCTGGCACTCGGTCAAAAATGCAGCTATTGTTCTCAAAAACAGGATGCAGACTAAGGGGAAATAGTGTCTAGTCTTGACTGTTCACAACATAGGAATAAACCCCCCACCATAATCCTACTGAAAAGGTAGAAGGTCAGATCTTCATGGGAGAATTATGTTATTGACACATTCTCCTGAATCTGTTGATTTCCACTCTGGATCATCAAGCATAGGTGAAAGCATTTACTTCATCCATCATGTTGTGGAGTGTGTTGCCCCTAACATGCAGCACATGCAGAAGACTTGAAAGCAGCAATTGATAGCTTATCAACATGGAAAGTAAATTTTAAGCCAGATATTTCATCAGAACCCACATAAAATTAATGTAAAAATCAATACAGTCTTTGAACCTAGGTAGAGAAAAAAGAACTGTTCTTTTTACATTCCTCTGGGGAGAACTTGTCCACGTTGCAGTCATACTGAGAGTCCTGCAGGGATCAGGTGTGTTTGGTGTGTATCAAAACATGTCTGAAGATCTTTTAGTCAAACTCAATCAAAAATAGGTGAAAAGAAAAATAACCTGGCTTCTTCCACACATGGGGAGGACCTGCACAAGTTCCTCCAAGTACAGAGAGAGACTACAAAATGTGCCTCCATTTGCAGCATCCTCATCTAGTAAATATCTCCTTGCACACAGTTCTCACCCTGCAAAGTGTGTTGGTAGCTCACACACCGCATTTGCAGCAAAACACATTTTGCATTGGCCAGGGGTGAAACTATGCACAAAGTGGGGGCTCTGCACTGACCTCAAGGCATATTTGCTGCATTTCTTTCAATGGCCATTTCCCAGAGACCCCAGGATAGGAGCTAAAATTGAGGCTTCCAGTTTAATAACCAGACCAATGATCTGCTCCTTGGCCAAAGTTCAGTTGAATGGGACTTCCCTGTATTGTTCTTCTGGCAGGATGGCTGCCCTCCTCCCTCCCTTGGGTCAGGAAAACCCATATGTAGCTTCCAAAAGGGTGCTGGACTATAGGATGTTGTGAGAGAGCACCTTTCTGTTGTTTAGCAATAGTTAGATACATTGAAGAGCAGGTCCTCTTTGCAACAGAGGGAAGGAGGAAGGAATAGAGCAGGGAAAACAACCCAGGGGGTTCAGCAGCAGACTTGCTGCCCCTCCAGGATGCTTTTGGATCCACTGGTAGGGAATTAATCACGCTGATCCCAGACTGGGCCTGCTCAGTGCTACTGTTTTCCTTTCATTCAGTAACATGTGTCACAAATAATTTCTTCATAACCCAACTCCATATCAGGCTGTCAGTATATTCCTCCATTTAGGAAACAGCCCCTTGAGGAGGGTTGCTCCAGACAAGTCCTGTGGCAGGGAAAATGCTTCTTGGGAAAGGTCTTGGACAACCCTTGTCAGCAGCTCCATCTTTTTCTTTGACCTCCCCAAAGGTATGTCTACACAGACGGGTGCAGGCTGTGTATTTGCTCCACCTGAGTGCTGAGCTGGTTGGCCTCAAGCCAGTTCTGGCTGGGATCTGTCTTCATGCGCCAGAGCTCAGCTTCCAAGAAGGAGCTTTCATGGGCACACAGTGCCCAGACAGGGTCAGCTCATGCCCTACTGTGTCTCTTCACAATGATAAGCCCAAAGTAAGGTCAGGCTGAAGAGCCAGGAGGTGATGGAGCTGTTCTACAACACTGTCCTCTGTTAAATTAGGAAAAGTCCTCATTAAGCTGCAACCATCTAATCTCTTGACTCTCTTGGGCTAGCAGTGATGGCTCAGTAGCCAGATAGACAGCTCTGACTTACAGTGCTGTTTTATCCAGTGTAAGGAGGCCATCCCAGAAGGGGCAGCAGAGCATGCTAACATGCCTCACCACACCCAACTTGGGGATGGTCCAGGCATTGTTGCTAACATCACAAACCCGGGACACCTGGAGTGATTGGCAGCCGGCATGTAAAGGATGAGTCCTTACTATATACCATGCATGATTAGTTAACACAAGCAGCCCCCTTTCCCTTCAAGGTCTTGGAGAAAGCTGTGGTACTTGCAGGATAGCAATGCTCCAGTGAAGAACTAGGTTTGGTCCCTGTGGATGTAGGAATAAATAAGGATGGGGCCAGTTTTGCAGTCAACTCACAAAAATCAGTGGATGTCCTGCCTAAGGACTGGATTAGGTGCAGTCCCTACCTTCCCACTGAGGAAGAGTGACCCAAACCTTGCCAGGCTCTTCGTAGCCTCTGCAATATTGTGGTTACATTCCAGTGAAGCAAAGAGGTCAGTGGGGCAGGGCTGAGGCTTAAGCAGTCCCTGGGAGCAAACCACAGCCCTTTGCTCACTGTGTGCTGGAGAGGGGAGGTGGGCTGGGAGGGGTGCAGGGAGGCTGTACAGCAGCCCAGGGGAGAATTTGTTGGCTGATCCAGCAATGTTGCTCATGCAGAATCTTTGGCTGCCTCCTCCTAATTGGGGATGTTTAACAGATAAGCAGTTCCCTGATTATCAGCTGTAAAATAAGATAATCAATTTAACAAAAAAATATTACATTTTTCTCACAGTGGGAGAATTGTCCCTTTTGGGGTGGCTTGGAAAATGCCCGAATGGGCATGAAATATCAGGAGTGCAGGCAGAAGTCATGCAAGGCAGCAGATCCTCTTTTCCTGGGGTACTTTTAGTCCTCAGCCTCCATTTGCAAAATGTCAGGGACAATCTGAGCAGCCTGGGGTGTGTGTGGACACAGGATGCAGGACAGTGCTTTTCATGGTTTTTCTGTTGTCACCTTTTAAATCTACCCAATTAGCAACCATGTTTACAAAGCAAAACAAACAGCTTTTCTTCTGGAATTACTTCCCTTCGATTGTGTCCTTGCTCTCTGTGCAGGTGGCTCTTGCTACAGAGCTAGCAGGACCTGTTATTAATTTTTCAAATACATTCTGTCTTGAATCACAGTGCACATGAATTTTATTGCTGGAAGGGCAGAGGTCTGGAGGAGAGCAAGTAGCTGTCATCACTGGGTAAGAATGGAAATCACAACCAGTTAATCACTATTATTTATTGATTTACATTTATATTAATTAACAGCATTTGAATGGCTAAGCTCCTTTCTTCTAAGGTTGCCGAAAACACCACACTCCAGACATTAATTATTGGACTGCAAGATATTGCAAAATACTGAAACTGAGCCTTGGAGGAGTTAATTAGGTGGAGCAGTGTAGGTGGAAGCTGAATGTAGAAGCTGTGACTCACAGTCCCTTGCTCATATCCCTGTATTATTTGCATTACTTGTAGTGTTTGCAGACCTCTGACTTCTGAAACCTGGCAGCTTTAGTTAGCCCAAAAATCTAGAATTAACAACAGAGGAATAAATAACGGAAAGAGTAAACAATACATATAAAAGTTACCTGACAACCCAAGTATGAAAGGTTCTGCATGTTGGAGACGCTGCTCTTCACAATAAGGTTAATTGATAGCATAACCAAAATAGGGCCACTTGGGGTTTCGGTTGTGCATCCAAATGGAGGGTGGCAAGAGTCCAGCCACAGCACCATGTGGTGCCAAGTCAGACAGGAAACTGAGAACCCTTTAAGGAAACTAAAGGAGTACGAAGGGAACTACAAATTAAAACCTGGTAAGGGACACTATTCATGCAGATGGGAAAAAAGCAGTGCTTGAACCTACACAGTACTTTCTTAAGAACTCCTAATCCATGATGCTATGGAATGAAAATACATCATAGAATGTTTTTGGAAGACACCTGAAGGTCATGCCATTTCAATCCACCTGCCATGGGCAGGGACACCTTCCACTAGACCAGGTTGCTTCAAGCCCTGTCCAGCCTGGCCTTGAACACTTCCAGGGATGGGACAGCCATAGCTTCTATAGACAACCTGTGCCAGAGCCTCAACATCCTCACAGGAAAAAATTTCTTCCCTATATCCCATCTAAACCTGTCCTCTGGCAATGGGAAGCTGTTATCCTTTTTCCTGTCACTCCAGGCCCTTGTCCAAAGTATCTCTCCAGCTCTCTTGGAGCCCCTTTAGGCATTGCCAGGGACTCTAAGGTCTCCCCAGAGTCTTATCTTTTCCAGGCTGAACACCCCCAGCTTTCCCAGTCTGTCTCCAGGGCAGAGGGGCTTCAGCCCTCAGAGCATCTCCGTGGCCTCCACTGGACTTGCTCCAGCAGATCCACATCCTTCTGATGTTGGACCCCAGAGCTGGAAGCAGCTCTGCAGGTGGGGTCTCAGCAGGATAGACGGATAGAATCCCCCCTTTCTGCTGCTGACACTGTGGGATCAGCCTGGGATATGAGAGGTTTCTGGGTGCCAGCACACAGCACACTCCAGGGCATGTTGAACTTCTCATCCCTCAGCAGCCTGAAGTCCTCCCTAGGGCTGTTCTCCAGTTTTCCTATGTTTGTGCTTGAGATTGCCACAATCCATGTGCAGGACCTTGCACTTGTCCTTGTTGCACTTCATGAGGTTCATAACATCCCACCTCTCCAGACTGTCCAGGTTCCTCTGGATGACATATCTTCCCTCCAGCATGTTGACAAGCTGTTACAGGGATCAGGGAAAACAGCTCTTTGTCCTGCTCTATTCTGCTCACCTTGAATCCAGTGGTATCACAGGTTTGGGTATCACAATATAAGAAAGACATTAAGCCATTGGAGAGCATCCAAAGGAGGGCAAGGAAGATGGTGAGGGGCCTTGAGGGGAAGCCGTAAGAGGAGTGGCTGAGGGCGCTGGTCTGTTCAGCCTGGAGAAGGGATGACTAAGGGGAGACGTCATTGAAGTTACAGCTTCCTTGTGAGCTGAGGAGGAGGGGCAGACGCTCATCTCTGCTCTCTGAGGGAGAGTCCTGAGGGAATGGCCTGAAAGTGTGTCATGGGAGGTTTAGGTTGGATATTAGGAAAAGGTTCTTCTCCCAGAGGGTGTCTGAGCACTGGAACAGGCTCCCCAGGGCAGTAGTCACAGCAACAGCCTGACAGAGCTCAAGAAGCCTTTGGACAATGCTCCCAGGCACAGGGTGTGACTCTCAGGGATGGTGCTGTGCAGGGCCAGGAATTGGGCTCAATGATCCTGATGGGTCCCTTCTAACTCATATTCTGTGATTCTGCGATATTTTTAGCTTATTTCACTTGAGATAGAAAAATCGAGTTTCAACAGATTTCTGAAGACTATCAGACTACAGAACTCCAACTGCAGAAGGTATTTTTCAGTGGGACAACCATGGTTATTGTATAGAAGCTGACATCATATAAAATCGAGTTGCATATGGCCTTTGTTGAGCATTTGCATATGAGTAAAATAACATCACTTTGTGAGAGGTTACCATGGAAATGAGGAGAAAAGCAGCATCAGTCATCAGCTCTAGACACTTAATTCAACCCAATGTGCCAACATTATCCCAGAACTACTTATATGGCTTCACATATGTCATTCAGCAAAAAGGAAGGCTCACTGTGCATTATCCTGCTCATCTGGGACAAGAGAAAGCAGGATGGAGCTTTGATCACCCACATTTTCAGACTCAAGAAGCCTCTCTGCACAGGCACATGGATCCAATGAGGCAGAGGTGATCTTATTTCTTTTTTCTCTTAAAAAGACACATCAGGCTGACCTGAAATCATGGCTTCATCTGTGCTGTATGTCCTGCCAAATTTCAACAGAAAAATTTGCATCAATAACCACATAAAATCAGCATGAACCTGCTCATATCACTGATGACTGTTGATGACACATGTGCCAGCTTCCCTGATGCTACTGCTGGAGTTGCTGTCATAGGGCAGTCTCGTCCAGGGGGACAGATCCCATGACAAAGAAGGGCAGAGGAAGACAGACATGGCAATCTTGATGCCCATCTCTCACCTCCAAGCCTGTACCCAGACTACTGTGCTACCAGGCACTCTAGAAAGGAGGAGAAGGAGAAGGAGAAGGAGAAGGAGAAGGAGAAGGAGAAGGAGGAGCAGTGAACCACCTCAACAGAAAATGGCTTGACAATTTCATTTGAAGTTGATATAACCTCTCTGTTTAGTTTATTCTTTGGTAACTGAACCAGCAATATAATTGATGGGATTAATCTTCACCAACCATATCTCCACCAGCTCTAGTCTAGACAGAGACAGTTACCCTTCAGAGCAGCATCTGCAGCCTTAGCTGGGCCCAGGAATGATTTGTTAGCTAGTAAGATGCCACTTGTGTCTTTCATTTTCTGGAAAAAACAAACCAAAAAAACCCCAAACAAGCCAACCCCAAAAAACCCAACCAAATGAAAAACTCACTGGAAATTTAGCTGAAAGCAATTTTGCAGTAGTCTCAACGAAATATAAAGCAGATGTCTTCAAGAAGCAGGAACAGAGCAGGGCTGACTAATGGCTCAGTGGCACAAACAACATTAATCCTTATTTCAAAGCCCGAACTGAGAGTGGACCTGTGCTTCCAAAGTTGGTTTGTGCTTCTTTCACACAGCAGTTATCAAAACCATTGTACTTGGCATTTGTTTTCTTATAAACAATGCAAAAACCCCTTACTCATTGTTTCTTATAATCTCTTCCCTTTGGCCTGTTGTTTGTGTTTGGAAATACTTGTTCCCAGTTTTGACTCCTAGTACATATGTCTTTGATATTTTTCTGAATGAATTAAGATTTATTGCACTCTAGTTTTGGTATTCCAGTCTCACTTACTTCTATAGCATTATTTGAGATTGGCAGGAGATCTGGGATTCACGTAAGTCCTGATGAAGCTTAAGTACATTTGGTTGAGGACTTGAAAAGCACTAAGAGTGAGTCTTTAAAGGATCCAGCATAAATCAATGCATCATTGCTATTAGAAAATGTGCAGTTTCAGTCTCAGACTTTCCAGAAAATGTAGACAGCATTCTGACACCAAGAGACATTTACAAATGTGTTTGGGCTTCAAGAGAAAACAGGAAAGTATCCGAAAACAGTTATTGGGAAAATTAGTTTAATTCTCAAAATTATATTTCCTATTACAGCAAAGTGTTGCCTGTTTCATAACATGTTGAGCTGGGAAAAACATCAAAAAGGAAAAAAAACTTCACAGATCATTAATGAGTTCAATATCTGCAAAAAATGCACTGGTAAGATCCTGGTAATTCGAAACATCACTAAGCCTAATAAAATGGACTATCATCAAAGGAATCTTATATTTAAAAAGTATGCAGATTACAGAGGGAGACTGTTAATGATATATAAAAATTGCATAATAATATAATGATTAACAAAGAATCATATGAAATCCCATCTTAGACACTTAAGTTATTCCGTTATTTATGTAATTGTTGTCCTCATTCCTTTCCACAATACATCCTTCCTCAGGCCTTTTGCAAAGTTAGTAACAGAACTTTGAGGTTTTGGACTGTATGTGCAGCTCTGTTACTGAAAAATCCTGTATAAAAAAGAGATGTAGTTTGACCTAGGAGCTCTGAAAGGATCAAGATGTGCCATTTACAGTACTGAAACTGAGAAAAAAAACCCCAAACAATTTCCAGGAAAAGCCTTTCACTTCACTCTGTAGATTATTTTAATTTTTTTTTTCCCCAAACCTGGCACGATTTTGGTCTGGAATCTTAACACCTTCAGGGTGATCTTATGCAAATGGTTCTTCAAATGTGGGCTCTGGGTCCTGGCCTAATGGTGGTCAGATTCATTCCATCATACTTAATGCTGGGTAGATAATTTAGGGTGTTGGGTGTTGGTTTACAACGAGCAGTGATACAGAGTTACCTTCAGAGGAGTCGCATACCAAGAAACGATTTTACATATTTTGGGGTATGAAGGATATTCATCACAGTTTCTTTTCTCTTTCCATGGCCAACAGTAGAAGTACAACTTAAAGCAGGCACAGAACTTTTCAGAAGCTGAAATAAACTGTCAGATCCAGCCATTAACACTTCACCAACTACTGTGGGATTAATCCATTTTAATGTGTTTTCTACTTCTATTTTAAGTCTTTTCTACTGAAGTCAACACAACACCTGGTCTTTCCCTTTTATTAGAAAGAGCTCAGAGAAGCACTTGCTAAGGGAGATCCAGAAGTGCTTGATCCACCCTTGGCGACTGAATGAGGATACTGGTGACCTTTTCAGGACTTTCCCAATCTTTATCTCTGTAAGACTGGGAGGGATCTGTTGCTGGATCAGACTCTTCCACAATCAGTCTCTAAAAGTACCTCTTTCTCTCCAGTGGCAAAACCACTGAGCTCAGACACAAATATTAACATCACATACATCTATATTTAATCTGGCAAATACCACCAATTTGATTCAAATATAAAACACATGTTGTGCAATTTAGTCTTGAATACTTGTAGCATTGATAATACATCTGGATATCTCCTATGTTCTAGCAAAGGAAGATGTCCAAAGCCATTGCTGTGCATATGATGTTTCCTAGATGTTTACTGTCTGTGATATCTGCTATTGAGTGACAATGTGAGAGGCTGAAGATCAACCTCACCGTTTATAATTCAATACACTTTTTCTGATTGTCTAGAGGCCAGGTGTTTAAGGAAGAAGATGATTAGCACTGAGTAGGTGGAAGGTTTGAGGACAGGATGATAATGTAGAGCTGAAGATTACACATTCTCCAGAATCTTATGTGACTGTATGTCACAGTGGGCTTCTTCAGATTGCATCAGGAGCCAAATTCCATACATGTCCTCCAACAAAATGAAAAATTATAACAATGAGAATAGTTTCAGTCTGGCTTTGAACAATCAGGTTTTAATAAACTTGTAGAATCAAAGAAATGTATTTGAATTTCAAGGTAACATGAATAAAAAAAATTAACTGAAGATCACATTCTACTATATTGTTACAATGAAGCTGAATGGAGAGACAAGTGCAGCACATAATAATCAAAGCAATTCAAAGAATTAGTCTTTGGAGAAGGCAAAGATTTCTTCATGTGTGCATGAAAAGGGTCAATTATTCCCTTTACTCATAGTCTGGGCTCTTCCTGTTGAGTCCTCTGCTCCTGCTCTATCTCTTGTCTCCCGGCTTATCCCACAGGTCCCTATGGTGTCCTTTGTAATGTAAGGGACTGGTGCCAGCATGAGGCCTCTTGCCTCGGGTTCCTGCCACCCAGAGCTCACCCTGCAGCTTGCACGTGGAGCTAATCAGCAAGAGGCAATTCCATGGGGGGAGATTGCGACCACTGAGTCATGGATCACAGACTCAAGAAACCCCATGACTCAAAAGAAGAGAAAGACTGAGCATGCAGACTAATTAGCATGAGAAGCAAGAGAATCATTCAACCAATAGAAGGTAGGATACTAATTAATAAGAGAACTAGGTAGCTTGTAGCCAATGAACCAAGACTTCCTTGTTTGCTAAAACGTATATATAGTGTAAAGTTTTGAGAATCTGTATGAGCTTTCTGTGGGTTTACTACCTAGCACCCATCTTTGAAAATATGAAATAATCAAATACCTCAGCTCTGCATGTGAGATTGGCTGTCTGCACACCAGGTGACGAATCCCGCTTTTAGGGACAGCAACGGTGTTATGCTAAATGGGCCATCAGAAAATGGGTGGCCACTTGCACAGTTTCAGGTGGAGGGCACTTCTTGGGTTACAAATCCCAGCCATTTCTAGGAACAGCACCTTATACTTCAACTTAATTTAAAAGACATATAACTCCTATTTCACCTCATTTCTAAGCCTGATGACCCATTAACTTTACACGACAGGTTGGCAACTTGACGTATATTTTTTCTAACATGCTCAAAGCCAAATGCCAGTGGTAAAATTCTGGCATCAAGTCAGGGCAAGGGTTTTGATTTGAATGTGGCAAAAGTTTCCCTCAATCTCTCACCTGTGGACACTTCTCCCTCACTCTGGACATTTTTGATCCAGTTTTAAAGGTTGTGGAAGGACCTTCACCTAGGACTGGCTGTCTCAAGGCAGTGTTCTCTTGCAGTGCTCATGTCAGCAGCAATATCATTGGCCAACAGAAAAATGATGTGACAAAATGATTTTTTCATAGAGACTGGATTTATAGAACATTTTCCTTTAGAGGTATGAAAGATATAAACAGGATCAGAGCTTTCTTCTGGCAAGCATTTACATATCTGTCATGCTTCGTTTATCAGAGCGGGCTAATTGACATCAGACACTTCTGTACATAAACTTAAATATGTGTATAAATACTATGAGCACGAGGGAGTCAAAAAGTAAAAGAAAGCCCTTAGGCTAAGAGTTATATATAGTCAAGTGGGTGATTAAGATTTATCACCTTAGCTCTGGTACTTGGCTTGTGCATGTTCTTAGTGTGCAAGGGTATAACTCTGCTCTGACACACCGGCAGGGGAGAGATGCTAGCAGGAGCATTTCCCTGCACAGCTGAGCTGTACTGAGAGCAGGAACATGCATGGTGAAGACACCTTACCAACAAGCAGCATTTTGGTAAAGGTCAGGGGAGATGTGCTGCCAGACCTGAGCCATCCTTCTTCAAACCCACTTCTCAAAGGTCATTGCTGCAAGTGATTGGGGGGCTTGTGCAGGGGATTAGGGGTGAGTTTCTACTTTAGCTCAGGGAGCCACACAGATCTTGCTGTAGGTTTGGGAAAAGGTCATGTCACTCCCTTGAAAAATAAATCATGATGTTATCTCAACACTGTCTCTTTCCAGAAGCAGCAACAGTCAAAAGATTTGACAGCTGAAGTGATTGCTGACATTACTCAGAAGCATTTTCCTTAACACAGACTCTTGACTAGCAGGACAATCTAAAATGGACACTTTAAGAACTTTTTCTTTCTTAATCAGCTTTTTTTGTTGCACCTCTGCACTCCGAAATTTTAGAAATGGCATGCAAACTAACAAACCTGAGTGTAAAACGTATTGCAAAAATTTTTCAGCTTGTCTGAGTCTTCCTCATCCATGTGGGTTAAACCAGGTAGGTCCAGAAAAAAGAGTAAGACAAGAGAATTTTATATGACAAACTATCATGGAGGGGAGGGAGGACTGTGTTTCTCAGTGGTTTGGTGATACCAAAAGTGTACATGCTAAAATAGTGGCTTTCTGTGATTTTCCATAAAAGGCCTGGAAGGATAAAATCCCAACAAACAAATCTGACAGCATACCAGGTCTGGCAGCATGATGAATAAATCTGAGTCATGTGAGTTACAATAGTTCCTTCACCAGAAATACAGGAGTGCGCTAGGAGAAAGGAAACAAGAAACACAGTTCTTGGCACCATCAGGGAGTGCACACCAGACTGTGTCAGGATGGCTCTCATAGCATATCTGTCAAAAAAAAAAGCTTTGCAAAGGAGAGAGATTAAAAAGAAATGTTGCTCAAAACCACTTCTGATAGATCTTGGGAATATCTACTAATATATTAATGTATATATACTAAAATAGAACTTCCCAAGATCTATTATTACTTGTTTTGATCTATTAATATATTAATATATTTATTATAATAGATCTTTACAAGATCTCTGAGGAGTAGTTTTGAGCAGTATTTATCTTTAAATCTCCTCTCCTTTGCAAACTATTTTTATTAATTTTTTAAAATTAGCTTAAATATTGGTCTAAACTGCACAAGAGGAGCTGAAGCTCTAAAAATCACATCTAATTGAACTGTTTAGCTCTGGGGCCCCCCAAGAAGAACCTGGATCTGTTGGAGGGAGTCCAGAGGAGGCCATGGAGATGCTCCAAGGACTGGAGCACCTTTGCTCTGGATACAGGCTGGGAAAGCTGAGGTATTCAGCCTGGAGAAGAGAAGGCTCTGGAGAGACCTTAGAGTCCCTGGCAGTGCCTAAAGGGGCTCTGAGAGAGCTGGAGAGAGACTTTGGACAAGGGCCTGGAGTGACAGGACAAGGGGGAATGGCTTCGCACTGCCAGAGGGCAGGGTTAGATGGGATATTGGGAAGAAATTTTTTCCTGTGAGGATGTTGAGGCCCTGGCACAGGTTGTCCATAGAAGCTATGGCTGCCCCACGCCTGGGAGTGTTATAGGCCAGGTTGGATGGGGCTTGAAGCAACCTGGTCTAGTGGAAGGTGTCCCTGCCCATGGCAGGGGGGTAGAACTAGATGATCTCTAAGGTCCCTTCCAGGCCAAATCATTCAGGGATTCTTTGATTCTGTGACTATATGAACAAAAGGATGTGATGCTCTGAGCTTTGATGTGATCTTTTGGGTTTCACACTTGCCAGGATCACTTCTGTGACCAGACCTTCTTCCTCAAAGATGGAAAATCGTGAATGGCTTAGCACTTTCAAGACCCCAGAAAACAGAGCTCAGCACCCCAACTGCAGTTGGCTACAGCAGATACCAGAGATCCCACAGGGTTCAGGCCCAAACAACTTCTTAAAAAATTGCAAATTTAGGTGGAAACCTTCACTTTTTCATTGATCTTAGAAAAAAAACTTGCTCTGAGACCTGAAGGGTTCTGGGGAGGTTGGATAAAAGTACTTTAAGTATAAGTTCATCAAAGTGTGTACCCTCTAGAAAGAGG
Source organism: Edolisoma coerulescens (assembly GCA_013397115.1). Lineage (NCBI taxonomy): Eukaryota > Metazoa > Chordata > Aves > Passeriformes > Campephagidae > Edolisoma > Edolisoma coerulescens. The sequence continues at coordinate 9,288 of VWZW01000008.1, read as the reverse complement.
TTAGCACTTTGCTAATGGATTGAAGGGAATAGGATTTCCCCTTCCTTGAGCAGTCTCACAATGATAAAGGTCAAAAGATCTTGGTTCTAATTCTGATTTCTGCTCCTTTTATTGAACAATTAATTTCATTCTGTGTTCTCAGCCTCTGTATTTCCTACTAACACAGGGTGCCAGATTTTCAGGGGAAGTTTTATTGTATGTATGAATAGTGCCTGAAGGCAAATGATGATTTGTTATAGAAATAGTGAACCAGCTCTTTTGTGGTGTGTAACATCTGCCTGTTTTGTGGGTTGGATTGTTCAGCAAAAAAAGGCATATAAATAATATATAATAATATATAAATATATATTATTTTTATATTTATAAATATTTTATATATATATATAAAATGAACCCTATTCCTTGAAGTGCAAGTGCTGCCAGTGACGCTCTATTCCTATCTCTTTTTAATGTTGCCCCAAAAATAAGAAGCTCAAATCTAAAATTAGAAGCCAAACTTACTTCAGATTCAGGCTTTTTAGCTCTTGTGCTCTGGTTTGGATAAATTACAAAGCCTCCATAACAGAAAGCTGAGGTCTTATTAACCGAAATAGTCCAGCAGTTATTGTTCACAGGCTATGATGAATGAACAGGGTTTATATCCCTTTTTCTGTGTCTTTGGACCAGTTAGTTCTGGTCAGACCTAAAAAGTTTCTAAAAACCCAGGTCCATATTGCTTCAGACAACTTCTAGTCCTGACTCTTGTTTGTGCATATGGTACATAGTCCCAGCTGTCTTTACACGTAAAGTCCTCTTTACACAACAGTGCTCTGTTGTACTGTCCTAGGGAGTGATGACAATAATAGAATTATAGAATCATAGAATGGTTCAGATTGGAAAGGACCTTAAAGCTCATCTCATTGTAACCCCCATTCCCAGTCTTTCTGCATCACTGGGAGAGAGGGAGAGCTTAGGAAGGAGGGAGGAGTGGAGGGAAGGTGCTTTAAGGTTTATTTTACTTCTCATTATCTTGCTCTGATTCTGTTGCTAATAAATTCAATTAATATCCCCAAGTTCAGTCTGTTTCGCTGATTCAGTGAGTGATCACTCCCTTACGCCAACTCATTTCTTATATTTTCTCTCCCCTCTCCAGTTGTAGAGGGGAGTGATAGTGCAGCCTTGGGTGGCACCTGGCATCCAGCCAGAGTCAACCCACCACACATGCACGGGGACACCTTCCATGAGACCAGGTTGCTCCAAGCCCCATCCAACTTGGCCTTGAACACTTGCAGGGATGTGATGTTTTGCTCAGTATGATAGTAAAGATAGGCTGTATATTTACAAAACTTTGTCCTTTCCTTTTTTTGGTGTTTTCTGATAGAGTATAGTATTGTATATATGTATATATATATACACACTCTAGATATAGCTTCTTGTTGCAGAAGAAACTAACAGCAAGGATGATCTTGCATGCTTCATTAGGCACTGCAAAGCAATGACCTTTTTAAATCAGAGTATAATCTGTTGTCCTGGATAAATATTTTTCCCTTAAAAATAATTTTGATTAGTCACAGCTTCTATATATCTGAGTGCAATAGTTATCTTTGGCAGGTTGGAAGTGTTAGTATGAGATATCTTAATATTTGAAAAGTGACTAAGAAGCCCTGCCACTCATCCTTGAACTTTGATGGAGTTCAGAGGGCCAATACTGTCTCAGCCAGCATTGGTGGGCTGTACATTGCTCATTTTCTGTGAAAGAAAAGTTGCCGATGAGCAGAGGAGCAACACAGGTCTTCCAAATCAGCAGTGGGTTGTCTTTCTGTGGGACCCAAAGCACCGCATCAAGTGGCATCAGATATGGAATCAGACAATGCCTTTTCTGTACACAGTAGTTTCCTATGACTCCGAGTCGTAAACTCACTCCTTAAGGGTTCAAGGGCAAAAGATCACCCACAGCTCTCTGACTTGGAATATCTCAATCCTCTGGCACTCCAACAATTTCTAATAGAAGAGGTATGAAATACAGGGGACTCTCAGTGGCCAGGATGGAACAAGCTCCCCATAAAGAACCCCCCCAACAGTCCAACCATGACACATTTCTGACCTCCCTCCTCTAAAGTAAGTACAGAACACTAAAACCTTCCAATAATACTTCCAAAACAGAACAGTCCACTCTATGTCCTTCTTCCATAGAGAGAATGAGAGAACAAACACATGATACATTAGTCATAGGCTCTAAGATCAGAGGAGATCAAGCTTGATCATCTTGTCTGACTTCTTCTGTAAGAGGTCATTAGGATTTTGGCAGTTAATTCAGGCTCGAAATGGAGAAAAATATCCGGTGGTGATTTGGAGAATTGTTAGCAATGGAAATTCAACCACATTCTCTGTTCTAAGCCGCTCCAATGACTTGCTACACATCTAGATCCAACCTCCATCCTCTAGGTCTTATTCTACTATTTTCTGCTAAGACTGATAATTCTCCTGTCATCTTGCAAAGCACTCTACGAATCTGATCAAGACACACTTTTTTCTCCTAGCTATGACAGCTACACAATCTCAGTACTTTGTGACTTTTGCTACAAGGCAAATTTTTAACACCTTAATTCTCCTTGGTTCTTTTTGCTTGAATGTTTCCAAACTTGGTTGGTGTGTTAAGTTCCCCTACTAATGCATTCTGAGATGTCATGAGATGATTATGTTCATCTAAGCAGAAACCTCACAAGTCTCTTCCAGCCTTGGTGTTTTCTATAATCTTCTTCATCACATAAGTGTGCCTTTCAGTGTTGGTACTGTATGAGTTTATGTTTCCTTATAGTATTATTTTTCCCCTTTATCCTTTGCCTTTTTTGCAGTGTTTTTGTCATCTGTGAATAACTGATCATGGGTTCTAGTGACATCAAGGCTCTGGTAGGATTATCAAACTGTAAACAGTCAAGACATCTCTCCCAAGACCTGGTATTCCCTAAGAAAATGAGCAGGGAATGAGAACTGAAATACCAGAATATGGAAAGCCTTGCTTTGATTAAGCTTGGTCATTTATGAATATTGTCTCTGGAAACTGATGCTATTCCTCATATGCAGATGGAAGTTCTTTGCTTCACTTTATGGAACATCAGTGTTTTCCACTGTCACTACCTTTTCACATCAAGTTGCATCAAGACTACCTCGTTTCAGTCCTGGGTAGATCAACCCTTGAAACATGACACACTTCATTCTCTACGCAAAACCCCAAAGGTTTGTTCATGGTCCCCTCTTTGCACAAGGGTTGTCCTTAGTTCTGTAGTTTCCCTGTCCCACAGGGAAGACACTCAGTTTGGCTCCTCTGCTGGCTGTGCAGAGATGTTGGGAACAATACAATGCTGCTCCTTCTTTCCCTGCTCATGCTAGATCTCTTCTCATCTGGACAGGAGTTTCTGAGCTGATCTGATGTTGGGCATGAGCCTGAGGTTGTCTAAATGAAATTTATCTTCCATTAGAGGATATTCCCTAAGGATGTGTGTTCCCAGGGGTACAGGCTTTGTGGGATGCTACTGTAGGCTCACGAGCAAACTCCTCAGGCACAGACCCCTGGGCCTGAAAGGTAGCCTTGGTCCACACTGCCCCACATGAGCACAGAAACCTGGCACCCCAGCACCTCACCAGCACTGGGAGGAGCAGCCTTTTGGTGAGTAACTCTCTCCTCCAGGCTCTTGGCAGGTCTTCTCCAGCATTTAGGTGATTACTGAGGTCCCAGATCCACCTCACTCTCTTTTCAACTATCAACCGCTGCAGCAACTGAGAACACCCAAAGCAAATTAGAGACCTTTCCTTCCGCTATGGGACATAGCTCAGCTATTCTAAACACATGGTTTTATCATCCTGCAGCCTCCTTCAAGGAGTTTATCAAGTTCAGCTGGCACAAAGCAAGCCACTAACACTTAGATTTATTAGAAGCAAGCAGAAAAAAAGAGTATGTCAAATACAGGAGTCTTATATTCCCCAGAAGATAATTTCCAGCAAATGTTGTGCACAGATCTTTCTCCAAGTTATTACAAACAACATTATTTTCTTTGATCCCAAGCCAAGAGAGATTTCTGCATGAGTTGGCTTACCACAAAGTCCCCTTGCACACACAGCTTTGACCTCAAACCCAACCCACTGGTTTGATCATTGAACAGACAACTAACACAGCCCCTTCTTGTGAGAATGTCCCAGAACAAAGGCTTTCATACTCTGAGTGTGGGGTCTGATCCAGCAAGGAAGCAGAACAGACCCCAAATTACCAGCCTCCCTGAAACAAAATTAAAAAAAAAAAAAGAAAAAACCCAAGGCAAAAAAAGCACTTAATTTACTTAATTTGAGAACAATGTCATAGCTTCCAGAAAAGGACGTACTTTGTTGAAAATTAAAAATCAGCTCTCGGCATCCTTCAGTGGCTATAAATTAGTTAACTGAGGATCTGGTACACATGTGTATAAATAATAAAAATAGTGCAGGCAGACAGCAGAGTTGTGATGAAAAATTAAAGGCTGTTCCCAGCTGAAAAAAAAAATGTATTGCAGGGAGGTTGAATCATGGCCCCGAGGGTGTAGTGTGTGAATTGCTACTCTGAGCCAAAGTGGAGGCAATGTTTTTGTATTTGGAAACCAGACTTTGTAGAACTTGATGCAGGATATTTAATTCTTTTTGGCTTTAATCCCTGATTTCTCATTACAAGGAAAGAAGAAACATGCAGGTCAAATTTTATTTTCATTTATATCACTTCAACCCCAAGGGGTCTGCAGAACCCTCCAGAAGTTCCTCCATAGGCTTGTCAGGAATGGGAATGTTGAGCATAACTGACTCATCTGTCTCTTCAGTTCCTTGAAATCCCAGACGTGGTGCCTAATGCAAGAGAAAGCCCTTTGTGTCGTGCTCTTTCTCAGAACTGCTTGTCTTTGCTATCACAGCTTGTTGTCCTCTGATGCTTATAGGACAGTGAACTTATGGAACTTGTACGTGAAGAACACCCACTATTACACCATGGATTTCCTTGGCAATGCTGGGAATTGAGGTTTCTTCAGGATTTCACCTTTACCGTACTTTCTTTGTTAATAGTTTATTAGTTATGTTAAGCAACGGTTGAAAGCAACTAGGTGACCCCTAGTTCACTTGAAAGACCATGTCTCTGCCTACCCATGCAAGATGACTGGACTAGTGGGACCCAGAAAAGGACAGATACCTGCTTAGGGTCTTGTGATGCTTGCCATCCATGTATGTCTTTGTTCTCAGCCATACTAGTAAAATGGAGTTTGATTCATAGATTATAAAACCAGAGTGGACCAATTTGATTTTTCAACCTGATTGCCTGTATAATGCAAAGAACAGGCTCCTCTGGGCAAGCTTCTATTTGCACAAAAGAGTATTTGTAAGAAAAGCATTCAATTTTGACTTAAATATGGCCCTGATTAAATGTTACAATAGATATATTTTTCCTGTTTTTTTTCCTGCTTGCTGTTACTAATGTGTATTTAATTAGTTCTACACAGACAAAAAAAAAAAGTTTAATAAGGGATATAAGGAATGTTTAAGTCTAAGAGTACAATTTGCAGTTTTTTACTTCTGGGGAAAAAACATGCTGCTAATTTGTGATCTAGGCCAAAGTGTTTATCCTTTTTGAAACACTTGAGAATTTAAAAATTCCAGAAGCAAGGACACACTGGTCCATACTATCCTTGAGTTTGTGGTGACCTTCCTCTGGGACTGGTAGTGAGGATCAGAATGAGTTCACAATTCTTTCCTGATTAATGAACATGATTCCTAATATAAGATGCTTGGCTTGCATCTTAGCAGCTTTTCCCAGAAATATTTCATATCCCATACATTTGTCTGTCCTAGCAGTCACTTTTAGTTCAACTGGTATATTTTGAAGTCAGCAGGATGAAGGAATTGGAAGGGGTTTATGCTGTTTTTATTAGCTTCAAACATTTCCTTAGTGCCTTATATCATGTGTGTCATCTGGAGGCAAACACACTATAACTCTAACTACCATGAAAGAGTGAAAAAAAAAAGAATAAATCTGCTGCAATGACATTCAAAAATCAGTGAGAAGTTCTCCTCTTGAAAGGATGGAGCAGTCAGGGATGGTGATGGAAAAATAAGCTGCTCAAAAGAGCTTGAGGGGGTGTGATGTCCTTTGTCAAAGCAGAGACTGAGTCTCAATTTTCACAACCAAATTAAACCACTGAATGGTTAAAGGCAGGGCTGTTGTGATACTGCCTCTTCATCATTACCTTCATCTCCTGATCTAAAGCTTCCTGTTGAAGCTATTTGGCAAATTCTGTAAAAATTTGGGATTAGTTTGAAGATAAGGAAAATAATTTTGTCTAGTGCTTAAAATTATTGATAATATTAGTTTTCTCACTTCAGTTCTTGCAATATATAATTACAGAATCGTAGAATCCCAGACTGGTTTGGGTTGGAAAGGACCTTAAAGCTCATCTTGTTCCACCCTCTGCCATGGGCAGGGACACCTTCCACTAGACCAGGCTGCTTCAAGCTGCATCCAACCTGGCCTTGAAAACTCCCAGGGATGGGGGAGACACAGCTTCTCTCAGCAGCCTTTGCCAGGGCCTCACCACCCTCACAGTATTTAGTGCCCAACCCATGGCTTGCCAGTAGGACCTGAGCTCAGGACTCTGACTCTTGTTTCCAGTATTAGGTCTAAGGGATAGCTCTTACACTCTCTTGCAGATCACCAAGAGCCACATTTAACCTTGAACATTTCATCAAATGGTATAACATACCCTATTGTATTTGCTGACTAAGTAGTCTCTTCTCACTCCACAATATGCTTATTTATCTGTCTCATTTGTAATATTTTTGAGAGAAAGATTGTCACTGCTCACATCTTTCCACAGTACCTTGTGTAGCAGGATCCCATTTCATTGCATCTCTGTACAAGGCTGTGGCCAATGCCATTGAAGCTCTGCCAGCAGGTTACACACACATATCAAAAGCAACATGACTTTCTGTCCTGTCTGCCACTTAGAGACTGTAAAAAACCAGAAATAACAGGTGCCAGTGAGAAATTTAGAGCAAGGAGACTGCATGTGAAGAGTTTATAATAAAGCCTACAAATGTGGTTTAAAAGAAAAATCATGGCTTGGATAATTTTTATCTATTCTTTGAACTGCAGAGCCAAGGGTATTTTCCTTTCATGTTCCATGCTTTCTGGGGCTTATTGGGATTTTCTGCCAGACTCAAAACTATCTCATCTTCATTTTCCAAAGAGCAAATATTTTAGGTGAATTGTGGTTATCCAACAATGATACTCTAAATGTTCCTTTGGAAGGAAAAAGAAAGGAATCCTCTCTTCACCAGACAAATCTTTGCACTTATCTATCAGAGCTCATTAGCCTGGAAGCCCTTCACCTGCTCAGTGTTTGCCAGGGATGCTCCCAGCAGGCATTTTTAAGGCAAAGTTCCCAGCAGAGGACTATTGCTGAGAGAGAAAAAGAAAGTATTTATTGTGTTTATTGCTACTATAACATCCTCCTCTTGTTTCAGTTTTAAATTGTTTTAAAAATTTCTCAGTTCCCTGGAAATTTTCTTTTAACGTGGTGGAACGGGTTACACCATTAGGTTTTGAGAAATTAGAAGAAAACGTTTTCAAAATTTAGAGGCTAAATTCCACCAAAGGACTAAGCATCTATTTGTTACTTGTGTCACTAGAGCAATGCCAAACCCCTTCAATTAGCTGCTTGTTAACCGTAAAGATCCTGAAAATCCCAGTTGTCTATGTTCCCATATTCCCAGTTGTCTATATTCCATAGCAGCCTAAGATAGTCTCTTGGTGGTAAGAAAACGACTGCATAAGTTTTGGCATCAGCCTTTCAAGACCCAGTTGACTCCTAAAATCCAATGGAGCTCATAAACCAAATGTTTTACTGTCTCCTCTTCAGCATCTGCTCTGGCAAAGACATCCAGATGTTGCGCTGCCCCACAAAACAGCAGCAGGGAAATGTCCTGGCATGCCCTTTAGCAATATTGCAAGGGCACTCTGATTTTGGAGGAGTTTTATCTTTTAGTCTCCTGAGAGAGAGGAGGAATTTGGATCCAGCATGTCATGTCTTCCATGAATGCTTTAAGGTCACCTTGAGTTAAATGGGAGAAGCTTTACTCTTTCAACATACTGTATCAGAAAGGATTTGGGTAGCACAAGAAGAAAGCTGATGAATCCTGAGAAGCACCTTCCACCAGGTCAGCACTGGTAGGGCTGGTCCTCTTCAGAGCCTGAAGACAAAGCCCAGTCCTCCCATTATATTTTCTGGGTTTTGTCATAGGTAACTTTAACCTTGTCCTTGATGCACTTATGGCAAATCCAGCAGGAGCTGCCCAGGAGAGGTTAGGCACCTGAATCACCACTACACTGAATAATCCTCCTTGTAAATCTTACTCTGATGAAGACTACTTACTGATGAAATTAAACTAGCACCCAGAAAACAGAAGAATAGAATCATAGAATATGCTGAGTTGGAAGGGACCCATCAGAATCATTGAGCCCAATTCCTGGCCCTGCACAGGACACCCCAACAATCCCACCTGTGCTTGAGAGCATTGTCCAAATGCTTCTTGAGCTCTGTCAGGCTTAGCTCTGTGAGCACTGCCCTGGGGAGCCTGTTCCAGTGCTCAAACACCCTCTGGGGGGGAGAACCTCTTCTAATATCCAGCCCAAACCTCCTCTGATACAGTTTCATGCCATTCCTTTAGGACTGTCACTGGTCACCAGAGAGCAGAGATGAGTGTCTGCCCCTCCTCTTCACCTCATGAGAAAGTTGTAACTGCAGTGAGGTCTCCCCTCCGTCATCCCTTCTCCAGGCTGAACAGACCAAGTGCTCTCAGTCACTCCTCATACAGCTTCCTCTTGAGACCCTTCCCCATCCTCATGACACTTCTTTGGATGCTCTCCGGTGGCTTAATGTCACTTTTAAATCATGGTGCCCAAAACTGCACAAAATATTCAAGGTGAGGCTGCCCCAGTGCAGAGCAGAGCGGGACGATCGCCCGACTGGCGATGCTGTGCCTGATGCCCCCCAGGACATGGATGTCCCTCCTGGCTGCCAGGGCACTGCTGAGTCATGTTCAACTGGCCATGGACCAGGAACCCCAGGTCCCTTTCTGCAGCTGCTCTCCAGCCTCTCATTCCCCAGTCCATACACACAGCCAGGGTTGCCCCATCCCAGTGCAGGATCTGGCACTTGCCCTTGTTAAACTTCACACGGTTGGTGATTGTCCAAGTCTCCAATTTGTCCAGGTCTCTCAACAGGGCCTCTCTGCCCTTGAGGG
>VWZW01000002.1:494-38330 GCA_013397115.1 Edolisoma coerulescens | reverse complement strand
TGATGGCGCTGCCGGTGGCGGAGTGGCGGGGCCGCACCGCCCGGCTCTGGGCCGCGCTGGACCCGGCGCTGCGGGAGCGGCTGGCGGCGGCTTCGCTTCACGACGCGGTGCGGTTAGGTTGCGACCTGCTCCGGTGAGCCGCGGGCGAGGCGGGTCCGGCGCAGGGCAACGAGGGGGATTGGGGGACTGGAGCATCTCTCTTAATGTGTATAAATAAAGGGGGGGTGTCAAAGGGTGCGTCTTCTCCCAGGCAACTGGCGATAGGACAAGAAGACATAGTCTTCGCTTGGGAAGGTTTAGGTTGGACATTAGTAAGGATTTCTTCACAGAAAGAGCGATTAGACACTGGAATGGGGTGCCCAGGGACGTGGTGAGGTCGCTGTCCCTGGAGGTGTTTAAGGAGAGATTGGACACGGCGTTCAGTGCCACGGTCTGGTTTACAAACTGGGGATCGGTCACAGGCTGGACTCGATGAACTCAGAGGTCTTCTCCAACCTAACTGATCCTGTGATTCTGTGAAATTCAGAGGAATTCAGAGGAATTCTGTGAATACGAGGAAGAACTTCTTCCCTGTGCAGTGACCACGCACTGGCACAGACTGAGAGTGTGGAGCCTCCCTCACTGGGGATATTCCAGCACCCTCTGGACACAGTCCTGTTCCACGTGCTCTGGGATCATCCTGCTTGAGCAGGGGGGTGGAACCAGATGATTCCAAAGTGATTCTGTGGTGCTGACCCCGTATCCCACAGGACCGAGGAGGAGGCCGCCCTGGTGCGGTTGTGCCGCCAGGCACCCACAGACAAGGAGCCGGAGGCTGCGAGCTGGTACCGGGAGCAGGGAAACCGGGAATTCAAGCAGGGCCGCTATCAGGCTGCCCTGAGGCTCTACTCTAAGGTAGGTGTGGCACGAGAGGATCCCAGGGAAGGGGTCCCACAGCACCTCACAGCCAAAGGGACCCCTCTGGGGATCCCTGAGTGGGGGTCCTGCAGCCCCTCATGGCTGAAGGGCTCCTGTGAGGGGCGAGGAGCAGCTCCCGTGAGGGGATCCCCAAAGAGGGGATCCTGCAGGCCCTGCTGAGAGGGTCCCGTGGGGGATCCCCCGAGGCAGCAGCAGTTCTCTGGTCTCTGCAGGCAGCATCCCACGAGCCCCCCGGCAGCCCCGAGGTGTCTGTGTGCTTTGCCAACCGCTCCGCCGCCCTCCTCCACCTGGGGCACTTTGAGGTAAGTGGGCAGCACCCACCCCACAAGGTCCTGGGTGCCCCTGAGGTATTTGATTGATAGAACAAGAGACAGCAGATCAGACGTGCTTCCCAAGCTGTGCTTAAATCATCCATAACTCAACTTTCTGAAGGGCTCCTGCTTTGCTTCTGTGTCAGGATGCTTTACTTGGGCAGCAGGTTGGTTATGCACATGGAATTTGCTGACTAACACACAGAATGCTTCCATGAGACTGTCTTAGGTGGAATGAAAGAGCACGAGCTGGGTTTCAAGCCCACTTAAAAGGCCTTGTCTTTGTGCCTAGGTTTGTTTGGAAGATATTGCCAGGGCTGAAAGGCATGGCTATCCAGACAGGCTGCTGCCCAAGGTGCTGCTGCGGAAAGCTGAGTGTCTGCTGTGCCTGGGGAGGTTGCAGGATGCACAGGATATCCTCGGAGTGCTGGAGAGTAAAATTGCTCTGGATAAGGCCATGACTACACACCTGACACAGCTAAAAAAGTTAAGTCAGCTGAAGGTTAAATTACGTGAGAAAGAGAGGTGTCCAGAGCCTGCACGAGAAGCACGTGGTGGCATTCAAGGGAAGCCAGAGATCTGGGAAGAGAACAACAGTGTTTCAGGTGCATCTTCATCTCTGAGCTTGAGTTTTGATGCAGAGAGAGGACGTCACTTGGTGGCCTCCCAGGACATCGTGCCAGGACAGAGCCTGTTGAAAGAGGAGGCCTTTGTGAGTGTGCTCTGCCCCGGGGAGAGCCTTCCTCTGCCGGGTGGCGAGGCAGCGTGGGACACTCGAGCCACCAACGCAGATCTTTACTGCCACCGCTGTCTGAGGCAGCTCCTGGCCTCGGTGCCTTGCCAGGGGTGCAGTTATGCCAAGTACTGCAGCCAGGACTGTGCAGACGTGGCCTGGCAGCAGTACCACAGGACAGAGTGTTCCCTGGGAGCGCTGCTCCTCACGCTGGGTGTCTTCTGCCACGTGGCCTTGAGGACTGTCCTGCTGGCAGGATTTGCAGAGGTCAGCAGGCTGGTGGGGTGCTCCCACAGTGGGGACAAGGACCTTGAGAACCCTGAGGGAAGGTGCAAACCTCTCAGCGAGGCACCAGAAGCAGGAGCTGGTACCAGAGGTATCCCTGGCTGTGATGGCAATGGTCGGTACCAGAGTTCTTACCAAGCTCTGTTCCACCTTTTGCCCCACGCTGAGCAGCACAGCCCTGAGCACAAGTTCCTCTGCACGCTCAGTGTGGTAGCTATATGCAAACAGCTGCAAGCAGCTGGCCTGGAGGCTGCTGTGTTGAATCAGGAATCACCTCAGCAGTGGTCCAAGCTGTCAGGGTTTGAAGTCACCCCAAGACACAAGCCAAAGACATGTGAAAAAACCTCAGATGAATTGTCCCCAGAGCTGAAGACTGTGGCAGAAGCAATGCTGAGGCACGTGTTGCAGCTGCAGTGTAATGCACAAGCAATCACTGTAATGCAGGAGCTGGGTAAGAGAAAAACTTTTAAGCCCTACTGTGTTGTCATGGAATGGTTGGGGTTGAAAGGGACCCCTGGAGATCAGTCAGTCCAAATCCCCTGCCCAGGCATGGCCACCTGGAGCAGGTGACACGGGGACACATCCAGGTGGGGTTGGAATGTCTCCAGACCTCCCTGGGCAGCCTGTTCCAGTGCTCTGCCACCCTCAGTGGAAAGAAGTTCTTCCTCATGTTGAGGTGGAACTTCTTGTGGTTTAATTTATGGCCATTACTCCTCATCCTGGCACCACAGAAGAGAGTCCAGCACATTCTCTGACACCTGTATTTGTATATGTATTGATGAGATCCCTTCTCAGTCTTCTCTAGACTAACCAGGGTCAGCTCCCTCGGTCTCTCCTCATAAGAGAGATGCCCCAGACTCCTCATCACCTCTGTGGCCTCCACTGGACCCTCTCCAGTAGCTCCTCTTTCTTGTACTGAGGAGCCCAGGACTGTCCTGTCCTTGCTCACCATCCTTGTATGAAGTGAAGAGATTGATTTATCAGCTGTAAAAAGCTCCCACTGCAGATGGAAATGGCTTGTTTAAAATTTCCTGGCCTGTCCCATGCTGGCCTGTTCCTTGGTGCACATGCAGAGCGTGTTTAGCCATTATTGATTGCAGCAATATACCAGGAACCTTTCTGCTGCTGCCTGCCATCAGTCACAGTGCTCATTGCAGAAATTGTGGGGGCTTGTGAGCATTCAATCTCAACCTGCTTGGTTTTCCTCTGTCTTCAGGGCCTGGAGATGGGGCTGTTGTAGATAAGAAGCCTGTGAGGCTGGCAACAGCCTTCTTCCCTGTGCTCAGCCTCCTGAACCACTCGTGCTGCCCCAACACCAGCGTGTCATTCAGTGGGACAGCTGCCACTGTCAGGGCATCACAGCCAATCCCAAGAGGCCAAGAGGTTTTGCATTGCTATGGTAAGCCCTAATTCTGTGTTTGTCTCAAGGCACAGACATCGTTCACCTCTCCTCATCGTGCTGATGCCTATTTATGTCATAACTCTCATATAATTCTCATCTGATGTTGCCACAGTCTTTATTTAGCAGCCTTGATCAACGCAGCATTTCAGCTCTTGAGCCCACTGCTACATTTTCAGTCTCCAGTTATGTCCTCTCCAAAATATACCTAGTCTCAATTGTAACAAAAATCTACTTATTCTGATATTTAGAACTGTACCTGTTGAAAGATCTCTACCCTTGCCATCCTTTGCAGGGCCTCACCAGTGTAGGATGAGGGTTGCTGAGAGACAGCAGCTTCTCAGTCAGTATTTCTTTGAGTGCCACTGCCGGGCGTGCCTCGAGGAGCTGGAGTCTGGTGTCAAGAGTGTGGTGTCCATGAGAAATTCATTCTGCTGCCCCAAGTGCCAGGCTCAAATGCAGGTAATTCTCCATAATTATGATTGTGCAGCTTACTGGGGTGTGTAAGGTTTGGGTCTGGGAAAGCCAAGAGTTGAAGAGCTCAGTTTGATCCCTGCTCAGAAGCCAAAAACCCCTGTTGAGTCAAGACAATATCTCACTATTTCTTCTAAAATCAAATAAGCTGATAACAATTTACCAAAAAGTCACCTTGTTTAATGAATACAACTGAGAAACAATTTAGCATCGCTATAACACAGAGGTAATGCAGATGGAAAGTAAGCTTTGAGCTGAACATGAGCAGGAATGATCACAGGGGTGATTTCCACAGGGGGAAGAGGACACACTTTGTTGTTCAAATGAAGCTTGTGCAACCTCAGCCAGCAGAGAGAACCTGTCTGGCCGTTTACAGGACCTTCAGCAGCAAACCAAGAAAGCTTTAGACCTGCTGAGAGTGGGGAAGGCTGGTAAGGCTCAGCTTTGTGCCCTGAGGAGCCCAGGTCGGGACAGGAACCATGAGATGGCACTGTTGCTCATGCCATTGGGGTCCTGTGACATGGGGCCTGGTGTCCCTGGGGACTTCAGCTTTAGATTTTTTGTACCCCTTGATCTGGGTGTTATTCTAAATCACATATTGTTCCATAGTAAAGTAATTAAATAAAAAGAAACCAGGGTAACGTTGGAGTTGGATATTCCCAGGTCTTGTTTTCCTGGAGGGAGTTGGGCCAGCCCTGAGGCAGAATAAGCAGAGGTGCAGATGAAGTCAGTGTTGAATCCTAACCAAATCCCAATCAGCTGGGTAACATGCAAAGATGAGATTGGATTGATTTTATTTCATTGATCGTGGAAAACTGGAGACTGGCCACAGGGTGAATTTTATAACCCTTTTTTTTTTAATATAGATCAGGCTATCAAAATGCTCCTGAAGTGTCAGATGGATGCTGGGAACTTCTTGTCTCCAGAGCATTTGCTGATGGGAGAGATGGAGGATCATCTGGCACAGGTCTATGCTACTCTTGGTATGGCATTGTCCTCTCACTATCCCATGTTTCCTGAACTTTGAATTTAACATCACTAGCATTTTCTTGGACTGGCTCTTTCATTTTTTCCCTAGTTTTGTCAGCAGGGCTCTCAGAAAGACCAAACCTGTGTTCCCAGCAGCCAGTGAACAATACTGTGCTCTCATGTTCTTTTAGATTCCCTGTCCTGGTTCTGTGGACAGAGTGCATCACATTTTGATTAATTAGGTCAGATTATTTGGGTGGCAGTAGCTCCAGGAAGTATTTATTCATTTCTCATTGTTTTGTTTTGCTTTGTTTTTCCATCAGGGAAGTGGCAGGAAGCAGCCAGACACCTGAAGAAGAGCATTGAGATTGTGGAAATGCACCACGGGCCATCAAGTGTAGAAACGGGCCATGAACTTTTCAAGCTGGCACAAATCCTCTTCAATGGGTGAGTTTGGTTTCATCCTCTGTCCCTGCCCTGCCCCACTCCTGTGTGGCTGACACAATATCAAGGCAAGGTGGCCCTTGGCACCTTGAGGGTGTCTCACAGGGCACAGGGCAGTCTGGCACAGGTACTCCCTTTGAAGTCTGTTTCTCTGCTTTCTGCCTGTCTGTCTTTTTCTTCTCCCTGGCTCAGTTTATTCCCTGTCCAATTGTTTTATTCTGTCAGCTCATCACCCTCGGTGTTTATACCTCAGTTGTATAATGTTGCTGACAGCTTCTCAAAGGAGGGAACGAAATCCTCTTGCTTTATTGGCAAGGAAATCCCCTGACTGCTTCTGAAAATCTCCTCACAACAACTCCCTTTAACCAAATTAATTTTAGCAGGAGCTGCAGTGATGAAGTAGGGGGTACCTATATACTCAAAGATAATGTTTTCGGCTTTTGTCCATCTCCTTACCTTTCCCTCCCCCTCATCCTCCCTTTGCAGCTGAAGGAGACACAATTTTCCTGCTGCTGGAAGGCAGGGGAGGGTGGGATCTGTAGCCATGAACAGGTTTAGGTTTTTGTTAGGGAGGGCTTAAAGGTTGTCTAAGTCAAGAAGCTGAATTAAGTATTTTGCATGCTCTGTTCTTATTATCTTCCTATTTCAGATTTGCAGTTTCTGAAGCTCTGAGCACGATTCAAAGAGCAGAGGGGATTTTGTCAGTGCACTTTGGTCCTCAGAGTGCTCAGATCCAGGAACTACAAGAGATGAAGGCCTGTCTATCAGAGCTTCCCAGAAACATCCTTCAGAGGACTTAATTTCCCTGTCAAAGGAAGCTGCAATGTGATCTTTCATCAAAGCTAAGTGTCATGTGGTAAGGTAGTCATGTAGTACAAGCTGGAAAATCGTGTAACAGCAACTTGAATGAAGTTTTGAAATGCCCTTTAGTGAGCCTGTTGTAAATAAAATGACCAATTCTAACGTGAGGGGTCTGTGTGTGGTATGGTGGGAACAGAGGCTGTTGTGTAAGTTCTGTGTGTGGGTTGGAAGCAAATGTTTGAGTTGCTTTTGTGTGAGATGTGACTCTCCCCTGTGTGGTACCCTGAGCATTATGAACATACAGTCATCCAGAGCACGCTGCCTTCTATTTTTGATACTGTGAGGCACTTTCCTTCTTACCACTGTCAAATGGAAATGGTTGGAAGGGGTGAGGCAACAGCCTGGGAAGTGCAAACTTGCAATCTATGAAAGGGGGCACTGCAGAACTTGGAGGGCTCCAGCATGGGTCTGTCAGTGATGAGGGATTCAGAATCAACAACTGGTGTCAGGCTGGAAAACAGGATGGGGAACAATGCAGCATACACCAGATAATGCTTGCTTTCAGCACACAGAACTGCATTCCTCCTCTGAGGAAATTGGGAGTGAAAGCACAGGATGGAGGCAGACAACCTTTCAAGGGAGAATACCTGGGCTTGCTGAGATTAATAGCAAAAGCTCTTTTATTGCAGCATGATGAAGGCGTAAGATTTGCAAGTTGTGTCTTTGTGCAGCAGAGCAGGGAGCCAGTATCCCTCCCGATATCACCCTTTCCATTTGGGCCCTACCATTGCAGATTATTGTGCAGGGATCTAAACACCCCTGGGATCCAGGATCTTGCCAATGAAGAGGAGGGTTCCAGTGGTATCATCCCTCAGTACAAGAAGGAAAGGTCTGTCCACGTGATATTCTATGGGGAAGGTCAGACGAGCAGCATTGGCCTCAGGGTTTGGTGTGGATCTTTCCCCATCCTCACTAAGCTCCAGCACTGCCTTGTGTTGCACATGAGACAATCTCAGAGGTTTGGCAGAAATCTTGGAGAAATCAGGTGATGTGAAAAGTGATTGGAGCCCTGGAGAAAAGAGAGAAAGTTCCATTAGCTGAGGGCCTGGATTGCAGAAGGGGGAGCAGCACTGCTAATGCTGAGATCCAGGAGGGGCAGGGAGCCTGGGGGAACAGGGAGAAGCAGCTTCCATCTGCTTGTACTGAGCTTCACCCTCCATCTCAGCAGCATTGTATGAGCTGGGTGGAGGGATGTGATAAAAAGCTGACAAGTCCTGGATGAAGGTATTTGGTTGCTGGTGAAATCTCCACAACCATAACTAACAACCCACCAGCTTCATATTCTGAGAGCAGGAAGCACCTTGACCACTACTTTGAGCCCTGCAGCCTACAAAGAGGGTGTGATGCACATACTTGTCTCCTTTAGTGTGCTGCCAAGTGCCTCTTCATAGTTCAGCTTTAGTTTGGGCAGGCTTAGCACAGCGTGGACTGTCTTCAGCTCCTTGTCCACATCGTGGACGAACTCAGAAGTGAGGCTTTCCTCAATCAGAGTCATGTTCTGGGTCACCTTCGTGGGCAGGAAGAACATGGCACTGATCCCCTCTGTCAGGGGCAGCTGGGCAATCTGCAAGGCCAGAAATAAGAGGGGGATTAGAGAGGGTCACATCAATAATAAACAGTTTTACCCATCCTGTACCAGGCAGAGGCCTGACTCTCAGGCTGGAATCTCAACCTTTTCAGTTAACATTTGATCTTTTTCCCTGTTTGCTTTTATCTGACGTGATGCTTCCTGACCCTTCTGGCTTTTTCCCTAGGCTTTCACATCTATCCTTGCTGCACTCCTCCTGCTGTGCAAGTGCTCTCTCACCTGTTAAATCCTGCAGCTTTGCTTTGGGGAATTCTCACTGGAACACCTTTCAGCTCACGCTGCAGGGAAAGCTTGGTTGAAAGAGGTAGAGATGGAAAAGTTTTTGAGAGGTGTGCCCTGCCCTTCTTGCCCAACTTTAAGTCAAGCAATACAGGCTGGTAGGACCTGGGCATAATTTAAATTTTGGGTTGCTTGTGACATACAGCCAGTGTAGAAGCAGGATATCCTACGAATCAACACACTGCCTTTCAAAATAGGGATTGCAAAAGTAGCTGATGGGAGGAGCAAGGCTGGAATGGGTTAACAGGTAGGTGTAGGAGATCTTAGGCAATATTTGTTCTCTGACCTTGCAGTTGAGCTCTGAGTCAAAACCATATCTCAGGATGGCTTTGGGGTCTGACATCATGGACACCTTCACAGTTCTGTCCTCGTCCAGGTGGAAGTCCTTCAGGGCAGTCTTCTTGGTGTCAAACTTGGTTTTCCATGTCCCTGTTTTTTAAGAGAGAAAATGGAGGATTTTCTGGAAGAACAGCACATGAAACCAGGCTGATGCCTGTGGCTGAATAATCTTGTGCTTTAATATGCAGCATTTGTGCTTTAAGAGTTGAGGCATAACAGGGATAGAAATAGACTGATTGGAGCTACTGATTTACTGCCATCCTTGGCCCCTCCTTTTCATCTGAGAATTGGCTAAATGGCAAATAAATAATCAAGCCAGTGTATGGGTGGAGTTGCTATTGGGAAGTTGATGTCTACTTATGTAATTACAAAACTATTTTAAAGGGTAACAGTTGTGTCAATGCATATGAAGTGCTTCTCTCCCCACCCTTTATTTTGCTCCTTGTCTCCAAGCAATAATTCTCCAGGACACTGGCTTACAGCATGTTTAAGAACAGCTCTCTAGTATCAAACTGTTCCTTCTACAGTGGTAAAAAGGCTCAGAACACTCTAAGCTGCTCCTTCCCTGAATGGTAATATCCTGTCTCTGAATGGAGTTTTGTGAGCTTAAACTTTCTTCTCTGGTTCTTACTGCAAACGGGTCAAGATCCAGCTTCCCCAGAGTAATAATTCCTCCCTCAGGACTGTTTTTGTTCAGGTAGTGTGTGCTTTTTTTTCAACTTCTTTGCTAAACCTTCTCAAACACTTTCTTCTCACACTCTGTCTCTGTGACACTCTGTTTGCTTTATTGGAAGTGAGAGCATTCCTTCACATCTCCTTAGTGGACTTTTTCTGTGTCCAAGCACACAACATTCTTACCCTTGAAGAAAGCAGCCCCAGCAAGGAGGATGCTGACATCTGTGGGCACGTCCTTCATGAACCTCATAATCCTTCCCTTAGTCTGCTGTCGGACCCAGTTGTTGATTTCTTGGAAGTCCAGCTGGGTGTTGCCACTCAGTGCCCTCAGTCGCATCTTGTAGGACTTCTCGAGCTGGCTGTAAAATCCAGGCCTTGCCCTGAGTCCTGGGGAGTAAAAACACGGGTCCTGCAGCTTAGCTCCCTTATCAAAACAATCTCAAGGCAGCAGGTTGCCATCCAAAGCCCAGCAGCAGGCCTCTCATAAAATATCTGTGGCTGTTTGTCTACAGTAATGTGCTTTGAAGAGGAATATCTGAAAGCACATTAAGGAAACTGATCCAAATCCTACAGCCACCCATGCTGGAGCATGGGATAACTCTCTTCTGAAAACTGAAAAAACGAGATAAGAACTCCAGGCTTGGACACAGCCATTCCTACATCAGCCTTTCTTCTTTCCCCAGCCTGCTTTATAAGTACAGCTTACTCAACCTACTGGATTCTTGGAACCAGCACGTTCCAAAAGATAGCTCTTAGCATTCTCAGCAGATGTTTATTGCATGCCAGCAGCAGACATTTCAAATAGCTCTGCAAGGAATTAAACAAAGGAATATGGCTGAGTGTTATCACAAATAGAAAATGTGATCTGTGGTTCCTGGAAGCCAGCAACACCTGCCAGACAGCCTGGAGTGAAGGCAAAATTCTCAGCAAGTTTCTTTGAGGTCTTCTGTGAGTTAACTGCTCTGTCACCGATGTCTTTGTGTGCATGTCTGGGCTTTTTTTTAAGTGCACACAAACTTTCCAGGCTTTTTCTGGAGCAGCAAGAGCATTCCATGCCCTGTCTGCATCCTGGCTCAGATGTCAGAGCCAGAGCTGTTAGTGCTGTGTTACTCAGCGTGTTTTTATATATATACACACCAGAATAACTACTGCTGACAGTTATTTAGGTAAAATTTTATAGAGGGGAAGAAGGACTTTTACTTTTCTCCAAGATGATCCGGGAGGCACTTTTCATGCTCTTCTCTGGCCCAGTCACACTGCTCAGGAGGTCCTTGTAGGTGTCGTGGACCTCAGCTTTGTTGAGGAGATCGTAGAAGAGTGCGCGAGAAATCACATTTTCGGTTCGTTCTCCCGCGCCTGCCAACGACCAGGAAAACGTGAGGGAAGGGCTGTCAAGCCAAAGGGTGAGTGTGGAAATGGGGCAAAGAACTCACCAAGTGAGAGACCAGAAAGGGCAGTAGCCAGGCTGAAGGGAGACAGCAGCACGTTGGCCGTGGCTGTCCGGCTGGACTGCTGGCGGTACAGGTCGTAGCCAAAGTTGGAGACTGCAGCTGCCAGCTTGTTCACAGGGCTCTTGTAGAATGGATCTTCCTCTTCCTCGCCAGCATTGGCTCCGTCAGCTGTGGCAGAGTTCTGGCAGGTCCAGGGAGTGCTTTGGTTAGACTTACAGGTGTGATAAACATTTCAAAGGCAAACAACCACAGATCCTCTCCTATGATCTACAGAAATATTGGCTTAATGTTATAGGGAGTGTAGGAACAGTTACTTTAAGGCCAAAGGCAGCACTGAGTTTGAAATTCTGCCTCGTGGTCATCCCCTGATGCAACTACTGTGGTTTTATGTAGGTAAAGCAGGAGTTAGTCTCATTATGGTGCTAAATAAAATCCTAGTAATTCAGGAGGGTAGTGCTTAATCCTTCGGTAAGGATCTCTAAAATTAAATTACGTGCTCCACATCTCTCCCCCTCACTCTCTGCATATTGTCTCCTACTCACCTGCTCGGTAGCTGAGTTCTGGGTTCTGCTTGGGACAGTTAGGAGACCCAGGAAAAGGAGAACCACTGGAATCTGCATGCCTGGACCTACAGAGTAAGAATATGACAGAAAGAGTTTGAGCAACCAGGTAAATACATCTCTACCACAACTATTCACTGTACCTGGCTGTGACAGGAGCTGCAGTGACAGATGCTGCTGCTTGTCCTTCCAGTTGTGAAACACACACCTGATCTGAGCCAGGTTTCCTTCTCTAGTTGGAAGTATTCAGCCAGACTGGCCCCAGTGACTTTAAAATTGGGCAAGTCCACGGTGTGGGTGTGCCTGAGCACAAAAGCAGATGTGTGTGGCCCAAACCACACTGATGCTGGCAGTTACTGAGTGCCAAGGTCCAGAAAAGCACCAAATCATTACTTCTGAGTCTTAGGCTTCAAAAAAAATCAAGACTTCATTTATAAAAGGTACCAAATCCATACTGTTGAATGGGGCAGAAAGCAACACTGACTGGTTACTGCTTTGTTATACAAGTTACCTACCTCAGGCAGTAGTTTGCTGTTTCTTGTGTCTACCTGTGTCCATCCTTTGCTTCCTATTTGCAATTTGATGAAGTAAAATAGAAGAACTCCCTTAAAAGACAATGAGGAAAGGGGCTGGGAGTAAATCCCTAATGCTGGGCCAGACCTAGAGAAGTGAAAGGTAGAGCTTGGCTTATTCCACATTTTTAATGGAGGTGGGAGAAAAGCACCAAACTCCCCAAAGCTGTTCCTTCTGTGGACTCCACTTTTCATCACTCCAGGACTGGGATGAGTGGCTCTTCCAGACAGATCTGTCTGGTCCAGAGGGCAGTGAGTAACCCAGGGTTTTGCTGTGGGCAAACCAGAGCTACTGAAGTGTCCTGTCCCCGAGAGCAGACGCCACTGAGGCTGGTCTGAAGCAATGTTTAGATAGATTCCCAGAAATTAAAGGAAGAGGGTTGTATTTAACTAACCCCTGTCATCCAGGCAACTAGAGAAATCAGAGGAAGAACATGTGTTTCAGATTAACTTCAGCTACAAAGAAAACATGCCTGCTGCTAGAAATACACGTGGCGACAACAGCCCCGGTTGCAGACCCTGTTCAGGCAGAGTGAAAGGCAGTTTGCTGATTCCCTTTCCTGCCTTTTCTTCTGGAGGCAGCTCTCCCTTGGAGAAAAAGGCATCACAGTGGAGGTTTTAAGCTTTCATCTGTGTTCAGCCAGTGTAACACAGAAGGGGTCCCCTCTTTACCCTGTGCACTTGCATCCTGCGACCTGCTGCCGTCCCAGCTGCAGAGTAGGTGAGGTTTCTGGTGCAGAAGATGGGGATCAAGAGGATTTACTGTCTGGTGGTGTGATAGAGGATGTGATTTTGGGATTGCTGCTATCATTGAAGAGTTTCACAGTGAACAGGCACCACGCTGGAAGAGAAGTGACAGAAGCCCTGCTGGAGTCTAAGTTAAACAGGCCTTAGCGAGGGCTCTGTGAGGATGCCTGTGCCAAGCTGCACGCTTGCATGCTGAGAGGAAGAGGTTTGGCCCATTCTAGCTTAGAGATTAAGGTTTTCCATGGAGCATAACCTTTTCTCTGCAGAAAAAGAAAATAATCTCAACACAACCTCTGCTTCCAGCTACACTGAGCTCCTGGGAGCATGGGAGCGGAGATTGGTTTTGCAGATTGTATTGTTTTTGCCAGTACTGTCACCAGCTTCAAATTTCTCAGACTTTGCCAAAAAGCAATTTCCATTTTAAAAAGACAAAGCCTTTTGCGTTTGAATTGGCCTGAACATCTGGATTCTATTTGTATTTCTCTTAGCACACAGCCAGAAACGCAGAGAAAAGAATTTGGTTGGATCGGAGGTGGGATGGTTTCAGGCATGATATTAAAATCTGTGGCTGCCTTGAAGGAGAAGAGAAGGAGCAGCAGCGTGTGATGTTACAGTCAAAAGGTGCACAGGAAGAAAACCTTGAGAAATGACCTGAGAAGGAACTTTGTGTCTGGGAGTTGTCGATTTGTGAAGGCCTGCAGGTGCAAAGGAAATATTTTGCTTTCCACCTACAGTGGTACAAGTCTCTCACATCGTTTATAAACACTTCTGACTTTAGAGGTGCTGTGAAACAAGACCCATGAGTTCAGACTGCTCGCTCTGCTTGTTCCACAGCACCAGCTCCTGGAGCATCCTGCAACCACCAGCTCCAGAGGATCAGACTCTCACCAAACTTGTTACCATCACAGACAAAAAGCATGTTCCCAGCTGCAAGGCAGATGCTTGAAAGGCAGAAAACCCACCCCAGTTCCCAAGCACAGCTCAGCCCCGGGGGCAAAGCTGATGCTGGTGGCTCTTGGTGAGGTCTCTTGGTGGGAATCCCACCTGCAGTAGAACCATTCTTCCCATTTCCCAGGTCCTCTGAGAGCTGCCCAGCCTCAGCCCCTGCCCTGTGCTCCCCTGGCCGCTGGCAGTGGCACAGGTGAGCTGTCCCTGAGCTGTCCCTTACCTGGGGCTCGTCCCGGCCGCTGCTGTCAGGGGCTCCCAGCGGGTGCGAGTCGAGGACAGTGCGGGTTTGGTGCAGCCACATCTGCTTTTTGCTGCTTCCCCCAGCCCAGCCTTCGGCAGGCTTCAGGTTACAGCTTCCCAGGGCTCTCTTAAAGTGCTCTGCTCCCATTTTCCTCGGCTGCCACCCTCGCCCTGAATTGCACTAATTTTTCAACCCTTTTTTTCTCCCCCCCAAACCAAAATGCCCACGCTAAGGGCAGCCCGGTGGGTAAAGCACAGGTTGGAAATGCAAACACTCCCTGCCCTGTTTGAGCAAGTCTTTTATCCCAGCAGTTCTGCCATAGGTCACATCAGGGAATTCCTTCTGTCTCAGAGGTATGGTTAATGCAGCAGTGTTTAATGGATTTATGGATTTATGTCCAGGATTTAATGGAGAGACTTACTATAAAGTGGAAACAGGATTCTGTTGTTTGAGGCAGTCGAGATGCTGGGAACTGCTTGTATCCAGTGATAGTTACTAGTTAACAAGAAATCATTAACTGGCTTAAAGTTTTTGGCTGAAAAGAAAGAGGCTAAAAAAACAAGGACTTGTTAAAAAAGATGAATGAAGAGAAGCTTGTAGAAGCTTTCAGAATGATAAATGATATGGAGAAAGGAAAGGGACAGAGGAGTTCCATTATTGCTTTCCATAGGAGGCTCAAGGGGAGCACCCACCCGTGCACATTTAAATCAAGGGAGTGTATTTTTAAAGAAGTATTAAATTGTAAAACTCATTATAACTAGATATTGCAGAAGATGACAGATAAATAGATTTGAGGGTAAAAAACCCAACCCAAACCAAATTAGTGGAAGAAAGGTCCCCTGGAGGCTACCAATGGTCAGCTGGGCAATACAGCCAGAGAACAGTTGGTTTTCCTTGTCCCATGTCATTCTTTTTGTTTTCCCCCAGCCATTTGTTACTGGTTACTGGAAGAGCCAGGATACTGGGCTAACTGGACATGCAGCTAAGCTGATCCAGTTGTTTTTTTCTGTTTGGAAGTGCTGGAAAGGCAGCGATGTCAGAGCCCCCAGTCTGGGACACCTCTTTGGGCTCGCTGCCACCAGGTGACGAGGAGCTCTTCCCGTGTGAGCACTGAGCTGGTCCAGCCCCTCAGCAAAGGGGGAAGGATGAGCTCAGAGCTGCACTAGCTGCTGGTTTTGCAAGCCAGGAAAGCAGATCAGGTGTGCCCTGTGATTAGTCAGTGCTTCAAAGGCAACCCCTCCTAACAACAGCTCTGCTTTCAGCTGCTTCTCAGCTTGCTCTGTGCGAAATCATCTGCAGAGAAAGAATTGTACTTGTTATTCTTCCATTCTCAGCTCAGGAATGGGGGTGTTGGCTGTGGAGATGTTTTCTGGTGGTTTTCATCTCTTTTCAATACCTTGTTTGTGGTGTTAAAATGCCCTTTATGGAAGGACCACTAGAGAAGTTTTTATGTCTCCTCTCTATCTTCAAATGAAAACCCATCTGTTTAAATACAGGTTTGGGTTTAAAACCATTTAAATCAGAGTGGTAGTTTCACAGAATGTTATTATAGACCAAAGCCAGCTTTATTCCTGTAGGTGAAGGGTATCCATGAAATGGTGCATTAAACTCATCTAACAAAATCAGTTTTGTTAAATCAGTACAAACATTTTCCTGTTGTTCTGGTCTGGGTTCAGTATGCTCTCTGACAGGGTTCACCTCTGCTGTGGAAGTAGCGGTGATATGAATTTGCTCTAGGTGAGGAAAAAAAACCATCTAATATTAAAGATACTGGGACTTATTTGATATTCTGAGCCAGTGGTGCAGATGGATAGAGCAGACACCCTGTGCTAGTCATGTCTTTTCAGAGTACAGCTCCGTCAAAATGAAAGCTTTAGCAATGCAAAGTGGAAATTCCTGAGCAGAAACATTAATATTACTTTGCATTTTACAAACTGCCTCTTCTGGAAAGTCAGTGGAGTGAAAAAGACTCTTATGGTTGGTGTAACTGATAATTTGTTGAGCGAAGCACAGTCGTGGAGGGCTGCTGTACTGTCAAATAAGATGAAATTAATAGTTTGACAAGAATAGCTTGGAGGAGGAGTGATGGCAGCAAGACAGAAAATAGGAAATAAGAACCAAGCTGTTCAGGAAACTGAGAACAAGGGAAAAAACTTTATAAAAGCGGGAGCTGGAGGGCAGAGGCGTGAAAAGGAAGACTTCAGCTTCAAATTTTGCAGAGGTTGCAGTGCAACAGGGTGGCGCTCAGGGAGGTTACAGTAGCCAAAGAAGACTTACCTAAGGCATGGAATGGTATTTCTGAATGCCTGGAATGAATCTGTATAAATAAATAAGGGAAAATGTCCCCTGTGGGCTAGAGCTGTGCCCTCTAGTAAGAAAGGCTGAATTCTTGTGGTTTGACTTGTTAAAATTGCAGGGCCCTGTAATTACAGCCTCTTGCTGAAGGGTTTGTGTCATTGCCTTGGTTAGAGGGGTAGGCATTATCTTCGGCCATTCTTCCCCTTTTAGACTGGAAGAAATGCATAATTGGAGGTTGGAGCCAGGACTTTTTATTCCCCAAAGTCTCCTGCATCCCCGAAATTCGTGGTTAGTGAGTCAGTCCTTCTCTTATGCCAGCAGATGGTGCAGACTATTCAGGGACGGAGGCTCCCAGAAGCATTCTGCTCCTTCCTTTGAGGGAAGGCAGCCTTCCCAAGCGAGGAAAACACTGCCAGAAGGATGGCCCTTGAGCTCTGTAACTGCTGCTTTGCAAGAGCAGAGCACCATCCTTTCTACCCAGAAGCTGGGGGGGATTGGAAGCAGAAATTACTGTGGACAGGAGTTGTTTTGTTACGAGTTAGGCCGGTATTTTGAAGTGGTAGGATGGCTTGGTTGGGTGGAGGGACCCCAAGATTCTTTAATAGAATCATAAAATGGTTTGGTTTGGAAAGGACCTTGAAGATTATCTTGTTCCAACCCCCCTTCCAGTATCCCAGGTTGCTCCAAGCCTTGTCCAACCTGGCCTTGGACACTTCCAGGGATGGGGCAGCCACAACTTCTCTGGGCACCCTGTGCCAGGGCCTCATGGGCTTTTAGGGCACTGCTGCCTTGGAAAAAGGACCCATCTCAGGGGGTGCGATGGGCTCTGCCCATCTCAGAACAAAGGGAAGCTATAACAGGACATTGTCTTTTTGCCAAAACAAAAGCAGTGACATTCAGCTGCAGGTGTCAAAATCTGTCCTCCTTTCCCTGGAAGCTGTCCCAGCCAATCCACAGCATTGTGCTGCAGAGCCAGGAGTATCCCAGTGAAGAACAAATCACAGATAACAGATGCCAGATCAGCACCTTTGACCCTCTGAGCAGATCCCAGCAATTGTCAGGTTTTACCCAAGGGAAAGGTTGAGGGCTGGTACACCCTTGCTTGTCCCTGCATTGCTGCTCACAGGCAAAACACCTTCCTGACCCTGTGCCACTGAGTTCATGCCCTAATTCAGGGAATTCTGCCATCTCACAAAGCCAGCTCTGACCCACAGAGCATCCATCCCCTGCACACTTGGCAGAGGAGATGCCCAAAACTTGTTGGACTTGGTCCTTGGAGATTCTTTACAGATTTCCCATTTCACCTCACAGCCCCTGTTGTTCCCTGTGACAAGGTGTAGCAAAAAGCAGATCCTTTGCCAGAGCCCCTCCTCTCTTTCCTTCTGTCATGTCCAGATTTTTTTCCTCCCAATCTTTGCAATTACTCAATTTCTGTGCCTTTTTCCTTTCTCTGTTGGGTCCTTCAATGCAACACCTCCAGCAAATATATTCTGCTTTATTCTTTATTATTCTGCCAACATAAAAATTACTAAAAAACACTTTATAAAACATGCCTTGAAAAAATCTACCATTACCCAGCCTCTAGAGGAAGGCCTGGAGAGAAGGATCCAAAGAGAGGGGTTTCCTACTGCAGAGCCTCCTACATCAGATCCAAGTAGCCAAGGAGTGGGAAAAGGGAATCTTTGAGAAGAGCCCATGCCTGGAAGTGGCTGTGACTCATCCTAGAGAAGACAACTGGTTTCTAGTCCAGTTGCTCTAGAGGTCGTTGTCTAGGTGGGCACAGATGGTTTTCAGAGGAACACTGAGGGAGACGTGTTCCCAGGAAGTGCGGAAGGAAGAGCCACGTTAATCCATCCCTGGCTGTTGTCCAAGTTGCCAGATGCTAATGATGATTCCAGGCTACAGGGGACTCTAATAAGATCTTAATAAAGACTCTAGTAACAGTCTGGGGACAAAAAAGTCTCCCTTCCATGACTGAGAGCCCTGGAAGGGAAATCCAGGCAGAGCAAGCTTTTCAGGTTCGACAGAAGGGAGCCCCAGCCTGGAGAAGCTCGTCAGGGCTGGAATGGGCTATCCCAGGACTGGTCTCTAGGGATCTGTAAAGGAAAACAGCAAGGAACTGCCTCCTGTGGCCTCAGAGGGAGGTCTCCAAGGGCAGGAGGCCTCTCTCAGCTGGTCCAGAGGGTCAGGCAGGAGTCCCAGAACACTCAGGCTCTGCCCCTCTGTTATTTGGGCACGCGGTGCTCATTGGCATCTGTGGCTTCACGTGAGTCCTGTGGCTCTCGGATCTGGGGGGCAGTGTCAGGGCTGGGGTTCTGGACACTGCCTATAAAAAGTGGGATCCCTGTTTCCTCCTCAAAGATGATGAAGACAAAGGGCCTGTTGAGGCTGAAGGCAGAGACTGAGCGTGACAGCACGACACTGGTGGCAGCAGATGCTTCCACCCCGTCTTCTTTAAGCTCCAGGGTGGCCTGGTGCTGGACACTGGACACAAAGAGAGGCTCCTCTGTGATCTTCTGGAGATTTGGGCTTGTGAACAGCTCCTGGAGGCCTGCAGAGAAACGAGACCAAGTTGGTGCCATGAGCTCTGAGTTTTCTCAAAGCTGTCTGAAGAAAGCAATTCCCTGACCTGTTGCTCCACGTGCTGCCCACCATGGAGGACTGGAGAAGTGACAGGCAAGAGAAACAAAAACTCCCCCTCTTTAAGAACAGTAGTGTAAGAACTTGAAGTCATCCTTAAAAAGCAGCAGCAAGTCTGAAGACTCTTTCTAGCTAGGCTGGAAACACATTTACAGAGATTATTTTTTTATAATCTGCAAAACAAAGTGAACTCTTAAATTATTCTCATCTGGAAAGGCAGCGCCTGGTGTTTTATTTCAGCTGCAGTTTTTGTGATCTGCATTTTCTCTGTTGGCAGTTTCCATGTCCTGGGCATTGTATTAAATGACAAAGTCAGATCCTGAGATTGATGCATGGGGGGAAGTTGGTCTTGGCTACAACAGGAAGGACTCGTAAAGACTGTGAGAAGCTGTGAACGCTGCCTTCTCTGTAGTATCATCTTGTTGGAGCAAAACATTTGGTGCCAGGCAAGCAAGGAGTAAGGAGGAGGAGAGGAAGGAGAGATGGGAGAGTTTGGAATTCTGGAGCAAGCTGTGAGGCACAGCTTTAGCAACAAGGGTGGCAGCTTTTGGTGGCAGCGAACAGATTGATCAGCTCCACTTCTTCCCTGCAAGCCCTGCTAGAGGCCTTACCCATTTGGCTGAGAACCTGGTTGAGTTCCAGCTGGTAGTCCAACTTTATTTTGGGGATCTTCACCGTGGTGGGCACCTCTCTGGGGAAAAGCCTGCAGAGTTGTTTGTAAGGGAAGTTCTCCAGCACGTGGGAGGTGTTCCGGGTGTACTGGTTTGGTACGATGACCACAAAACTCACGTTACTCTTAAAGGGAAACTTGGCCACCTGGAAATTAAACCAACCAGAGAGGAATTCAGGGAAAAGGAAAGGAAGTCCAGAAAGTGATGCTTTTAATTTAGTCTTCTTCTAATTGGTCTACAGGTCCCACTCTTGCTCTTGGATGAAAACAGCCTGGTATGAAGGAGGGATCTGATTTCTCCAGAGGAGAATTTGTTGGAATAACAGCTTTAGATATTAGTTTTAGCCACTGGCTGGTAAAGATTGAGCCCAGAGCAGAGTGAAAGGCCACATGCACGAGCTTGCCCCGCTCTGGGTTCTGAAGGTCTCCAACAGCACATTGTCTGAGGGAATTCCTTTCTATATTTCCTCATTTCTCTTTAACTCAGGGCTTTAAAACTCTATTAATTCCCAGTTAGTGGGAATATCTCTTTGTGGTTTTTCCTAGAGATTAAAAGTGAAGATCCAGCATTCTTGCTGGAAGCGAGGACAAAGAATGGTCATTAAATTTTTGTGTGCTGTGCCTGTTAAAAAAACACTTGGTTTTTTTGGAGACAATGCTTGCAGTTAGTAAAATACCACAGCAAGAGGAAATTCCAATCAAAATTTGCAGTGCTCCTGAGAGATCCCTACCTGAATATCTTGGGACTCCAGTGTAAACCAGCTCAGGGGGTACTGGTGGGCTTTCATCATCTCGACTGGGACCACGAACTCATGGTCAAGGTGGAATACATCTGGCCCAGTGAAGCTTGCATTAAACTTATTCCTCCAAAACCCTGTAAAAATAAAAGTTTTGAAAGTGACGAAGTTAAATTTGGGTAGAAAACCAGAAACTGCTGAGCTGACACTCCTCCTATCTTGAGTTCTCTAACAAGGCTAATAGTGACCAGGGAAGTAAAAATACAGCAAAGAGAAGTCAGTACCAAGGCTGGAAGAGCCCTAACAGCAGGAAAACCTTATCAGCCAGAGAGAAACTATGGAATAACAAAAAGAACACGGATTCATCCTCACGCCTCAGCGTGGGAGACTCCTGAAGGCTATGGAGATAAAAGAAACTGTGTGTGTGCTTTGAAAAATGGGGAGTATTGCCTCTGTGCTGCAGAGGGGGAAACACTGCTGCAACACCAAGGTAAAAGGTTTGTAGATTTACACTGGAAGAGTTTGGTCTGTGCACAGCCCTCAGGGAATTACAAAAGGAAGATGTGGCTGGCCACTGTGCTGCAGTCAGACAGAAACCCACAGAAGCTGCCTCTGAGCTCTGCAGTGGGTGTGCAGTGAGCTGCTAGGACCTGGCTCATCATTTAGGTTAGAAAAGACCTTTAAGATCACTGAGTAGATGAGCAGAGAAGTGCCACTGCCTGGGATCCTGAACCAGGAGGCAAAGATACTGCAGGTCCCACCTGCTGCGTTCTGGCTCTGCTGTCAAGTAACATTTTTAGCACATGTGAAGCAGTTGGGAATCATTACTGCAAAGAAATCTAAGCAAGAGGAGCAGCAGATGCACAAGAACAAGCAGATTGCCTAGCAGGAAGCGAGGAGAGGAGATGCTGTTCAGCTAAGAGGGCTTGCAGAAAACTGGAGTTCTCTTTCCTCCTGATAAAATCAGGGAGGCCTGTGGAGCTCACCGTGGAAATAGACGGCGTTGAGCAAGAGCATCACTGTGTTTTCAGGGAGCTGCTGGAGGAAGGAGGGAATTTGCCCATGAGTTGCTTCCTTTACCCAGTTGTTTATGGCCACCAGGTCGTCCTGACTGATCCCAGAAAGGGTCATGGGCTTTGCACCATAGAATTTCTCTGAATCCTCCAGGAACTTCTGTTTCACCTCAAACCCTGGCAAAGGGGAAGAAGGAGGGAAAAGGTTTGCTCAGCGTGGCGTGACACTCCCCAAGAGGAGGAAATAGGGGAAATGGATGTTTGCAGTGTGCTTCCATCACTCTCTGTGACTGGGAGGTTTATCCTACACCCGTCCAGGCCCCCCTGTGCCACCTCTCACCTTTCTGCAGGTACAGCCGTGACCCCAGGCTGAGGGTGGACTCCGTGAGCCTCCTGCGGAGGGTGCCCAGCATGTGGTGAAGGCAGGGCACTGACTGCAGGTGCATCACCTCCAGCAAATGCTTCTCTGTCTGATTTGCTGCTCCTAAAAAGCAAATTCCTGTTAGGTCTCGTGCTCACCGAGTGGAAAACAGGGATGTTAACTCTGGCTGCCTCTTGTTAGAAACACGCTGTGCCTCACAAAAGAGGCTGGAGGAATCTGAGAGATGAAGCCTCAGAGGGCAGCTTCAATTGTAATCATGCCTAATTAAAGCTGCAGGAGCAAGGATAAGTGGAAGGGACTGTATTTCATTTGCATCTTGCACACTGGTTGCTCGTGCCTCAGGGAGAGGATGTGGGGAAGGGCAGGAAATGGTGGTTCTGCCACCAAGAATTACCCAGTGCCAGGTGAGACAAGGCCAGGGCGATGCTGAGGGGGGACAGGATCACGTTGGTTCTGTTGGACTCCAGCTGCACCTCTCTCAGGAGATCAATGCCGAATCTCATCAAGCCATCTGCCAGCCTCTGGCTCTTCTTCCAAGTCATCTCACAGCTTTTATCTCCAGCCTCTCCCTCCTCTTCAGAGGAGGCTTTTTCCCCAGGTGATTTCTTTCCACGACAACCCCCAGCCCCAGCTACGGCTTCATCTTCTGAGTTCCAGTCATCCCTCGTGTCTGGCAGGGTGCTGCTGAAGGGTGACGTGGCTCCATCGTTCTCCTGGAAGCTGTCATAAGTAAATTCTACCAGCTTCCCCTTTGGCAGGGTTGGGATGGCTCCCAGCAAATCCGACTGTACCATTCCAGCACTTTTCACATCCTGGGGAGAAACAAGGATAGCACTGGGAAAGCAGCAGCACAGTGACGCCCTTAATGGGCTTTTACTGCACTTTTAAATGGGCTGAGAGAACTGGAGAGAGCTGGACTCTACTCTGGTGGTGGTTTTGCTTCAGTTTGCCTTTAACCTTGAGGATGATGACTTGAGGGAAGGGCTTTGGAAAGGAGAAGGTCTTGTACCTTGTGAAAATGGACCCAGTGAGGGTCTGGCAGTGGTTTCTCCTCAGGAAAGCTTGAGGGCAAGGCCACCACCAGCTCAGCACATGTCCTGTGCCTTCAGCATTTACAGATCCATTGTCCTCAGCCTTGATCTCACCTCCTCTCCTCACACATCTTAGCAGTGCCCACCTGCCTCACACTGCCCAGCCCCTTCTGCTGCTGTCACAGCCCTGATCTAGTTTGGCTCAATTCCTCCTCCAGGCATCTGTGTTTTCTTGACCTGTCTGTTCTATTCCATCCTCCTTCTCTCCAAATTTCCTCACTTTCTGCTCTTCTAAGCTTTAGCCTTTAGCACTGCCACTACTCTCCTCACATTTGCATGGTCTGAAACCCCCTAGGCTCCATGGGTTGGATCATCTACGGCTCTTTCTCCCTGTCATCCTCACAGCTGGTGGTTTTCCTCACCTTTCCTTACCAATCAGAAATTAAATCATCCACCTGCCAGCCCCTGCACACACACCAGTGCTGGTGTTAACTCCATACTCTGCCCAGTTCTTTAGGGTGGAGCTCCCAACTTGAAGGAGCACAGCATTGGCAGCAGCTGGGAGTAAAGCTGGACTTTCTCACGGCACTGGGCTCATCCTTTCTCAGGAAAAACTGCAAATCCCACAGCAGAACTTCAGCCCCCTTGGGTGCAACCAGTCAGTGCTTACCCTCAGCTTCCCATCTTTGTCCAGGAAGAGACGCTGCTGGTCAATGGCATGTGCCAGCTGTAGGGGGAAAAAAATCAATAAAAAAACAAACTCAGGTCCCTCTGAATTTCCAGAGTCAGTCTTCCCTGCTCCCACTGCAATCCTGGCTGTAGCAGTCCCCACAAGGCAGGGATGCAGACTGAGGGGCAGCGGGGTCTGACATGGGGAGGTGGAAGTGAGGAGGAGCTGGGAGACACTGCAAACACTGGGTTTGTTTAGAAAGGGGTCAGGCCAGTCTGGCACGAAGTAATGGATCCTTCTGGGAGCGAGCAGTGGGGTTTTGCAATCTCAGTTCTGACAGGGATCCAGATTTAAAAGTGGGGGGGGAGGAAAAACCTGCTTTTCAAAAACCTCCTGAAGGTCACGGTCACTAAATACAGCTGAGGTCAAGTTCCAAAAGAAAAGTTTCCACAGAAATATGAGTAATAAGAATACCCACAACTATTTTAGCTGGGTAAAAGATTAGAAACCTTGCTGGTGAACCCCCCCCAGCAGTGTCCTCCACCTATCTGCCTTCCAGGGCTTCTCTGGGTGGTATTTGCCCCATGGTCTGGCTCAGGGAGCCACCACACTTCCCTTGCTCTTTGCTGGAGGAGCGACTTACCCTTGGGAGGCTGTGCAGAGCAGCCAGGCAGAGCAGCCCCCAGAGGAACCCCATACTCCTGGAACAGAAGGACCAGCCAAGAGAGGAGTTATTTCCAGCTGCGAGCTCAGCCTATTCAGGTCTACAGGGAGAAAATTATCAACCTGGCCAAACAGGTTGGCACAGGAGCTCGTGGAAAGCAATGGGAAGATGAACAATGCTGCAAAGAAACAACACAGGGCTCCCGGGTCCGGTGCCAAGGCAGGGAAATCAGAGAGGAGCAGGGACCCGCAGCGGAGCTGCAGCCACAGCCAGGCTCCTCTCGGATGCTGCCTGTCTGACCCTGCTGCCCTGCTTTCTCTGGGTTGCAAATGGTATTTCCCTAATCAGTGCTGCACACACTGTGCCTCTGGAAGGAGACAAGAGCCTTCCTGCTCCTTTCCCATGGAAACCACCGAGATACGGGCGCAGCATCCTCAGCTGTGCCCCAGGCTCTTGGGAGAAGGGCTACTGACCTGCAGGTGCTCAGCAAGTGCTGGCGGGGAGGGAATTTGCGGGTAGGAAGTGCAAGAGCAGAGCAGTTTCCCAGCAATATGTCCTGGAAGGGGGAGTCCTCCCCTTCCCAGCACTCATCTTCCCCCGTTGCTGGCAAACCCCGCCTCTCCCACCTGCAGTTCCAGTGTGGGACAGCGGGCTTCCAGGGTCACGGCCAAAACCCCACCCATTCCCCTGGCCAACGCTTCACCCAGCCACTTTTCCCTTTCAGACAGAAATAAAATACCTTCTCCTTCTCATAAAACCTCCATGCCAAAGCCCAGCCCCCTGCATGGCTTCCACACTTAATTCCTGGGGCTGCTTTCCGCTCTCCAAGCAGTCCTTACTTCACCCAGAACTGCTGGGCTGAGATCCCACTGGCAGAAGCATGACTTGAGGCCATTTCATCCCCCACCCCTTCCCTCACCCCAAATCCTGCAGCCACCTACAACCCTAAACACCCCTTTCCTCCCTGGTGGTGCCCATCCTTTAACCCTCTGCCAAACTCACCCCTCTCTCCCCGAGGGGCGCTGGAGGAGCCCACATTTATATCAAATCCTTTCATTTGCCCCTTACCTGAAGTTGTTCGTGTCCACGTTGGAGCTGGCACCTGCTTCAGCCCGTCCAGCAGCTCTGCATGGGGCACACACGGCTCTTGTCCAGCCCCCCCTCCCGGCAGCGACCTTCAGCACCACCCCCTGTTTGAGAATTGGGCAGGCAAATATTGACCTACAGCATCCGGCTAAACATTTGTTTGGGGGAGAAGAGTGAATTTGTGCTGCATGTGGAGGTGGTGACGCACTTTTGGGCTGTTGTACCCTCGAGACAACGTTAACACCGAGTTTGCCACATCCAAAACTCCCACCAGCAGCAGTAACTTGCAAGTGGCTGCACTTTGCACACACTCCCCATGCTGGGAATATTCTCTTTTATTCATAACCTTCAGTGAGAACGCAGGGCTCGGTGTTTATTGCCACAGGGCTCTCTGGTTTGGGGAATTTTCTTTGCTGATACCCCCAGCTCTTCCCTCCCTGCATCCCAGCAGCCGGTGTGAGGCACTGGTTTAACAGAGGGCAGGTGCCCAGGGCCCCGTGGCTGCACACAGCAGGCTCTGATGGCCAGGCTGGGCTGAGCCAAGAGCAGCTGGTCCCTCCCCTGGGGCACAGCACGCTCCAGAGCTCTCCCAGGGCAGCTGGTCCCAGTGCCCAGGGCATGCACACACCGCTGGGGCACGGAGGAGAAGTCTTGGGGATGGGCAGAACTCCAGCAGTCCTGCCCTGTGTGAAGTGCTGCTGATCCCTCCTGCCTCTGACCATGTCCTCAGTGGGAGAGGAGTCACTGAGGACCAGCAGGGAGCACCAACAGGATCTTCCACTCATCCATTCCTTGCAGGAACTCTTGGTTCCCAGGTCTTGGTGACAAGGTCTGAGCTCTGCAACCACATTTGGGACATGCTGCTGCAACACAGGGAGCTTATTCCCCTTGGAAAGCAAATCCTGTGCAGCAGAGTCCTCTATCCCACACCCAGGGGCTCCTCCAGAACACAAGAGGAGCCTGAAGGACGAGCTGTCCCTTTGGCTGAGCAGGCCAGCACACCCAGCCCCTCCAGCACAGAGCCTCCACACACACACCCAGCTCTGCAGCTCTCTCAAAGAGTTTATTAGAAGTAAATATTTACATCTATTGCAAATGGTTAATAGGCAACACGGGACTGAGAGCTCCCCTTGGGTAGGGAAGGACAGCACTGGCCAACCACTCAGCTCCCCAGCTGCAGGTGGCAGCTGGATGGAAGCCCTCTCCCCTCCCAGGACAACCCACAGCAGGCTCCTCCTCTGCCCAAGGTAAGAGCTTCCCACTCCTGATAGTGCCTCTGGCTAGGCTGAAGGATGGGTGGGAAAAGGGCTGCAATAGAAGTGAGGGAACTGCTCCTACTGGTGGGGCAAAGAGCACCCTCTGTGCCTTTGGGGTGGGAACAGACGCTGCTGTCCCAAGGGGAAGGTCAAAGAGAGACCATGATGGATTCATGCCTCCTGCCTCTCACCCTACAAGGGCAGGAGGGGACAAAACTGAGCACCTTTTTGCTGTCCTGTCTTCCCCAGGAGCCTGAGCAGCACGAAGGAGAGGATTAGGATTTACCGAGGATCCCTGCCAGTGCATAGCACACATGGCATTCCTCACCCCTTACATCATCGTGGGATGCTGGGGCAGGAACCAGCAACAGCCCTACCCCTCTGCTCCAGAAGCCAAAATCCTCATGGAAGCATCTAGTTCTGGCCTCCTTGGAGAGTCACATTCCCACCCTAATCTGCCCCTCTGCAGCAGCCCATTCCTACAGGAACTGCCAGAGCAGATGGGGTTTGTGCCTTGGCTGGCTTCCATTCCCCTGGCTTCCATTGCCCTGGAGCCAGCATGGCAGCAGAAGGGCTCTGGTGAACCTCTCCTCCTCCCATGCAGGCTCCAACTCAGCTGGCAGAACCTAAAGTTCACAGAGCACCTCCCCTGGCCTTTGAGCACCGACCAGGGGAGGAGGAGATGCAGCTCCAAAGGCAGCAGTTCCCAGGCCCAGCTTCTGCCATCCCAGCGAGGCCGATCAGTGGTTCAGGGGAGGAAGGGAAGGGGAAATGCAGGTGGCAGTAGCTAAACTGTTGTGTTTTGTCAAGGGGCACCTCCTTACCCCTGAGCTGAAGGGGGGAGGGTACCTGTGGTCCCTATTTCTGTGAAGGGCAGCTCACAGTCCCCTGGGGATCAGGCACACGTGGTAAGGAAAGCTCCAGGCCTCTCTGCAGGGGTGACAGTGACCTACAACGCCCAATATCTCTCCCAGCAGCAGCGGAGGTTTCTCACTTATGGCTTTTTCTCTTGTTCAAGATACAGAAAGAGGTTAAGAGACGTAACGAGTACACCTCCCCCTGCACCCTCTGCTCAGAAACATCTGACTCTGCCTCCTCCAAAAGCCACGCTGCTGGCTTCCAGCTCCAGCACAGCTCTGTGGGACAGCCACAGGCTGCCAGGCCGGGGGTCACTACGCCAGGAGCCGGATGATGCCGTTGTCCGAGCCCAGCAGGAGGTGGCACTTTGTGGGCAGCACTGCCAGGCTGGTCAATGTACCCCGAAAGTTCTCTGAGCTCAGCTTGGTCGTGCTGGTGGGCAGGGCTGAGGACTCCAGCATGGAGTAGACCCCGATCTTGTTGGCCACAGTGCCGGTGACCACCTCGTTACCGTAGAGGTCGAACGCGTGGATGGGCTCGGAGGCAGATTTGTAGTGGTGCAAAGGTTTCTGCTCCAGCTCCTTCCAGACAGTCAGGGAATGATCTGAAGAGGAGCTGATCAGCAAGTTGCCCTCTGCAGCCTGCAGGAGAGGAAAGGCCAGTGAACCAATGTTCCTGTAAAAACTCACAATGTGGTGCTGCACCTGAGAGCAGCAGGTGGCTGCCAACGATCCAATGGTCACAGCGCAACCCCTTAGGACAGTCCAAGCCATTTCCAAGCAGCTGGTGGTACTGAGCAGGTTAGCAAGGCCTTGGGTGGACACTGCAAGCTAAAAGATGCTCTGGCAGCTGGCAATCTCCTCCAAGAGATGGGCTGTGCCTCTTCTCAACACCCCGATACCCAACACAACTCATTCATCATCTGTTACTACTGCAGTGGGTAAAGAGATTGTTATGCAGTCTCCCTCTCCACTAAATCACCTGCCAAACTATTTTCCTTCCCAGGAGAAGGAATTGAGAGGCTCTCTCACAGTTGAAAATATTGCTGAGGGTAGAAACCTGGAGCTGCTTATTAGCAGAGCTAGTGAGAGGGTAAACAACCCACACTGCTGAACTTTGTTTAACCCACGTTTGGGTCGAGGACACTGGAGACCCAGCACTGCTCCCTGGGGTGGGTAAATATGGACAAGAGTTACTCATTAGAGCAACACTCTCCCAGGGAAGCCGAGAGCCCCGTGGAGAAAGCAACACATTTGCTCCTTCACAGGAGCCGTGGCTCCTCCCTGCTCCTGCTGCAGACCTGCCTGGCACGGACTGAAACCCAGGAGGGCTGAACTCTGGCAGCATGAGTTGGACCAAGAACAGCTGGCAGCAGCCCTAACCATGGGGCAGGAGAGCTTGGGCAGCCTCTTAGGGACACAGCAAAGGCTGGAGGAACGCTGCAGGATGGAGCACACAGGCCCTGCAGGAAGGATGCTCCACGCGGCCTCAGAGCATCGATGAGGCCCCACCCTGATCCCAGCTGAGCCTCTCACCTTGATCTGCAGGATGTCTCCCTCATGGGCAGGCCAGCCCCGCATGATGAGCCCCGTCCTGGTGTCCAGCAGCACGATGAAGCCGGAGGAGAAGCCGGCCACGACGCTGCGGCCGCTCGGACTCACGGCCAGGCAGCGGATGAGCCCCGCGCTCGCCCCGCTGGCCAGGCGGAACTCGTGCTGCAAGAGAGACACTCCAGCTGGGGGGTGAAGATCAGGGGGCCTGGCATTTAAGGGACAAGCTGGTTTCCATGCAGCCATCACAGCTGGCTTTGGGATTTGGGCTTTGGGCCAGCTGTGATCCCGTCATTAAGCACAGGGCTGGAGGAAGGTGACTGACAGAGCACCACAGCCCTACCTGTAGTCCCGGCTTCCTGGGGTCGATGAACCTGAGCACAGAGTCTGCGCTGGCCACAGAGATGCTGTGATAGGGAGGTGGCATGGTGGTCACAGCCGTGACGGGGACTTTGCTGTCTAACTCATCAAAAGTCCGCAGAAGTTTGCCTGTGAAAGGACGACAGAGATGTTAGGGCAGGACAAGGCACACAGCAAATCCCCAGTTCTGTGCTGGATTTTAACGGGAGCCATCCAAACTCAGCGCAGCCCCTGCCTGTAAGGGCTGGGCCAGTTCACTCCAGTTCCTCACCTGTGAACTGGTCCCAGATGTGCACGGTGCCGTCACAGCTCACCACGTGCTGCGGTGCCTCCAGCTGGCTCACGTAGAACACAGACTTCTTGTGCTCAGCGTAGGTGAAGCGCGCTGGCACCTCGCTGGTGCCATCCCCGTAGTTGTACAGCGGCCAAAGCCTCACAGTCTTGTCCTTGCTGCCACTCAGGAAGAAATCCTCGCTGCTCAGCGGCGCCACGCACTTGATGGCCCCGGAATGCCCTGAGAAACTCTGCAGCTTGATCTGGTGGAAGTGGAAGCGGGGGTCGTGCTGGCTCACCCCGATCTCGTACTGCCAGTAGGCCAGCCAGTTCCCACACAGCATGTGGGTGCTGCGGGGCAGGTCGTGCTTCAGGGCGTTCTCCTCGCTGGACGAGCTGGGAACGAATCCATCAGTGCCAGCACTGAGGCGGAGCAAGCCGAGCCCCTCCCGCTGCGTGTCCACGGGGACCTGGATGCGGTTCCCCACCAGCACGCTCCCAAAAGTGCCAGAGTGAGTGTCCTCCTGGGGGCTGCAGAAGGGCTCAGCCCCTCGAGTGTCTTGGTCTGAGGCCAGCACGCTCGGTGTTTGTTCCAGGCCTGGAACCTGCAGGTTCTTGGGGTTCACGTTCTCCAGGTGGAGACTGGCCAGCTTCTCAACCAGCAAGTGGTTGGGCACAACCGTCTGGATAACGTCACCTGAGGAGACAGAGACAGCATGGCTGCAAGGGGAGCAATGTCCCCATCATCATCATCATCTTCATCATCCCCCACCATCAACCCCTGAACAGGGTCAGCACAAGGCTGTGGACACAGCATCCCACAGCTGCTCCCAGCTGAAGCAGCCTGAAGCCCAGTGGGCTCCCAGCCCAGCCCAAGCCGTGCTGTAGAAGGTGTGGGTTTCCCCCAGCAGCCCTGTGAGCTGTGATTTCTCTGGAGCTCAGGCCGAGCACGCACGCCCAGAGCACGGAGCTCCCTCACAGACCCCTGGAGCTGGTGGCCAAGGCGTACCGAGCAAGCAGGAGAAGGGGATGTAGGTGATGTAGGCCATCTCGGGGTTGAACACCTTCTGTAACTCCACCAGCACAGATGGATCCAGGGCCAGCAGCTTCCCATCCGAAAGGGGCACCTCCATCACTGGCACCTCACAGCTGCTCAACGACTCTGCTGTCAGCCCCTGGACAAGAGAAACAAGACCAGATAAACCCCAAGATCACCAAATAAATAATTACACAAACGCAGCCAGGTATGCCCACCACATTCCCACATCTGGGCGAGTGCAGGAGGGCCTCTCCCACGCCACTGACCTGGTCCTGCAGCTCCTGCAGCAGCGAGAACGCCCCGAAGAAGTTTCTCACTGTGTCACTCAAGTGCTGCTGCACCATCTCCTGCCCGATCCGCAGGCAGATCAAGGCAATGAGGCTGATTGTCTTCACACACAGCACAACACGGGCCTGGGCTCCGCTGGGGAACCTGAAGAGGACATCCATCACCAGCCTGCCCTCCACACAGCCCTTTTCCCCATCCTCTGCCTCATGCTTCCTGCCTTTTCTGTGTTCCCAGAATGCTTTCAGCAGTGTACCAGTGCAAGGAGATGCACATCAGGGCAGAAACACCCCCCCGGACCTGGGAGCATCAAGGCCCCCACAGAACCATTCCCAAATCCCTGATTTTGTGCTGATCCTGCAGCGCTTACCCGACAGCTGGCGAAGTGAGGAAGCCCAGCACGGGGAGCAGCACCTCCTGACTGATCTTGGGGAGGATGTCCATCAGGGTGGTGTCAGAGAGACACACCACGATCTTCTGTGTCAGTGTCACAGCTGCCAGGAGCCCGGCCTCCTTCCGACTGTTCAGCCGGACGCCGCCGGAGCCACCGCCGGGTGCAACCTGTGAAAGGGACTCCCTCAGTGCCAGGGCCACCAGCTCCCCAGCAGGACACAGCAAAGGTGACCCCGGGGTCACCTGAGCTCAGCCTCAAACCCAGCATAGCACTGCTGGTCCTGGAAGAGGAACCTGAGCACCGAATCTCAACAGCCAAACGTGTCTGGCACTCAAGGGATGAGCCCAAAAACTGACAGGCACCTGTCAGCACA
Organism: Edolisoma coerulescens; assembly: GCA_013397115.1. Taxonomy (NCBI): domain Eukaryota; kingdom Metazoa; phylum Chordata; class Aves; order Passeriformes; family Campephagidae; genus Edolisoma; species Edolisoma coerulescens. The sequence continues at coordinate 6,957 of VWZW01000002.1, read as the reverse complement.
AGAGATGAGAAAATGGGGAATGACACCCTCAAGCTCACAGGTTTCCTCTGCAGAGCATCTCCCTGCACAACATTCCCACAGGTGGGAAGCTCACAAGGGAGAGCGACAACCCCACACTGGCCCAAACCATCCTGGACACCCCAGAGCGTCATTTGCCAGCACAGAAAGAGGGGAAATTCTTACATAAACACAATTTGAAAGCAAGAATCGGTGTCTTCATCCCACTGCCTGCAGAGGAACAGTCCTTGCATGAAATTTCCAAGCACAAATTACGGGCAAACCCGCTGCTGACTTCTAGAAATCCAGCTGCTAATAATTTCATGAGGCAGAACTGCACATCCTTTTTCTGCTGACAATGTGCTGCTGCTGCTATGGCAGTGCCAAAGAGTTAATAACATCAGCAGCAACACTAAAATATTTCTTTCTAGATCGTCCTATTTCCTAACTCCTAGACAAATCAAAACACCCAAGAAAAGAGAGCCAGCAACAAAACCCACAGACAATTCCCAGTTTCCTGCTCTGTTTCTTGTACACCTGCCATCTTCCAGCTCATCACAGAGGCTCTTCCTCTCACAAAATAGCCACCCTGCCAAATCCTGCAAGAAGGATTGACTTTATCCTATTTGTGACCCGCAAGTTCCATCGCTCCAATATCGGGTTGCCAAATGCTGTTTCACAGGGGGATTAATCCCCTCTGTGCCCCCAAGCTATGAGTTTAGGAAAGCAAAGCAGAACAGCTGGAGCTATGATTGCAACTGGGTGGAGAATGATTTTGCTGAAAAATGGGATTTTTTCCCCTGAAAAATCTCCCCTTCAACACTGGAAAAACTGACAATGCCTTTTTGTTTTCTTTAAATGAACAGCTGTGGCCTCTTTCCCTCTATGTTTAAATTATCAGAAAGCTACTGAAGTTTTCCATTTAAACGAGAATCCATAACCAAAGTGTTTACAACCACTAAAGAGGGAGCAATATGAAAAATAAGCCTGTTTAAAACATTCAGAACCCTTTTCTTTTTAATGAAAAATTAAAGTTTTTCAACCAGCTGCATTATACATTTCCTCCTTGCTGTCCAGCTATGAATTTCAAGCTGAAAAGTTGGTGAGCCTTGCCAGTGCTTTTTAGACAGTTGAAAACCCGTTGGTCTCCCCCCAAGTTCACCCCTATCTACCCACACAGACCTCTGTGAACACTCACAGCAGCCCAAGGTGCTCCTCCTGCCTGTTATCACAATCCCACCCTTGTGCCAGCTCTCTTTGGGCACACTTGCCCAGAAAAGCAGAAGAAAAGCTTTTTCTCTGGTTTCACAAGGTCTGACAGGGAAAGAGGGGTATGAACATAGCCGTGTGCTTTGCTGGGAGCAGCCTGGAACTTTGTGGCAGGGGGTGAAAATGCCTCTCCTGCCCTTCTCAGCCGACACAGCCAGAGCTGCTCAGCCCACACTGATCCAGACAGAGCCCAGCCGAGCTCAGTTTTTATGCAGGAGGCTCCTGGTGAGGCTGGGCTATTTTTTTTACATCTTCCCTTTGTCCCCACACACAAAGCTGTGTTGGGACACAGCTCTTACCCCAACAGAGGGGAGAAAAAGGCAATACTGACCAGGTAGCTGATGTAGGGCAGGTACTGGTAGGTGAGGACAGGCTCTCCATACAAATATGCCACGTGCACGAGGCAGGCCAGCACTGGCTTGGACACCTGATCTCCCAGCACGGGCCGTTTTTGGTAGATATTCCCCGTGCTCAGGGGACTGTTCTCGTCGCTGCTCGGTACAAACTGCTGCCTGGTGGGGCCTGCCCGGAGAACAACACATCATCAGCTGAGGCAGCAGCCACGCCCAAGCCCCCAGCAGAGAGACTGGGGGCACAGCCCACCCTGGGACCCGGGGGAGAGGCATTACCGACGTAGCAGGAGGTGAGCAGGCGGAGCAGGTTCCTGGCGATGAAGCGGGACGTGACGGTCGGGCCCAGCTTGGCCGAGAGCCACCTCACCATCTTACAGGCTGTGTCTGCAAAACAACAGCAGTCACAAGGACAGCGCCCAGCATGGCACAGATTAGCTATCAGCCCCTGCTGCCCCAGCCCTGACTCTCAGACCCACATGCAGACCTGGCCTCTTACCCTGGTTTCATCACTGTCCCCAAGCTGGGAACATAAATACCCCCAAATCTGGACCCACTCTGCCCAACAGCCTGGATGCTGGCAGGGTCTTACCCAGCAGTATGGTCTGCTCCTTGTCATCAGAGTGGTCTGGCAGCTCCTCTCCCTCCCCATCCTCTGGCTCGCTGCTGTCATCAGCCAGGGTGACATCCACGGAGGCCCCAGCAGCATCCATGACCACCGTCAGCTCTGCGTCGACCGCCGCATCCTCGTGCTCCTCTTCCTCGTGCTCCTCTTCCTCCTCCTCCGACTCCTCGCTCTGCTTCAGGTCCTGGCTGCTGTCCATCGACTTCAGGCTGCTCTTGTCCTTCTGGGAGTCCCCATCAGCAGGTCTGTCCTCGCCCAGGGACACCTCGCTGGCGCTGCTCTTGTCACTCAGGCGGCCGAGGCTGAGCGATTCCTGCTCCTGGGGCTGCAGGGATTCCCCCACGTAGAGGCCACTCTGGAAGTCCTCGCCCTCGGGCAGGTAGGCCTGGTCGTGGAAGCTGACCCCAGAGGTGTAGTCCAGGAGGTCGAGCGCAGCAGAGCTGTGCTCCACGTCCATCTTGATCTCCTCCCCAAACACACACGACACCGGGCTCTCCCCTCCGCTCTCATCGTCCTCGGCGGTGCCGAGGAAGGATTTGCTCTCCTCCCGCGAGCTCTCGATGCCCACGAGGATCTGCAGGATGTGGGGCAGCAGGTTCAGGAGGAAGGACTGCAGCCCCAGGCGCACGATCAGCTGGGCCACAAAGCAGTCTGTGTAAAGGTAGAACCTGCCGTGGCGGGAGCAGGGCGTCTCGTAGGCTCCGATCAGGGGCTTGAGCAGGTATTTATTGGCATTCTTGGGCCCGAGGGATTTGGCTATGGGTTCAAAGAGGTACCACGCTGCGTAGACGGCGGTGTTTTCCTCGGACATCAGAGATAATATGAAAGGCAGAAGAATCTCCAAGCCCTCGGGAGTGATTTCAGAAAGGATCCCCTCCAGCTGCTGCCAGAGCTGGAAAACAAGCTCCCGGCCTTGCCCTTCATCCTCGATCTTCTTCGCCTGGTAGGTGAAAATGAACTTGTGCAGAGCTGGGAAGTACGTGGGGAAGGGGACGATGGAGCTGAAGGGGCTGAGGAGCTGCGTGGGACAGGGCGGGGGGAGGCCCTGGGAGATGGGTTTGTATTCAAACAACTGCACTGCGCCCTTGCCCAGCCTGCTCTTCAGAAGCTTCTCCACGGGCACGCTGAGCTGCAGCAGGACGTGCAGCACGTGGTGGAGCGGGGCCGGGATCTCCTTGGGGTGGTAATGGCAGAGATTCCGCACCATCAGGAACCGCTCCAACAGGGACGCGTCGGGCTTCGAAGGACGAAGCCTCGGTGCAAATATAATCTCAGCTACCAGAATGCCCAGAGCTTGCATGTCCCTCTGGAAGAGGTCCGAGAGACCCAAGGGTGGCTCTTCCCACGGCTGCTCCATCGGCTGCATCTCGCTGCTTAAGCCTTTCACCAAGAAATTGTCCAGTTTCTCCAGTTCCTCCAGGGCCTGGAGAGGATTGAAGCCTTCAGGAAGCGTGATCTTCATGTCAAGCTGATCCACAGCGCCCGCCTTGCTCCGACGGAGCGGTCGGACCCCCGAGGATTTGCCGTCGGTGGCGTAAGCAGGGAGGGTGGAGGGCTGTGCTGGAGGCGCAGCGGCACAGGGCTGGTCAGCGGCTCTACCAGCAGAAATGGAATCCAGGGCTTCCGTGCCTTGCTCCAAATCATCCTCACCAGTGATGGGTTTCTCCCCAGACCAGGTGGTTTCACTGGGAGTAGCCTCCAGGACCAGCCCGTTGACCGTATCCGTCACCTGGCTTTGGATGTCCTCCAAAACCACAGTCTCCCGGATGTTCTGGAGCAGAGGCCGGGCAATGGCTGGAGCTTCAGCAGGAGTGTAGGCAGGTCCCACCATGCGCCTGGGATGGGGCTGGTCAAAGAGCTGCACGACCCCGTAGGTGGTCAGGTGCGTGTGGTTGTCAACCAAGTGCAGGCAGACGTTCTTCTCCTTGACCGCGTCCTTCCCCAGCAGCTTGTAGCCAAAGGTGAGGTCGATCCAGTGGTGCAGGTCCTGGGAGACCTCCCGGCTCTCCAGCAGCGTGCGGTGAACCTCGATGAACTCCTCGTAGGAGCTGCACCACGACGGCACGTCCAGGTCGGGCATGTCCGGGTGGATGGATCGGAAGATGGAGGGGTCCGTGTAAAACTCCGGGATGCACTCGTCCGGCGTCCAGCTCTGCATGCGCTCCATGCTGGCTGGGTACTCGTTGGGCTCCCACTGGGACCTCACGTGGCAGCACAGCACCGCCTTGGGTGTCCTGCGGGCCGTGTACACGTAGTAGGTGATATCCGAAAGGACGTCCGAGATGTGGTGGGGGACGTGGAGCTGCTCCCCGCTCGACCCCCCCGCAACAAACGCCTGCTTGGTCATCTCGTAGGTGAAGTCCAGCTGCTTGTCCCCCTTGTTGAGGCGGAACTTGGATTTCCTCAGGTCCCTGAATTTGCCATTTTTGATAGTGAAGTCCACCACCCACGGAAGAACCGGGTGGTAGTTGGGGTCTCCCATTCTCCTCCCAGCCAAGCTGTTCAGACGCATAAGGTAGTCGAAGTTGCTCACCTGCCCGTGCACCCACTGCAACACCAGGTCTCGGAGGTCCTTCTGGCAGGCGCTGCACATCACCTCCTGCCTTTGCACGCAGCTTTGCTCGCTCACTCCTTCCAGACCACCCTCCAGACTCTCTTCCTCCTCCCCCGGTCCCTCATACCCTCTGAAGTTCACCCGCAGCCGGCTGCACAGCTTCTCATCCACAGCCACGTCCCGGAGGGAGAAATCTCCACAAGCCAGACCCGCCTGGTGACAAGCCCTCATGGCCTGCAGCACGTGGAAGAGGAGGAAGAGGATTTTGGCGTGGCTGTTGGTCAGCTTGGCCGGGCTGAAGGTCACGACGTCGTGCAGGCAGTACTGCACATAGGGGTAGATGATGTACAGCATGTCGGCCGACTCCAGCAGCGCCTCAGCCTGCAGCACGTTGGGGCACAAGGGCACCCCTTTGGCCACGCTCTCCTTGGCAGGGGACGTGCCAGGCACGTTCCTGCCCACCTGGAGGACGGGGCAGCCGTAGGCTCTGTGCAGGGCAGCCCTCAGCGCGTCCAGCGCCGGCACCGTGGCCGGCGCGTCTGGGCGCCGGTAGGGCCGCGCGTACAGCCCGTGAGCCCGGCCCCACAGGTTGTGGTAGTTCTGGGCGGCCACGCTCTGCATGAAGCCGTGCAGGGTGTCCACGTTGCCGCCACAGCGCTGGTCAGGGGGCTGTGCCCGCAGCGGGTACCCCAGCCGGGCCTTCCGCAGCCCGTGGATCTCCACCCGCGTCCAGCCCGCCGGGAGTTTCTGCACCGAGTGCTGCAGGAACGTCCTGACCTCCACCTCGCTCAGCCCCTCGGGCCGCGGGCAGGCCGCCGGCAGCACCCGGCGCTCCTTCAGGCTCTGCAGCCATTTGGCTGGGACGAAGGCGGTGACGTGGGTCCTCTCAGGGGCCAGCTGCCGGCGGTCGATGTTCAGGTCCTTCTCCACGCTCTGCAGGAAGCCTTCCATGCTGGATTCTGCTGGGAGAAAGGTGGTTCAGATGGGCTGTGAGCGAGCAGGGCGGCGCAGAACCACCCTGCCCTCCCCAGCGAGTAGCAAGTCTCACTTCCCCATTGGCACCCAGGCAAAAAAATAAAGCTGGTTTGAGGAGCTTGGTGACTGTGTCAGTGTGGGGGGGTTGAGAAGGGACCAGCCCTGGCTGTGAGGGATGAGGTGGGAGCTCTGCAGCCAGGCAGGGGGACGTGGCGGGGCTTCCACAGCCCCAGGCTCGGCGAGAGGGACGTGATGGGGACATAACGGGGACTTGCACATCCAAGTGTCAGGGGAAGGGACATGATGGGACCTCTGCAGCCCCAGGGTTGGTGGGGGGACACACAATGGCACATCCACAGCCAGGGAATGGGACGTGATGGCACCTCTTCAGCCCCAGGCTTGAGGGACAAAATGAGACATTCACAGCCCTAAGAACTGAAAAGGAACACGATGGGACGTGCAGGGGGACAGCTGCAGCTCCAGGGCTGGTGGTGGGGACACAATGGCACCTCTGCGGCTGGAGAGGGTACACGATGGGATCTCTGCAGCACAACCCCCGTGCTGCGGACACAAGGGGATCTCCGCAGGCGCAAGGCCAGGGAGAGGAGCCACGGGGGCGGCACAGAGGATGCTCACAGCGAGGAGCGCATCCCCGGCACCGAGCCGGTCAGGCGGCCCCGGCCCCTCAGGGCC